>LPNX010480925.1:655731-833422 GCA_001517045.1 Pseudotsuga menziesii
ATGATGATAATGCTAATGAAGATGATGATGATGATGATGATGATGATGATGGCGATGATGATGATGAGGACGACGATGATGATGATGCTAATGATGATGTTGATGATGATACTGATGATAACAATGAAGATGATGATGATGATGATGATGATACTGATGATAACAATGAAGAAGAAGAAGATGATGATGATGATAATGATGGCGATGATGATGATGAGGTGATGATGAGGACGATGATGACAATGATGCTAATGATGATGTTGATGATGATACTAATGATAACAATGAAGATGATGATGATGATGACACTAATGATAACAATGAAGAATATGATGATGATGATGATGATCACTGGTCAATGATGATGATAATGATTAAAAAAATTAATATGATGATGATGATGATGACAATGACTATGATGATGATGATGATGATGATGATGGGGATCATGATCATGATCATGATCATCATGAAGATGAATATGATGATGGAAGGATAATATTATGCTTGATATGTGGCTCTACTTATTTTGATATCCAAAATATGCTTAACTGATGCAATTTGTTAACCTTTTGACTACCACATGGCTCACAAACTCATTGAAAATTTGGAGATGTGTAACTACTGGAATTAATTTTAGAGAAGTTTGATCTTCTTCCCAAATAATCATTCATTTATTTGACCAAGTAAAACTTTCATACCAATACATATATTCTTGAAGCAACATATTTTCCTTCATTCTTGTTTTTAAGTTATGTTTTATAATCGAAGGACTTGTGCACTATAATAAAATACTATTTAAGGTGCAATGTTCAATTTATGTTTTGGTCTTATTATTAATGTGACATAGAAGTAAAATGTCCCCAAAAAAGTGATTGTATGTGTGAAATAATACAATAACTTCCAATATCTATTCATTTCATAACAACATATTCATTCCTTTCATAGAAGTACATACAACAAGTGAAATTCATAATGTCCACTCTAACAATATAATTGAAAAATACACTAACCATTTCATCAAACCAATTCTAGATTACTAATAGGAACAATATCATGAGACTAGGAAACTTCAGTAATGGCAAGTTGCAACACACTAATTGTTGGTCCAAACTGATTTTAGATTTATCAACCAGTGAATTTGGTTAGGATAGTTGTTTATAATCTACCACTCAACATTTGGAGAAAATGTATGAATTTGTATATCGTAAATTCGATTTGAATGCTTCTATTTTCTTGTTTTCGTCGCTATTCCAATGAACCATGTGTATTAATCACTATTACAATGAACTAGTGTCTCTATAGCAATGAAACTTTATGTGTGTCTCTTTAGCGACTATCATCAAGGGAATTTCATTTTTTTCAAAATTTAAACTATTTTTCCACGAAAAAATCGATTTTAACTTTTTTGTGGAAAAATTTCATGGGAATTTTGAGCCATATGTAGTAGTGTCTCCCTCACAACCAACCCCATGGTAGTGTAGTATCCACCTATCCCCACTGTGTCATCTCCCCTTACTAATTTCCAAAATCCTCCATTTGGACAATTACAGTATGGTCCCTACAATCCTACTCACTCAAATGCAAGACAAGCACAAATGGTTCCCCCACTACAAAGTCCATAGCCTGATCCTACATCCACATCGTATGGAGCACAAAAATGTTATACCCCACCACCATGTTATAACTCTTACTACCAATTTACATGCCCTCTTAGGATGGTCCCCATGCCTCACATGGGGTTCACTCAATACAACCTTCTTTCCAACAATGAACTCAACAATTTGAGTAGTTGAACATAATTGATCCCTAGAATCCTCAGAATTAAGGGAAGAATAAAGGTAAGAACAAACATCCCCAACAATAACGGAAAGGGGTAAATCCCCCTCCCTAATCGAACTAGAACCCAAGTAACCAGTCGACATAGTGAGGAAACCCCCTAAGAAAGGTAAAAATATTAACATGAGGAAAAATTATCCTTGATCCATTTACGTTGAGTATGGTAATTATACTCACCATTGTTTGCACATCCCTGATGGACAACATACAATGGAAGAAAAGAAAAATATGCCACCCAACCCCCCTCAAATGCCTCCTGCACCACAACCCTAACAAGTTGTTTTGTAACAACATTTTTCCAAAAAAGGAGTGGTTACCAAACAACCAAACCCTTTCCCCTCCAATGATGGTTCCTTGAAAAACATCTACATGAATTCCATAAAATAATTTAACCTATAGAATAGAGAAAAAAGGGTATATCATCCTTGACCCCTCACCAGTCATATAGGAGGCCCCTATTTTCTCAAGTGGCCCTTTGCATATTCCACACTTGAGCATGGAACAAGTCCTAAAGATACCAAAGGAACCACAATGGAACACTCTTCATATCCCTCATATGAATGCCTCCCACAGTTACAACCTTGTGGATGACTTGGAAAAGTCTCTCACTTCCATGTCCACCTTGGAACTGCTCCAGTCATGTCCAACTAAACAAAAATCACTTCTAAAAGAACTCGGTGCAGTAGAACCTTCCAGCTTATGCCTCATGACTTTCGAACTCAAGAATGATGAACCACAACTACCCTCGTATGTCATATTCAAAATCCCAATCACCATTAAGAACATTATCATTTATCAGTTTATCATCGATGAAGGTGCATACACATGCATCATGTCCTCATTGTTTGGAAATAATTGGGCTCACTTGAGTTAGTCCCTTCCTCTATCGCCCTCTGCCCATATGATGGAAGACCTTCATAACCAAGAGGATTGTAACAAAATGTCCCTATCAAGATGGGGGAAGATGGTTGTGATCGATATTGAAGTATTCAAATCCCAAATAAACTACAACCTCTTATTGGGTCATAGTTACATGCATGCCATGAAATCAATTCTGTCTTCATTATTTTGCATCATGATGTTCCCTTTATTAGGAAGACCGTCACCCTCAATCAGCTTAATTAATACAACCCCAATGCCACCACCAACCCATATAATGTCCTACCCATAGTATTCGAAGTCAAACCACCACCTTAAGTTGATGTATTCCCTAGTGTATACAAAAGTTTCAACCTCCCGGGGACATATTCCTATCCTCCTCCTGAAATCACCATCTCACAAATTGACTACTATGCACCATTTTTTCCACCAAAAATGTGTCTCCCAACCCAATGGAATAATCCTCAACACTTCATACAATTCATGGCATGGATTAAGGATTGAATCCATTATTGCGCCCCATGTTTCAAATACCATTCTTGTAGCCCCCCCCCCCCCCCCCCCCCCNATACCTAGAAATGAACTCAAAACCTCTAGCACATTATGAGTTCATGCTAGTCAGATTGGTTTCTCCATTTGAACCACACAATGAGCCAACAACACTCAATACCAATACACCACTGGTCATCGCACCACCTGCTACAAAGGGAATAAAACAAGCCAAGCTAAAATCCCATGTTTCCTGTAACCATTGCTTCGAACCATCATCAGGGGTCATTAACCCTAAAGTAGGGGGAATACTTCAACAGAAGTTAAACTACCCCATAATGAGCAATACTCCAACCATATGGGTCACTCCACCATGTTCCCTATGTGTCCAACAAATCCATGTGACCAACTTGTGTCCCACCCTTCTAGAGCTCAAGAATTTTCTTAACACACCTATCAGTGTGATGCATGCATCCCAAGATGTAGTAGGGGACACCTCAAACTAGTATTTTCTCAACTAAACCATTAAATCCAATTCATTGTGCACCAACAAAGCATGTTTTATTTTCCTTTAGTTTGGGAATTAACACACCATTGTACCAATATCCCTCGATTTTGAAACTCTTTGGAACCATTCACTTCACTATACCTTTAGTAGAGCACCCATATTCTCCCCTATAATAACTTGCTTCCATCAATGTTGTCACCATGGATATAGCAACATCGACTATATCTCCCCTCTATATGACTATCCTTGGACTTTCTATGGTATAAGGGTCACATCTACAACTCCGGAATCACATGCCACCCCTTGAGCGTACCCAAATCCTGGAATACACCCTAAGACAATATCATGCCACTTTCCCATGTTGATCATGTTGATTGATGTCCCATCACTCCTTTCAATGCCCTTTTCCAGGAGAAATCTGCACCCTTCATTCACAACAAAAGCACCTCTCATACAACCTATTCCCTGTGTGTGTAACCCTTCCTATATTGTTTGAAGACAAGAGCAGCTCTGCCAACGATGATGATAATGATGACACTCCAATTGAACCAACATTATCCTTGGCCACACATCCTATTGAATTACCATAAGTATAAATTCTTCCACCATCCCTAAGCTTTAGTAACTATGTCAACATCCTTTGAATCAATTCGTTACCTACCTAATTAGCTACCAACCCTTCGTATGTTTATCCCAACTAAGAGAAAACCTTAGTCCCTCTTACCAACAACAAACAGGTGACTGATATCCAATCGAAATACCTCATATCTTATAATTAATACATGTTATATAAGAGAAAACCTTCATCCCTCTTACCAACAACAAACAGGTGACTGATATCCAATCGAAATACCTCATATCTTATAATGAATACATGTTATAATAATGTATCTTATTTGCAAACGAATCCATAATCAAGGCCATGCACTTAGATGAGACCTTAGATGAGGCCCCCTCGGATGATATCCATCATCACTTGTCCTTTTCTCCTACCAATATCTAGTCCAACGCCAAAGTATATCGAGAATACACCATTAAATATAAATACTTCTTACCTCCTAATCATGTTGATTGGTTCAAAACCCCCATCCTGGCCCCTGACTCCTTAGAAGAGGTCAACCTAGCTAATATATCACCCATAATCCAAGTCGATATTTTGGTCACACCGTGGGTAATTGAAAGCATATCTATTGAAGCATCATGTTTGCCACAATAAATTCTTGACTTTATGGCCCTCATCTAAGATTTTTTATGTCTTTACCTGGTCATACGCATAAATTCCCAGCTTCGACCCATCAATTATCAAACACCATATCAATACTTGGCCAGATGTTGTCCCAAATATATCAAAGCAATGACTCGTTCACCCCTATAAGGATCTAGCTATCAAAATTGAATTTGAGAAACTCCTGCAGGTCAAACTTGTTTCCCCCCTTGCTTATACATCATGGGTATCAACCCTTGTACCGGTAAACAAAAATCAAGGTACCATTTTTTAAGTTTTAAACCTATGCATATAAGTAAAGCGTACATATTCTTTTAAGAAAAATGGAGATTAAATCACAACATTCACACATAATACATGGAGATTTACCCTAGAAACCCTTAACTAGGAAAACCAACAACCTTGGAGCCACACCTCCTATTTTTCTCATTATCATTATGAATCACTCATAATACAATATAGGTTTTATGCAACCTTCAATAACCTAATCTGTTAACCCAGATTAGAAATATGCCCCAATCCCTTAACCAGAATTAAACTACATATATGCAACCTTCAATAACCTAATCTGTTAACCCATATTACAAATAGGCCCCAATCCATTAACCGGAATTAAACTACATATACTTAGAAAATTCTCAAAAATAGTTGAAAACAACCCCAAAAAAATTGTCGCTCGTTGTGCTCGCATAGGAAATAGCCTACCAGTCGTTTTCATGAAGGTGTCAGAGGGACCATCAGGTGCCACTGACAAGTGCACCTCTCCTTCCTCTGCACACATGCAAATAATATAACACATACCCAACATTCTACCACTTGTTGTTTTCTTTTCATAACAATAAGTCATGTACTCATAGGGTCACATGTTCAGGGAATGAATTCCCATTGATTCTCTACACCAAGATTCTCTATAATGGAAGAATTTTTTAAAGAGTTAGCAACATTCTTCAAGGTGTCAACCTTCTCCAACAACATCTTCTTGTCTTCAACCATATCTCTCACAAAGTGATAATGCACATCAATATAATTTTCCTTAACATGATAAGCAACATTGTTTTCCAAGAAGATTGCACTTTGGTTGTCACAATCTAACCTTGTAGATTTTTGTACAAACCCAACACTTGAACACAATCTCTAAAACCATACAACTTCTTTGCTTGCATGAGTGATTTCCATGTATTCATCTCCTGTAGTTGAGAGTGCAAACACAGCTTGTTTCCTGCTCATCCAATTGATAGCTCCTCCAAAATAGGCTAAACACATACCCACTTGTAGTTATTTTGTGATCAAGATATCCAACCCATTCTACATCAACAAATCCATGTACATTTATTACTCTGTATATCCCAAGTCTTCCTTGGTAAAATATTGCATAATCTACGGTGATATGCAAATATCTGAAGACCCTCTTTACAGTTGTCCAATGCTCCTTCTCTAGTTTTGGCATATCTCTACTCAAAACTCCCATTACACGAGCAATCTCTGGTCTGGTACATACAATTACATACATCAAACTACCTACTGCACTAGCATATGGAAATTGTGACATATCTTCTTCTTCTTCATGTGTCTTGGGACACTGCTCTATAGATAAATTTACACCAATAGGAATAGGGACCTCCATCAGCTTACTTTCCTGCATGTTAGAACCCTATAGTATTATCTCAACATATTTTATTTGATTCAACCAGATATTCCTATTTGCAATATATCTTCTTATTTCCATTCCCAGTATGAAGTTTGCAGCACCAAGATCCTTCATGTCAAATTTATAGGACAACTGAGACTTCACCTCCTTTATAACATATTTGGTGTTTCCAATCAACAACATTTCATCAACATACAATACTATATTAATGAAGTGATCACCAATATGTTTGGACTATACACAGTGATCATTGTTACTTCTCACAAACCCCAATCCAAGTATGTATGTGTCAAATTTTTGGTACTACATCCCTGGAGATTGCTTTATACCATAAAAGGAATTGTTTAGTTTACATACCAACTCTTTCTTTCCCTTTACTATGAATCCTTCTGGTTTTTTCATGTAGATTTCTTCTTCCATATCCCCATGTAATAATTTTTTCTTCACAGCCATCTGCTCTACTTCAATATCAAAAGCAGTAGCAATAGAAAGAAGAAATATAATATAAGTTAATTTTTCAACTGGAAAAAATATTTCACCAAAATCAATTTCCTCTACCTGAGAAAATCCCTTTGCAACCGAGCGAGATTTGTACTTCTCCACTTTAACTTCTTTTTAAATAGCCATGTGCTACCAACAAATTTTCTTCCAACTAGTAACTGGATGAGATCCTAGGCTTCATTTTTGTCCAAGGCATTCATTTATTCAATCATAAGCTTCTTCTAGAAATCATGATCATATGAATAAACCAACTCCTTCACATTTATAGGATCGTCGTCAGTAATAGATAAATCAAAACTAGAATGAAAATCAGGAGGAGAATACCTTTTTCATTGCCTTCTTTCTCAAGATGATCTCTGCAAAACTCGAGTATGAATTTATTCTTCTAATTGAGCTTCTTTTGTTAATTCAGATTCTTCATCTTATAAATCAAACTCTATTCTCTCTACTTTCTCTTCCATTAGAGCCACTTGTCATCTGGGGACTTCTTTGACCTCTCTAAAAACAACATCTCGACTGTAAAAAAAATTCTTAGTTACAAGATTCCAAAGATTATAACCTTTCATACCATCTTTATAGCCAATAAAGATACACTTTCCAACTTTGTTATCGAACTTTCTCCTTTTATTCTTTGGAACATGTACATAAGCATCGCATACAAAAAATTTCAGATGCTTAATAGAGGGTTTGTTACCAATCCATACCTCTTGTGGATTTTTTTCAACCAATGTTGATGTGAGTGATCGATTTACCAAGTTATATGTTTTCTCCACCGCCTTTGCCCAAAATTATTGTCCTATCCCAACACTGCTTAACATGCTTCTTGCCTTTTCCATTAGCATCCTATTCATTCTTTTATCGACTCCATTATGTTTAGGTGTCTATGGAGTATTATTCGGCTTTGGTGTACCACGATTCTTACATAACTCCTATAATTCATTCCTACAGGATTCTCCGTCATTGTCTGTCCTCAACACCTTTATTTTATTTTTTGACCAATTCTCTACAAGATCCTTAAATTCGTTAAAGTTAGCAAATACTTCATATTTATTTCAAAGGAAATAAATCCATGTGTTCCTTGATAAATCATCTATAAATGAAACATAATACATAGATCTACCTAATGATGGAATATGCATAGGTCCAAACATCACTATGTATTAACTCTCAAATTCCTTTTTCTCTTTTAGCACCAAATGCAAATCTTACTCGAATATGTTTTCAATATATGCAATGTTCAAATAAATCAAAATCCATAGTGAAATCAATCATACCTTTACCTTGTAATGCTTGAGGGGAATTTTCTATAATATACCCTAATATTTGATGCCATAACATTGATTTTCTTCCTTATGCAGTTGTTACACATAAATATTATCACCTTGCCAAAATCTCTGAAGTTTATATGCCAAAACACTTATTGGAGGAGTTTTTCCTTGCTAGAAGACCAATCCTAGGAGCTCTAATGCACCTTGTCTCTTGGCATAGATCATCAGCCAAGGATGGTGCCTCTTTCCAGTTGACATGAAGCATTAGTTAAATTATTTTCACTTGGACAAAGCATCATCCCTTCCTTATTCCTTTTTCTAGTGTGCAAAGAGCATCGTGCTCACAAAAAGGAAAAAAAAAGAGAATTTTCGAGAGCATTCTAGAAGAAATCCCTCGAGCCCCTAACCTCTAGGGATGATCCCCCACCTTCCTCCACCAAAATATCAACCCATTTGATCTCCATTTGGCCTATATAAGAAATCTCACCTTCATGGATGAGAGAGGACTAGAAAATTAGCTTTGTATTGGTGGAATTTCTCTAGGAGTGAGAGTAAAAGAGTGTGTATCTTGTGAGTGAGAGGCTTGTAGAGTGTTGTGAGTCAAAATATTGTGGAAAAAATATTTGACATCAAGGATTTGGTTGTAGTTCTTTCTCCATTTCTATTAATACAAATGTTCTTTCCCTTCCCATAAATAATTTGTGATTGATTCAAGTTGTGTATTTATTTTCTCATTGATAATTAGCATAGGTTTGTTAAGGTATCTTTTTTCTTTCATTATTTGTATCGTGTCCTTTTCATCCTTTTTCAGGTGTGTATTCTTTACAACAGATCACAAAAGCATCAACAAGGAAAGGATCATCTCCATCGCGAGGTAAGAAATATTTACATTCAATTGGTTTAACAATCTAGGGAAATGTTGCATTGTTGTGAATGTTTTATTCTAGGTATGAACCATTATGACTAGGGAAACAGTTCTTGTATACACCAACTAAATTTTTCTGATAACAGAAGTGGAGACTCTGTTGAGGATATATTATACCTATGGATTAATACATTGGTTTTGATTTGTTTCTCATTACCAACTCTCATTTTTTATATTTATCTTTGAAAGTGTGAAATTCACTTGGATCCATTTTCAAATATGCCTCTCCAAGTCAGTCTCTACCCTCAAATAATTCTAGATCACTCAGTGTTTATTTTATTGAAAGGTATTCATTATTTTTTTATCCTTATATGTGGTGATGCACCTGGGTCATTTATACAAGGCACTAACATCTCTCTGACGCCTTCTGTGTTGATTGACAGAGCGTCACTTACACCTTTTTTGAGAGGACACAAAGTGCCACTAGCTCCTTTCCATTGTAGGCAAGGAGCGTCAGCCAGCACAAGACGCTCTGTTTCACCCAAGAGCAAACGTCGAAGTAGGATTCCAATAGCTTCACTTAAGTCCTTTGAAATTTTTATTTTTGGTTTGGATTCTTAGGTCTATTGCAGGGTCTACTGTTAGATCTATATGTGTGGTTTGAATCTGAGTGCATCACCAAGGCATATCTTGTGAGCTTTCCCTAGTGAAAAGCTTCAGAATTGAATGATTGTGTGTGATTGAAGGCTTGACTTGGGTGATAGTGTTTTATTTCATATATTTGATAGTCCATAAATCCATAAAAAGAAAATATTTCATAGTTTTTGCATGCTTTCATAGGTCAATTTTTAGTCTTTTCTTTCTATGTCCATTTGAAAAAATATATCTAAAAACAAAAAGAAAAGTTTAGATCCACTACTTTCAAGTTTTGATTAGGTTTTTGAATATGATTTAAGGAATTCATGAATAGTTGTTCTTTATTTTTTTATTTGTTTTAGGAAATCATAGAAACAAAGCATTTGTGAATCCTTTCTTTTATGTTTGTTAGAGATCTTGCTTGGTTAAGTTTTGAAATTTTTTTTTGTGTGTTTGGTTATTATCGAACAAGATTAAAGGATAAATTAGGAGTTAGTGTGGTATTGTGAATTGATAGATTGAAAGGAAAAGCATCCCTATATTTACTCTAGATAAACTCCTTCAAAAATAATATTTGCATTTCATTTAGACTTTGCATTAATTCTTGCAATGTGTCCACATTTCACAAGTTTATTAACCCTTAAAGAAAAAATTAAGAGCTACCTCAAGTTAAAATATTTAGAAACTTGAGTGATAGGTTAGAAGACATGTTCTAACATCTCTAAACATAGGAGTTGTCATTTATTGCTTGCACTACATCCTAGGGTCTATGTGGTTCTTCCACGCACTAATCGATATATTGAACATGCTTTTCATGTATCCTTGAGATATATCGAAAGGTTCTTCACGTACTTGATCGTATATCGAAATGCCCCTTTCGAATGGTTGTGCATTAGATGTCACTAGCATGGATTTGAGCTCCCAAATACCTTGAGTATATTAAGAGACCCTTCAAGGAACCTGCAACCAATTTAGAAAATCCATTTGGTTGTATTGTCAGAGAAACACACCGATAACAACACTCGTGGAGCTACTATGCATGTATGGCATCCAGGTAATCGGGTATTCGGGAAAGGGTACGGTCCTAATCCTCCTTGTTGTTTTTTACTGTTTTACCCTATGATATATCCTGAGTTGTGACGACTTGACACTCTTGGTGAGGGTCTAGCTTATTTATCCCCCCTATCACCTAAGTTTGATTGTGGACTTAGATAGTGTAGGACATTTGTGTGTGTATTTTGTATTTAGAAACCTTTTAGGGTAAAGTCCTTTACCAAAACTCTAGTTGAGCCGCCTGTGAGGAGATCCCATAGGCTATAGGGTTTACCACCTAAATATCCTACCATTGCGGAAAGAAGCAAAGGGGTAACCATGGACCAACATGTTCCAATTGATCCACACGTAGAAGGCATTATGGTTACTGAATCCTGGGAGGATTCACTACAACAAATCCTAGAATTAGCGTCACATTTAGCGTCCATTTTTATTTTTATTGTTTATATTGAATGGTCAAAATAGACGCTAAATGGGACACATCATGGAAAAAACCTAAAGTGTCTCAAAAAACGTCTTGTTTTTCTTCCTAGATAGCATCTTTTATGACGTCCAAAATAACATCTATTTTTTTGGTTCTAGAATAGTGTCCAACTTTGCTTCCTAAATGACGTCGAGGTTTGCTTCCTAAATAAAGTCCTATTTTACTTCCTAGCGAGTGTCCGCTTTTGATTCTTAAATGACATCCCGATTAGTGCTATATTTTCATCTTTAATAGCACCATGTTAGCATCCAAATGAACATCCAATATTGCATCCATTTTTGCTACCACTTTAGCATCCCATTTTGCACCATGTTTTACTTCCAAATATGTGCCAATTTTCGCTTCCAAATTTGCACTATATTTTGTTTCCTTTTTTCCATCATGTTTCTTACCAAAATAACACCAAATATTTCTTCTATTGTTGCACCATATTTTGCTTCCTATGTACCACCATGTTTTTCATACAAAGTAACGCCTTACTTTGCTCCTATATCAACGCCAAGTTTGGCTTCATCATTAGTGCCACGTGTTGCATCATTTTTAATGCCTAGTTTCATGTATTATTTTTCTACCATATCAACGCCATGTTTGGCTTCATCATTAACACCACGTGTTGCATCATTTTCAATGCCTAGTTTCGCATCTCTCATTTTTTGGTCACTAATTTAGTCGTTTTTTGTAATTTTATATACGAACTTTGGTCATTTTTGTTTGGACAATTATCTCTCATTGTTTGGTCACTTATCTCTTATTTTTTGGTTACTAATTTAGTTTTTTTTAACCGATATTATAATATCATTAGGGCATGGAAGAATCGAACCACCAACCTCCTGCTTGTAAGGCAGGCGCTCTTCCATTGAGCTAGCACCCTTTAAGAATTTGGGAACCTAACTTACAAAGTCCTATATAATGGTAAAAATAATCAATACACAACTTTGTGTATCTAATGCTTGGAAAAGGATGATAGATTGTATAAGTTCACAAGATATTATCAAGCAGGTTATGAAATCCATAAACCTTTTCTAGGAATTTTGAAGAAAACTCAATAAATTGGCTTAATGGGATTGCAAAAATCACTATTCCACAGCAACCATTATCTTTGTTTAAATTTTGATATTTAATCATACTCCATTAAGAGACCCATGATAAGAGGGCATGGAAATGCATCCTTAAATGAGAATACAATGATATTCAAGAAAAATAACCATTGTTTACACCATATTACAATAAGAGGGTACTGCTGTAATTTTAAGTCATCAAAACACTATATAATGATGCTAAAGCTTGGAAAAAATTATTGTAAGAAACCTCAGTTCAAAAATACCTTTATTTTCAAGCGAAAATAAGACTTGTACAGAGTTGGAAATGATTGTTGTATATGATTTTGACTCTCACAAAATTTTGACACTTACTAATGATACAAGATTGGAATTGATTTGATATTTGTTTTTATTACAGTGATGTTTGAAGGATTAATGTTTCACCGCAATGTGCTGATCTCAAGGAATGTTTTCGACATTTATGAGTCATTAACATTTTACTCTTTGCACGGTACTATGTGATTCTGAGATTTATTAAGTATAGAAAATGTTGAATTACGATTTGAGAAATGGAGTTATTTCAATCCTTAACAAAGGTGGTTAAAATGAACTGAAACAACTTCCACTTAAAAATGAAGGATGAGATACCAGAGACTAATCACATCCTTGACTTGTTTGAAAAGGCAAGTGTCAATCATGTTTAGGGAATTTAAACAAACTCGTGTATTGCCTAGTCAATAAGAGAATTGAAAATTAGCCAAATTAAATAATTATAGGAATATTTGATGGAGAAAGATGAGAACCTTGTGGTGAAATCAATGAAAATCTGTGCTTAGCTTGGGAAGTTACTATTCAGCTGCCAAATATTGGAGATCTCTTTAGTAAATGTGTTTCATATCAAGCAAAGTCTTTGGCCGGTTAATTAGAGACATGAAGCTCTTCACACTCGATAATTAAAAGGAAGTGCATTTAGTGACAATGGCTCAATCGCTCACTTTAGCGTGAATCCAAGCATGGCTATAACATTTTAAAGTGAGCACAACCATATTTACTCATCCACCTCCAAAAATAGTAGTTACTCTTCCCAAAAAGGTTTCTCATATAAGATAAATGGAACCCCCAAAGCCAACAGGAAATGGTGTTAATCCAAATCCTTGATACTGGAAACAAGGCTGCCAAAGGATTTTCAAGTGAAAGTGGGAAATTTGTCAGCTTCTTTGATAGAAATCAAAGAAGGAGGTCATGCAAAAGCAGTGGAAACTGAGTTGAATGGACTCCAATGTGTGCTTAGGAACATGAATGCTGAAGTGAGAGGCTCCTTCTTCTAAATCCATAAATTAAATTCTCTTACCCTCTGTTTCTTTCAATTAACTACTAATCAACATAATTTGCTGAAGTACTTTAGAAATAGCCTTTGATTATAAGACGGTGGAAAACTATTCCTAGAGTAAAGTTTTAGATCTAGCTAAAAGGTCTCTATTTGATTTTATTCATAATATCAAAATAATTCTGAGAAATTAATCAGATCCATGGTTACATGTTGAAGGGCATATTTCAAAGAGTACCATTGACCTACAAAGCAAACTTTTTTGAAATTTTTTATTTTTATACAAAAAGAGATTTTTTACTACAAACTAACATAAATCATGTATAAAAATAAATAAACTTCTAATCAGATTCACTATAGTTGCAATATAATATTATTCTCAGCTTGACTGTATTTGTAAACCATTGCAAAAGTTGCTCAAATTTAAAACTATTTAAACTAAATAATTGACTAACCTTCATGTCGATCCAAATGTTTTGATGTAGAGCATCAAAGCTTGTGTCATGTCCTGACCTTTGAGGGTACAACCCATGCAAATGTATAAGCTACACTATATGAGTTTACATCCTTTCCTACAATCATCTGCAACATATCATGTCATTCCCTGCATGCATGATCATGATCAACATAACAAGTATAGAAGCCATTTCTAAAAGACTCATGTGGATTCCACTCACCCACCCATTTCCATTTGAGAACTTAACTACATTACTTATAAAGATAATTACCTCGGTCTTCCACTAGCACATGAAGAGTCCAACCAATATGACTTAGTTTTAGCTTAGCCGCGAGGGCTGAAAACGTTCAAGCTCAGCTCATAATAATTTTCTGGGATGGAACTTGACCATACAAGGAAAGGAACCTAAATGACCATAGCATTATTTTAAATCACTTGGTATTATTTTAGTTCTCTAATAAGCTGCAAAATTCAAACAGACTTGGAGGCTGCCCGATACTGGCGTGGAGATGACTCTGACTATGACAGTAAACATGACCCCATATGTGTATGTGCATGTGCATGTACATGCAGGAGAATAGGAAAACGAGTGGATTAACTAAATATTCTAGTTCAATATAATTTTGACAATGAATTTCCAAATGCAACTTGAAATGAAAAAAACTACTAATCAAACAGTAGGAGAATATCACCTTCTTTAGAGCTCATGCAAACTGACTAGCTTGAGTATCATTATGTCATGGCTTATTCTAGCTCTGAGCAATTTGTGACAATACATGAAGATGGACCATTAATCTCTCATTTGAATGAATTTCATCCCTATGCACCCTATAATCCTAAAATATTTATTCAATAATAAATGAGTTAAGATCTATGAAACAAACATGAAACAAATCTTATCTTTCTGCAATTTAAAATGTTTTACATAATACTCTGTACTTTTCTAGTGATAGTAGGCTATCACAATACTCGGTAATTTTCTGTACATAATACTCTATACTTTTACATAATGCTCTTCTACAACAATGGTAGTGAGCTATCACAATAAAAGCAATGGTGGTCCTTTGATAGTGGTTACTCTTTTAACCAGCAAGTGAATTCTTCTAATCACATCTCTTATCTTAAAAAGAATACAACCATAGATCTCATCTCCAATCTTCTTGCTGGCATTAATAGTAATTTCACAATCTTTATCTCAACACTAGAGACAATTGTTTTCTCCTTCACCGCAACTTGACTTTGACAAATAAACATGATAAACTTTATATTATCATAAATGACCAATACCTTCTTAAATAACCAAGACACTAACATTGACTTTGCTTTTCTTGACTTTCACGTTTAGGAACTGCCTTCTTGGATTGATTCAATGTGTGCCTGAACTTATGAGATGAAATGGGGGTAGGCACTTACTTAGACCGTTATTACCTTTATATCCCTACACGCACAATTTATTTCTGTTGTATGTACAACCGTCGAATCCTCGTGACTTCTTTCTTTTATGTTCTGGAAGACAAGCTACTGAAATTTCGCCACAAGGATTAATATGGATAAGCTGAGAGTCACCAAACGAGTACACTCTTCATGCATCCAACCGTGACCTTCCATGTATTTTGAACAGATAAAACTCCAAGCATCCTTTCCATACCTTCCTTATGTGTTTAATTATGGCAGTCATGACATGACATTATCTTCAATAATGCCAATCTGAACAATGCACAAATTTGGAATATCATAAGATAAGGTAACATACTTGGTTGAGCTCCAACCAACGGGAGTTGTTTGTGCATTCAATACAGGTCGAAGATATTTTACAATAATACTCATGTTTGCACGAAAATCAGCTTCATACTCCACAATACTATACACACAAGGTAGTAACTGCGTCTTTGTTGTCTTCTTTGGGAAGATATGGCAATGATCTCTTCAACAGGTAGCAATAAAAATACAACTACGCGGACTTCTTCGACAAAACTGTTTGATCTGGGACACCCTCTCTTTTGGATTTTTCCTATAGCACATAACTTTTAAGTGCCAAAGTGAACTCCATCTATTCACCTTGACACCAACTCGGCTACCTTTCAGAGCTATGAACCATGCTATGAACAGAGGTTACTTATCAGGTCTTTCTTCCTCCAGGTAATTCTTTACCACAACGATCATCACTTTGACGATGGCCTCTTATGTTCCTTGTCCAGTGCACGGGTTCTACTCTCTCTAAATGTCACGCAGTGGCAGACTTTTCTCTAGCGCCGATTTCCTTAGCCGCATGCAGTTCTCCATGGAGGGAGAGCATCCCTCTTCTCCTTGAGTAGTGACGACTCTTCTGGCAGCATCACTCTTCAACCAAAATTCTTCGACCATTGTCTGCTCCTTCTACACGCGCATCCCAACTCATGTGGCTTTACTCCTTTCTCACACCAACGACAATGTCAAATGGTGTTTTAGTGTGGCCCATTGAAAGTGTGGTGTAGTAGTGTGTCCGATTGAAGATCATAAACTGTGACTCGTAATCATAACAAACCCTGCAGCTCTTGTTCAGACATCTAATAGTCCCTCTAAACAATAGGCACTTTAGCCATATGGGGAATCCATGACATCGCCCTTTTAAATACACCATACATAGCGGCTTCTGTATTTCTCATCTATGATGAAATCCTGCTATCATGATAGAAACTAGGCGAAGGTAAGCTAGGACAAGCCCTATTCCCGGTTTTTTATAAACCCATGAGACTATTGATCTGAATCTGGACCGCTGGCAATTGAATTGGATAAGGTTCTTAAACAGGTCCCTTAACGGGTTATGAGTCAAAGCAATCGAAGTTGAAACGAATCGGGTAAGGGGCAATTGAGTTGGATAAGGTTCTTAAACAGTTCCCTTAATGGGTTATGAGTCAAAGCAATCTAAGTTGAAACGAATCTGGCCTTACCCGAGATAGTTATATATGGAGAATACTAAGTTTATTACATGGAGCCTATGGGAGGTAGTACCTTTACCAATTAATTGTGTGGTTTCAACAGTTCACCCATAACCACTAGCATCATCTCTCCCTACAACCTTTCTAGTTAAAATAAATACTTAGAAAGAGCTAGAACATAGACAAGGCAAAGAAAAAAATAGGTGCAGATGATCCACAACAACCATTTTTTCCAAATGTGAATCCATAAGCAAGAAATCCAAGGTCCCCAGCATCCATTTTAGTTCCAAATTCTGATGAATCACGCGCTTGCTTTCGCTAAAACCCTGGTATTGAGTCTTTATGTGATAAAACATCGGATTCTCCCCCAATCAGCATCCATTTTAGTTCCAAATTCTGATGAATCACGGGCTTGCTTCCGCTAAAACCCTGGTATTGAGTCTTTATGTGATAAAACATTGGATTCTCCCCCAATTTTGTACAAACCCTATCTATACAAACCCTATCTAATCATGACTTAGGTTTTGACTTTTGAAAACCTACTCAAAGATGATCAATTTTTTTGATTTTGTACAAACCTTATCTAATCATAATCTTGAATTCTGAAAACCTACTCAAAGATGAGCAATTTCTTCAAATCGAAAACCACTCAAAGATGAGCAATTTCTTCAATTCGAAATAAGTTTAACGTACCTCGCAACCTCCTTCAATGGACAACACCATTAAGGCACCTCACAACCTCCTTCAATGGACAGCATCATTAACGCACCTCTCAACCTCCTTCAATGGACCACACCAAAAACTATGTTTTCTTGCAGAGACAGAGGGGCCAAGAACTATGTTTTCTCGTTCATGGTTGGAATTTATTTTTTTAAGTTGTTTTTTGGAGTTTCATTTAATATTTTTTCCTTTCAACTAAATTTTTTTGAATTCTATTTCATCTTTTTCCCTTTCAACTAAATTTTATTTATTTATTTATTATGTTTTGAAATTTTATGTAGGCCTAACAAAGTTTTATGAAACAATAACCTTTAGACTTAACAACATTTTATGAAACAATAACCTTTTAAATATGATGTTATAACTAGCAATTGTCTAAAAAAATGCAAAATAATGTTTGGAGGAAAAAGAAAGTAGTAAACCTAATTTTAATTAATAAATTTGAATGTTGATTTTAATGAAAAAAAATAAATTCAACTTGTGCAATGTTGACATTTTCTTTTTGCAATTATGTTAATTTAACATAATTCTTACCTTATTTCTAGTTAAAACAATATGTATAATAAAGTAAAACATGTTTTATTTCTTAAATATCCATCTTGTGAAATTTTGGTAAAGACAATTAAATTCTAGGATTGAAAATATCCTTGATCATTAGAAATAACATTTTTTGTGCAATATCATACAAATTTTGGTGGTTTATATTCTAGACATAACACAACCCTCAAGGGAAACTTCCCTAAACCACAAAAATCCTCAATAGCACTTGCTTCCAAGTTTTTTTCCTCCTTAGGGATGCTCTATCCCCCTTTTTATCATTTCCTCATCTAAGATTTTCTCTTCCTTTAAAATAATTGTCTTTACAATGCCTTGGGACTAATTTTTTAATGGTGTTGTACTCTAAGAAAGGTAGCTTCTCAATGACAGTTCACAATAAGTTAGTCACCCTTAATAATTTGTCAATGTCCAATATGCATGGATGTTTTTGTTATGTACACACAATATCATTAAACAAACTACATCTCACTATCACCCAAAATAATTATGGGTGATGCATATAATTTGTCATAAATTTAAGGGAGGGCTCACATCCTAAACTTTTACACTATGATCAATCAATTTTAGATAAAAAAATTTTCCTTCTTTACAACTTATTACGACTTAAATTTATTTTTACAACTTTACAAATTATTACATCTCTAAATTTATTTGAAGGAAAATTTCTATAACTTTGTGGTTTATCCACAAGTGAGGTGATTAAGCTTGTATTAACATGGAGGTTCAAATTTGTGATTAGCTTAGAGAGGTAAGGATTTATTGGATAAGGTTGCACAAATTGTGATGGCAACCTTAGCATGCTATAGTCTCTTTTATAGAACCAATACACACAAGTATTTAGCTTAAATTATTAATTAACCCTAATTTTTAACTCATAAGCAATCTTGTGTCACCACAAATTTGAAGGAAACAAAACTCAAAGGTAAGCCTTTCATTACAATAAATTAAACTCCAATTTTCATCCGAGTAGACTTCAATTGCTAATCTATTTATGAAAGGTCCAACCCAAAGGACTTTCACTTTTATTAGGTTTTCCTATTAAAAAAATCTCAAATAAAATTCTCCATTTAAATAATCATATTCCAAATAAAAAATCTATTATTCTTTGAAAAGACCTTGTCATATATATAATTATTTCATAAAAATATTTTGTCACACAAATTTATTAACATTTTTCATCAATAACACCAACCACTATTCTATTTAGATTTAATTTTAAAATTATTAATTACTAAAAATAACAAAAGCTTTCACATACATTATCTTATTTTAATTTCTAAATAAAAATTCACACAAATCTAATATACCATGATTTTCAAAATTTCTCTTTTTTTATAATTAAATTCAAACAAATATGTTTTTTTAGTTTTTATAAAATATCAATTCTTATATCAAATAGTTACTCTTACTTTCACTAATTTATCAATCCAAAAACTCAAGATATGGAATTTTTCATGATTAAAAAAATAAATGGTTTATTTTCATCATTTTTATAAAATATAAAATTTCTAATATCAACTAAAAGAAATACATAACTTCTTCCAATCTTTTTATGAAATATAAAATATTTATCAAATAAATACATAACTTATTTCCATCCTTTTATGAATTATAAAATATCAATTCAATTTTCTATATTTCTCGGTGCTTAACTAAAATTTCAATGTAATTAGTATCAAAGTTGCTTGGTATTTACCTCTTAAATTAAGTGAAATTAATAAATTTGAGTTAAATATTCTTTAATTTAAGGTTTGAAAAAAAATAACGTGATTGATTTTGTTATACAAATATTAAGTATCTTAATAAAGTTTAACCAATAAATAAATTATCCCTGGAAGTGTTGTGACCTAATTACTAATATAATTAAATTTTATAGTATATTGGTAATTGTATAAATAATCTTAAAATAAATTTATATTGTGTTAGTGTTTTAAATTTTTAATGTTGTTAATATAACATTTATAGTAATAATTTAATTTTTAAATTATGATCTAACTAAATATTGAATGACCATAACTAAAATGTGAATTGTTCTGTGGATTTTTTTTTGATATAAAGAATAGTTATCAAATGCACAAATTTACAAAAAAAACATATTCATTAACATTGAATTATTCTCCTATAATATAGATTAGCGGAGAGGAATCTGTGCACACCCCTAAATTGAGTAAAGCGTATAATTTTTGTGAAGGTCCTCTCACTGAGGAGATGTGGATTGAGGGGTACTGCCATGTCAATCATATAAATTCTTTGCCTTCCCTTATGATCAAGTTGTGGTTGAAACATGATGTTTCCATGGGACCATGTTGTTAACCACTTGGTATTGCTGGGTATTTCACATGAAAATAAACATTGGGAAGAATCCTAAGCCTCAATAGAGTAAAATCCTTAAGATGCCTAAGAGGATGTCTAAGGGATAAATCAACTCAATACCAACCAAACATCATAGGGAAGATCTAGGATTAGGCTCTTCCACATGATTAAAGCCTCGATTTCACTATCTTACATAATCAATGCCAAGAAGTATGGACCCTCCAAAAAAAACAAGACGGTTAAG
Source organism: Pseudotsuga menziesii (assembly GCA_001517045.1). NCBI lineage: Eukaryota > Viridiplantae > Streptophyta > Pinopsida > Pinales > Pinaceae > Pseudotsuga > Pseudotsuga menziesii. Next base: position 676,704 of record LPNX010480925.1, read on the forward strand.
GCATATGCTGTCTCCAACCTCTATGCATGGGAGAGTTCTTTGTTTCCTCCACTAGCCTCTATTTGATTTGGAAGCAATCCCACAATGCCTCCCCCTACGAAATGGACTAATAAGAGGAAGAAATGGTTATGATGACCACTTATGTAAGCACAAATTAAATATTGGAGCAAGGGACTTTTCAATCTTGGCTAATTTAGCATAAAACTAGCTAAACCTCCCATTATCCAATGAACACTTCAAGAGGAAAATTGGGCATAATGATCCCAAGGAAACTCAAGAATGGTGAATGGAGGAAAGAGTCTTCTCAAAATTTGGCATAGAATTAGAAACATAACCTTATAAATATTGTGGAAATATTATGGAAAGAAAAGGAGGAGGATTTCATTATATATTTTCATGGAGGTAGAATTGAGGGAAGTGGAGCTTTGGATCAAATCTCAACCCATGCCTCACCCACATGTTCACATTCAACCCAAGGGTATCATTATGATTGCAATTCAATGAGAAGGTTTGTATGGTATGGGGTTTGCTTCACCAAGTAAACTCTCGAGAAACCTTTCCATTCAATGAGATGTAGACTTACATAAATCACATGATTACATGCAACACGACTATCGAAGGAATCTCACGTGGTCGTGTGCTCAATAAGGAGGAATTTACATGATTTATTTAATGGTCAAATTGAGGGTTGACATGGATTTTCATATGTAATTGTCCCAACCTCGATGGTTTTGAGTTTAACGCATGTAGTTAATATTGATATATAATGTATTCAATGAAAGTTCCTTAGGTGTTCTAAGTAAATAAAAGTAATGCGATAACAAATCGAGTGAGACATAGCACAACATCAAGTGAAGAGTTGTGACTTCTCTAAGTTGTCTTACATGACATTTAACAAGCCTTTAGAGTCGAGGTGGATGTCTATTGGAATTCTTAGGAAACATATTTTTGAAACAAACCAAACTTGTTACATTACATGTGAAGTCATTTTAGGCACAATATTGAATTATTCTATTTTCTATTGGAAGCTAAAAGAGACGCTAATCATAGGGTTTTGTTGTAGTGATTACTCTTCTTTAGAAAATCCATCTACCCCCACTCTAGTAGCGGTTCAAAAACCTTCTTCGCATGACTCAAATTTTCATTTTCCATTAGAAGGGAACATGATTGGGTGTTTTCCCAACCTTTATATGATCCCATAGCATCAAAATTTGGTCCAACTGCTCCATTTTTGGATACTTTCTTGGTCCATACTATTTCTGAATATGGCACTACTACTTTTTCATATGTCACACCCCAACATACATATGACACATGATTACTTTCAAACAATGATTGTTTGGGCCAGTTCATGGATCTTTGACTCGCCTATGAATACTAGGGGAGAATATTAAAAGGTGGAGCTTATCTTATCTACCTACCATTTCGGGGGCATCCAACACTCAATACCATACCCCTAATTAGTCTTATGTTTCTACTTCTTCAGGAATACCGGTGCAAACTATGGTCTTTTATGATCCAGGTAAAACCTCCATCCCAACCCTACCCCTTCAAAATATCCCAATCTGGTCAAAGTATCCCATAAATCTAATGACTGGGGGGAAATCCCCATCCCAGGTTATTTTAAAAATCGGGAGACAAGTTTCAAGTGTAGGGAAGAGTGTCGCTTTGGGGAAACCTATGATTAGTGGGAATTCCATGACTACAAATGTGGTTACTCCTTCTCCAGTCATAGGTCAACCATTGTGAGTACAACTTACATATAAACAACCCACGTGGGTTTATGTCTATCTGGGGAATCAACCTACAATGTTTCATCAAACTTATCAACCGATTTTCCCAGGAAACATTTATCCTTGAATCCCCTACCCTAGAAATATGAATAACCCATGGAGGGAACCTAATTTGATGAATGTTCCCACACCACCCAAAGGGTCACTTGAAGTTCCACCTAGTGGGCCATCTGGAGGACCGCCCGAAGTCCCACCTGAAGGACCACCCAAAGTCCCACCTAAAGGACGACACTAAGTACCATTTAGGGAGTCACTTGGAAGAACACTAAGGGGGAACCTAGAGGATATTCAGGAGGATCACCAAAGGGCCCACCGGGAGTTCCACCTAGAGTACCTTCAGGAAGATCACCTGGAGGCCCACTTAGAGGGACACTGAGGGATCACCTGGAAACCCATCACCATAGAATCAACCTTTTATGGGAGGAATGTCACTACATGTCTATCAATCAGCTTAGGGTCCTACAGCTACATAGATTCCTTATCAATATTACCCATATCCACTGTCAAACCAACAATTTCCATTTTTGGATACAATCTATCTGCCAGAATTTTCATGTTTGACTAATTATCCTTCGTGGCCACCGTTTCATGTTAAGTTTCCTTTGGAAATACCAAAATTTGACAATAAACCTAGTAAGGATCTGAAAAACTCACATGATGACTTATCACTTGTGGTGTTCCTCCAACTCTCTTATGGATAGTTTTATCCGCATGAGAATTTTTCAGAGGACTATCACCGGAATGGCTACTAAGTGGTACATAGAATTACCTCAACATTCCTTTTATGATTTAAAATTTTTGTCCATGTCATTTTTTACCCATTTTCAATTACCAATTAGATATGAAACATGTGCCGATCTTTTAATTTCCCTTCACCAGACTACTTCCACCCATATATCATATCACATACATGAGTGGAGATGGTGACGTATGTTTATTAATGCTCCCATTCTTGACGAATTATTGGCTTATCGGTTTACTAAATAACTACTTCCACCCATTGATAGAGATGTTTCCATGGGAGGTGTTGTTACCAAAGAGAAATCCATTAGTTGTTCTCAATACCTAGACTTGGTTTATTCCCAGTGAGGTACTTTGTACGATTTGATTTCGAAGGATCCTCTTCCTACTTCAAACCCTTCAAGACCTTCGATGAAACCTCATTTAGATACCATACTAGGTCCTGTCCAAACATAATCTATGGCTAAAATGACAAAAAAGAAAAACCCAACCACTTCACTAGCTGTTCAGACTACTGCCAATTCCAACACTACTTCTACTCTTGTTGCTTCCTCCGAGGTGAATGCAATCCAATTTTCATATTCCTCAAGTACAAGGAAAAAGGGTAAAAAAAATACAAAAATCCCACGAATCAACAAGAGAATCATAAAACACAAAATGTAGATATCAAATCCAAAAATAAGAGAAACGATAAGTTTCCTTGCTTTATATGTGGAGGTGACCATTTCACAAAAGAGTGTCCTCATCATGAGGAGGTTAGTAGTTTTTTGAAAAACACTTCCACTCTAAAAGTTTTGATTGATCCTTTCCCTACCTAACAAATATTGATTGACCATTAGTCCTTGCATGGGTCTTCCTTGTCTTCCATCGATGAAGTTAAAATGATTCCTAGTGATTCGGTTTGTATTACAACCAGAATCACAGAACTATGAACCCCCTCTAGAGAAAAAGAGTGATAGAATTCTAATTGAAAAACCTTCTTCTTCCATTCCTCCTTCAATCAACAGTCTTCAAATTGAAAAACGTGTCCTTAACATAGTGCTACGGCCACCAAAGAGTATCATTTGTAAAGAGGTATTCAATCCTAGTGCACGTTCTACCCAATACTATAATGTAGTTGAATAATTGGCTCTAGCACTATGTGCTATGCCCACCCTTGAGGTACTCCAAACGTGTCTTACATAGAGGAAAAATATGTTGTCAATTATTGGAGCTATGGACCTTGAAAATAATAATAATAATGTTATCAATTTTAAACTGAATGACTTTAAGTCAAGAATTTCCCATCAACTTGATTTCTAGTTATCCACAAACGTTATTGGGAAAAATTTCCATCGTACCATTTTGGATGAAGGTGCCTCGACCTCATTCATGTCTCTATGTTGTTGGTGAGCTATCGGTTCTCCTGAAATAAATCGACCACCTATGACATTGAAGGTATTTCATGGTCATGTTTTTCAACCCTATGGATTATTGTCATCCTTATTAATAGAATTAGGGGGAATCAGTTTCCAGACATGTTGAAGTTTTCAATTCTCTCCTAGACTATAATATCCTCCTAGGTATAAATTGGTTCTATGTGATGTAGGTGGTTTGATCATCAGTTTTTCGTGTAGTCCAATTTTCATTCCAAGGGAAGATTGTCACAGCCGATCAACTAGATTTTTGTTCTCCACATATGAATTATAATTATGTGAACAATTTTCCTCTTTTAGCCTCTTCAGCTCTGCAATATTGGAATGTTGGAGTAGGTATTCTTAAATATTCTTCACTTATAGGAGTCTCTCAGTTGAAAAATCCTCATCCTCCTTCACAGGTCGCATCTGTGAACATGATTTCAAGGAATTATGACAAATCACTAAAAGATAAATCAATTGAGTAAAGAGGAGCTGCGTTCGGAAATTAGAGATCTCGACGTTTCGATGCCTTTGATTCCATCTGAATAAATCAATTGTTGATTCGATGCCTTTGATTCCATCTGAATAAATATTACAAGTTATTCAATCCAACTCTTATGACCCCAATATTAATGATGACCTTGTGGTTGCATCAGATCCCTACCATCTGCCATATTGGTTAGAATCCCCCAACCCCTCTCTAGAATATATTTTACAACCCCTTCCATATGATGAATCCATCATGTAAGTTATGTCATTAGATGAGATGCCTTGGAAAGATAATCATCATCGATCTTGTTTCCTTCCCCATTAATAGCTGGTACAAAATGATTTTGAGTCATTGGTTTCATATGATCTCATACCTTCTCCTCAATCACCTGTACTCATCTAAAATGTTGAGTCTGAAGATAATTTGAGCAACATTACTAAGACCACATCGGTCGATATATCGATGAAACTTGGAGTTATTGAACACGTCCACCTGGGACACAACTGTTATTCTCAGGAGGTTATGAATTATGCAGCCCTTTTCAAATAATTTCGATATGTTTTTGCTTTTAGATATGAATAAATTCCATGGATGGATCCTTCAATAGTCTTTCACTAGATTGGGACATACCCTGATGCCAATACAGTCTGCCAAAAACTACGTTAGGTACATCTATAGAAAGAAACAACAATTACGAAGTAAGTTGAAAAAATTCTTAGGGATGGGTTCATATACCCCATGTCGATGACAGAATGGGTTTCAAACATCTTTCTTGTTACCAAAAAGCAAGGTACGATTAGGGTTTGCATCGATTTCAAATACCTCAATAGGTCTTGGCCAAAAGACAATCACCCTACTCTGTAGATCGATCAAATCGTCGATAATTGTGTTGGAAGTGTAATCTTCTCATTCATGGATAGTTTTTTTGGCTACAATCAGATAGAGATACTCCCTTTCGATCAACATAATATGGATTTCATATGCCCATGGGGGACCTTTTCCTATCATAATTTTCCTTTTGGTCTAAAAACCATTGGTGCTACATTTCAATGTGCCATGTATTACGCTTTCCACAACATCAAACATATTGTGGAACCCTATCTCGATGATCTACTCGCTCATTCGCGGCATTGGGAATACCATGTTGACCATCTAAGATCCATTTTTCTTAGATGTTTCCATTACAACATTGTTATAGCTGATTTCACCACTTCAGGTGAATCACACTTTGTATGGCCTTCCCTTGTCTCACTGCAGACTCCTTAGACCCCATGGACCATTTTTTGTCCTTTGATGTTTCCTTGACCATCCCTAAAAACATGTGAAAAATGATACACGCGACTTTTAAACCTATAAGCGCGTATATACACAGGTTTGACCACTAAAACCGCGTACATCAGGATGTGTCCAAAATCCAAATCCTTTTGGAGTTTTCCTTGACATGGATCTGACTCACTTGACTCCTGGCCTTTCCTATGCCTTGAGATTGCTTGGATTCAACCTTTCATTACCCCTTTGAAAAGCTATATAAGGAACCCCTTGGTACATTGAAGGCATACAAGAGAATTGAGAGCAAAGAAACTATAGTCCATTGTTGCCGGAACTTATGCTTGAGTCTTCATCCCTTTTTCCCTTGGAACACTTTTGTGTTCTTCCCAAGATTGCCTTTTGCTTGTGATCTTGCTATCTAGAGATGGAGGATTGAAGTGGTGGAGGCCCAAGTGGGGGATTCAGTTTCTCCGGTTCACATACATGTTGACAGAGGTTGTATCTTGTAATCTCTGATTCATATTAATAGAAATATCTTTTCCTGTCCAATAATGTGTGTTTGAATGAATATTTTATCCATTGGATTATGTCAAATGCTTATACATTATTGATTATATATGCTAGAATAGATCTAACACCATGATATATAGAATGCTTTTATTGTTTACTTGTTGTTGAGGAAGTAATCTATTAATTCAAGCTGAAGTTGGAAAGCTCAACGGGGATCTACTTCAACCATCCAGAATAAGGTACAAGGTCTGATCCTTTAGTGTTAGATATTTAATTTCTATTGCATATTGGAAAGGATTGATTTCTGGAGTCAATATGTCTATTTTGGTATCCCAAGCCATAGGAATTTCTCTCCGTAACAGAATTGGTGATTCCGCTGGGGAGTTCCTAGTAGTTGTCCTTTGGGGGTTGTTTTCTCGGCATTCAATGAATTTGAATTGCTCTCTCTCTTGTTTCTGTGTCGGGTTTGGGGGCATGTTTTCCTGGTAGTGTCTGATTGGTGTGAATTTTGTCTTAGCCTATCTGTTTGCCTCGATTTTATGCACCTCTCTTCATGTACATGAGTTTTGAACTCACAGTCGTGTATACATGCGGGTTTCTCTTCGATTTTTGTGTATACACGTGGTTTTACTGTGAATAGTCACGTATGCCCTTGATTTTTCCTTTTTGTGGAAGTTCAATGGTTTCTGGGTGAATTTTGATATTTGTTGAGTCTCCTTTGGCATTGCCTGAGTCTGTTTATACCTCTGTTTCTGACCAAAAACGTTTTTTTTAGTCTAATTTTTTCTTTTAAGAAGGTTCTTGTCATGGCATTTTCGATTTTTTGTTTGAGATTAGTGCATTAGAGTTCTTTTACCTTAGTGCTTTTCTCGAGTGTTGTTTGTGTGTGCTTGCAGAGTCTAGGGGTCGTAGAATCGTTCTTTTGGCTTTTTAAATCTCATTTTATTTCAAAAAATCCAAAAACATTTGCTTATCATCATGCATTGCATTTTGCATTTTACATTTTACTTGCACTAGATTTGCTTTGGAGTATTAGTTAGGACTTCATATAGGAAAGCTTGCATTCATCATTTGAAGAAAAATTGTGCATTTCACGTAGTAGCATACCCTGTTTTCATGGACACAATGCATTTGCATTGATTGTTAGGTGTGCATTTTACTTCATGTTGTGTCATAACACCATTATTTGCATGACCATATCCCTCTTTTGAGCAATAAAGCCAACTAAAATCAACGCTAAATTAAAATCAACTACACTCTTTTCTTTTATAGGGTGCACCAACAAGCTTAGTTTTTAGGATCTTGGAATAGTTCATTGTAAGTCAATTCTCCAAGATCACTAAACAACAACATATATGTGTATGTCTAGGTGAGTGTGTGAAATCCTTGGTATAACTAGTGTTTCTCAGGATCCTCCTCTCAAAAGGGAGTTAAGCACGAGGCAGTGTGAGCAGTTATTGATTGGGATGACCCCTAGTCATAACTGAGTAGCACCAGAGATATTTCCAGGATTGTATTCGTATCTGGGGGCTCTTTTGAGAGTTTTGGGCTTTGCTACCCTGCCCATACGGTCAATCCTGCCTACGACTGTCGGCCTGAGCATTGATTATATTGAGGTGACCTTAGTGGCCTTACCTAGGATATCAAGGGGGTACTTTGCAGGGGTTATTCTACAGGTGTCCTGGCCAGGTTGGGGTCGGATAGCACAGTCACTTTACGCATTGAAGCTGAGGGCCACAATAATTGGTTACGTACCTCCACTTGTTTTGTATAAGAGTCTCAAGCCTCTCCTAGGTGAGACATACCTTATTCATTCGGGAGCTCACTTATCTAGCCCTTTTTTGCTTGCATTTGGCTTTAGATTTTATTAGTGATTGCTCTATGCACGATAGTTGGCCTAGGGTTTACGTAAATAGAGAGTCTTTTCTATTTTTTGAGTCATTGTGGGTTCGAGTGTGGCTCCTCGCCGTTCTCGTCGTTTAGTAGGACTTTCTCCTTCTTCTTCTCCTCCTCCTTTGGGAGAGAGACCTAGACATTCCATGCGGACTATTTCGCACATTGATCCACACACCATGGGAGACCATTTAGAAGGTATTCCTGAACCACCTTCTCCCATTCGTGTAGATGATGGGGAGTTTACTCCTACTTATGATCATTCACCTGACTTGGCTGAGTTAGGTCCTATGATTTCTGAGATAGGAGCCATGCACAATAGACCTACTCACTCTAGGGTTGATTCCCCATTGACGCGTTACCGGTATGGAATGCTGGAGGACGCCGAGACTCATTTTGAACCCGCCAGCACTAGCTATGGTAGTTATGGTATGTCTGGTTTTCCTACACATTATTTGGCATTCCATGTCGAATCTAACTTCGAGCCTAACACTATGCCTGGGGGAACTCTCATTCCTTACCATGCGAAGAGGTTTGGGAGCACTAGTCACATTGCACCTTCCATCCCAGTGGTGGAAGTTACATCACATATCCCTCCTAGGTCTAGGGTTAGTGATCCTATTAGGATACTAGATCCGAGACGAGTGATGATAGGGAATAACATGTACATTATTACTCAGATTCCTTCATCCCTATGTCCCTAGTTCTTCAAATGTTCACCCTCCACCTTATTCACATGGTCCTTCGAGTTGGCACATGGCTACGAGTCAGGTCCGTACTACGGTTAATAGCTCAATTGTGTCTCAGGTTTACATACCGCTCGTTGCTTCGGGAGGTTATGTTCATACTTCTAGAGGTCATGTTACTACTTCTGGGGCATATATCCCTACTTTTGGTATGTATATTCCTACTTCTGAAGCGTATCTTCCTACCTATGGAGTGTCTCATGGGGCATCACATGCGATGACTTATGGACCCTATTATGGGACACAATATGGATAGGGTTCCTCACCTTACGGGGGAAGGTATCAACAACCTACTTACTCTCCTAATTACAGCTTTGTAGATCCTACTAGTCAAGGTCCACCACACTATGGTGCTTCCACACCACCCTATATGGGTCATACGGGAGGGGGGCACTATGGCCAAGGCCATGGTGGTAATCAGACCTATATGAATCAGGGAGTAGTCCATCGACCTCATCATCCTAGGATCCCTTTTCTCGTGACGCTCAATCTTCTTGACTTGTCGAGATTGACAAACGATCCTATAGCTCATGACCCGTCTTGGCCGGCTGTCCCTACCAAGATTCCTTCGGACATACCTAAGTTCAAGGGAAAACTAGGAGAGGATCCGAGCGAACACGTTACTACATTTCACCTATGGTGCTCTTCGAATTCCTTACATCAGGACTCAATCTGTTTGAGACTATTTCAATGCACCCTTAAAGGGCCTGCTGCGAAATGGTATATAAAGTTACCTAGGGGAGCTTCCGCTTTGTTCAACAACCTTGCGATGACTTTTCTTAATCACTTCCAGCTACTAGTGCATTATGATGTTGGTATTGAAATCTTGTTGACATTTCGGCAAGATAAAGCCACACATATCTCTGATCATATTCAAGAGTGGCATAGACGAAAGAGGTTAATTAAAGCCTTTATACCGCCGGAGTTCCTCCTTGAGTGGTTCCTGAAGTCATTATTGCCGTATATAGTGAAGGATGTTTCCACATCCGAAGTGCAGAATGAGGAACAAACAATTTTTAGGGCACAGGAACTTAACTTGATCTATGCTCAGTCCGGTTTGTTATATGAGATTATTCCCAATGCTCTGCATTCCAGTTTCAACCCCAAAGTCAAACCTAGACCACATGCCGATGGCATTGTGGGTTGTGCAAGTGTGAAACCTACGGATTCAGTTGCAAAACAAGTTAGTCAATTTTCAATCAATCAATCTGCTTCAGGGACAAGCTACGGCTTCGTCTCAACCCACCCAAATGGAAAGTGTACTTTCTGTGCAATCGTCAGACCAGAAGGGTAACCAACAGCCTGGACGGAATAGAAAAAAGGGTAAAAATAATCATAAGGGTGGGAATAAGAACAAGAATGCTAATAGTAATGACAAGAATGGCCAGAATGCTAGGGGGGACAAGCAAGCTAAACGTAAGGTTAAGTTCCCTTGCAAGTTATGTAAGGACGATCACCTCACTTACTTGTGCCCTCATATTGAGGAAGCTTCAAGATTCTTGGCACAGGGCCCAGCTGTGCTAACTAACCATTTACTATACAATCAAAATATGAACTTGAATTCCCATGACCAGTCTAGTGATGATCAAGATCCACTGGAGACTAGTGGTCGTGGTTGCATTAACATGGTCCATGCTGCGAAAGTTGTGACCCATGCGAAAGATTATGGTTCATCACAACCCATCCCAGGCAAAGAACCTGATCCACCAAGGTCCCCTTTGCATATTGAGAAACCTAGGGATAAACCTGAGACTACACCTCGCATTCCTAAGGGAGTCCTTAAGTGTTCAGGGAATAATCCAAATGCCTGAGCTACCCAGAACTATTCAGTTGTCGAGGATTTGGGCCACACTCCTTATGCGATGTCTGCATTGGAAGTGCTTCAGAGTTGTCCATCACAAAGGAAGGCATTGCTTTCTGCCCTTGGTGTGAACGATGATGATTCTTCCTTCGTGATCAAATTTGAAACCGCAGGACTTCAGTCTCACTTGATCTACTATGTGTCTCTTTTGATTCATGTAGAATGTCTTAATATGATCGTCAAGTGCACTATGATTGACGAGGGCGCGGCTACTTCTGTGATGTCTTTATCCTGTTGGAAGGGTCTCAGTTCCCCTGATCTGTCTAAATCAGTGACCATGTTAACTGTGTTCGATGGGAGATCTTTTAGGCCACACGGCATCCTTCCTTCCCTTAAAGTCCGTTTGGGAGGGAAGACCATTACGATAGAGGTCGAGGTGGTTGATGCGCCCCTTGACTACAATATCTTGCTGGGTAGGAACTAGATGTATAGTATGCAAGCCGTTGCTTCTTCCCTGTTCTATGTCGTATGCTTTCCACATAACGGGAAGATCGTAACGATTGATCAAACAACATTCAAGAATCCGTCTGTTACCACATCTTCAGGAGCTGCGATCCTGATCGTTGAACATTCTCAGCCGGAAACTGGGAGTGTGGGTGTAGGCATGTATCCATCCCGAATGGGAAGCTTTAGTTGTCCTGCACTGATCCTCATGATAGGATCTAGTTCCGATGAGGCTTTGACATCTATGAGATCGGTGTCTTTTCGCATGAGTCATATGGAAGATCCTTGGAATCTTCCTACACCGAGTACTTCGAGTGAGCCCGTCATGACAGACGTGCCATTGCCTGCAGCTATGATAGCTTATCAAGCTAATCTCAAGTGTGTTGCAGAGCCTAGTCCTTCCTCTTCACGGATGGAGGAGGAGGACCCTTATGTACTGCCAACATGGGTAGTATAGTCTTCTCAGGAACATGACTTCCTTGATATAGTTTTCCCTTCAGATGAAGTGATTATCGAGGCTATGTTGGGAGTTGATCCACCATGGGAGGAACTCCATCATAGATCGTACTTTCTTCCAGAGCTTGACCGCTTGGAGTGTGAGGATTTTAGGGCAGTTCTTAGTCAGAGGGTTGGTAGTCCTGTGGTTCCATTAAGCTCTCCTGGTCCAATGGCTGATGGAAACATGGCGAACATATGTTCAACGATTCCTATCAACATCTCTCGTGGTCCTGGCACGATAGAGAATGTCTATATTGGGGCAGAATGTTCCCATGCTGAGATTCTAGAATACACCGAGCTATTTAAGGAATTATGTGATATTTTTTCTTGGTCTTACGACAAGATGCCAGGTATTGACCCTCGTATTATCGAGCACAAGATTAATACTTACCCCAACACTCAGCCTATTCGAAAACATTTATGTGCGGTGAATCCTAGGAAAGCACCCACGATTAAGGCAAAGATAGAGAAGCTGTTGAAAGCCAGTTTCATCTATCCCATTCCCTTGACAGAGTGGGTTTCAAACCCCATTTTGGTGGATAAGAAGCAGGGAACGATCCACATATGTACTGATTTCCACGATTTGAATCGTGCCTGTCCTAAGGACAATTTCCCCACACCATTTATTGATCATATTTTGGATGAGTGTGTAGGTAGCGAGGTGTTCTCCTTCATGCATGGCTTTTCTGGATATAATCAGATACAGATTAAACCTGAGGACCAACATAAGACTGAATTTTTTTTTCCTTGGGGAACGTTTGCATATCGAAAAATGCCTTTCGGCCTTAAAAACACTGGAGCTACATTTCAGCGGGCAATGACCTTGATCTTCCATGATCTCAAGTCAATTATTGAATTATTTTTGGATGACCTCGCTACTCATTCTAGTATGAGAATGCGTCATCCCTATCACTTGAGATTAGTATTCAAAATATGCCGGCACTATTCGATTAGATTAAATCCTCATAAGTGCATCTTTTGTGTGAAGTCAGGTCATTTGTTAGGATTCATCATTTCTAAAGAGGGTATAAGAGTAGACCCTTTGAAGGTTGAGGCAATACTTTAGTTGTCTCCCCTGAAGAATATTCATCATCTTCAGTGTTTGCAAGCCATGGAAAACTTCTTACGAATATTTGTTGTCAACTTTGCCAATTTGACTAGAGGCTTCATGCGTCTCTTGAAGAAGGACGCCCCCTTTTATTGGGATGAGTGAGCCCAAGAGTCCTTTGATGCACTCAAGCGAGCCCTAGCATCAACCCCCGTGATTAGTCCCCCGGACTATAGCCGTTATTTTCTATTATATGTGGTTGTGTCATTAGAGATGATTGGTATGGTTTTGGTTCAAGAGGATGAGGAGCTCCAAGAGCATGTCATATATTATTTGAGCCAGAACCTTATTGACACAGAGATTCATTATTCTCATGTTGAGAAGCTTTATTTAGCTACCGTACATGTGGTTCAGCAGTTGAGACATTATATTCTCCTTCACTAGACCTTGGTTGTAGCCCATGTCAATCCGTTTCAATTCGTCCTCACCCTAAGGATGATTGGGGGAAAATATAATAAATGGATTGTCATTCTGCAAGAATTCGATCTCGAGTTTGTTTCGGCAAAATTGAAGAATTATTTAATTTTTGCAGAGCTTATATTGGATTTCCCGAGCGAGGTCGAGGAGTTGGTTTGTGAAAATACGTTTTTCGATGAACACATCTTCTTAATCTCAACATTAGACCCATGGTATGGGGATATCATAATATATTTACAAACATTGAAGACCCCTACTCACCTCTCGCGAGATGAACAATGACGATTACGTCACGTCTCTAAGCACTACCTCATAGTGGATAACACTTTGTACCACCGTGGGGTAGATTCCATTTTACAACATTGTTTAACTCATGAAGAGGCTGAGGTAGTGATGAATGATTGCCACATAGGGGCATGTGGTGGTTAATTATCTGGGATTTCTACAATTTAAAATATTTTAAGAGCAGGTTATTTCTGGCCGTCGATATTTAAGGATTGTGTTGATGCGGTCAAGAGGTGCCACCCTTGCTAGGTGTTCGCACGTAATATGCATTCAAAAAATTCCCCGTTACATCCCATTATCACCGCCGGTCCCTTCACTAAGTGGGGGCTCAATTTTATGGATTGCAACCTAGCTTCGGCAGGGGGGCACCATCATATTATAGTGGCTATTTATTACTTCACGAAATGGGATGAGGTTATTCCTACAGTAAAATTCGACAGTGAAACAGCCGCCCATTTTGTATTCAACCAAATTATTGCTCAATTTGGGATTCTGAAAGAGCTTGTCACTGACCATGGCTCGCACTTTCAGAACCGTATGATGGAAGAGTTGGCATCGAAGTTAGGGTATAAGAAAGAGCATTCCTCTTCTTACTACCCTCAAGCAAATGGACAGGTAGAGGCAGTGAATAAATCACTCAAATCGATTCTCCAACCAACCATTGCACAAAGCAAGAACAATTGGAACATCATGTTATATCCTGCTTTGCGGGCATATCGAACCGTTGTTAAGACTACCACTGGTTTTTCTCCATATCAACTTGTACATGGAGTGGAGTCGATATTGCCGGTTGAATGCGAGATTCCTTCTTTGAAGCTAGCTGTAGAACTCTTACCGGACACTTCACCATTAGAGGAGCGTTTGGTCCACCTTGAGCAACTTGATGAGCAGCGTCGAGATGCTCTGGTGGATCTAGAAGTTAATAAACGTCACGTAAAGGCCCAATACGATAAGTCTGTCCGTCCAAGGGCGTTTAGTGAAGGAGACTTGGTCTTTTTGTGGGATCAATTGAAAGAACCCTTGGGGGTAGGGAAATTTAATCCTATGTGGCGTGGTCCTTATGTGGTCAAGCGTGTATTAGAGAAGGGTGCATATGAGTTAGTGGATTACGAAGGAACGACCTTGGCAGAGCCTAGAAATGGGCTCTATCTTAAAAAATACTATGTATGATCTTCAGCCAAGGCTACTTATTGTATATTATTGTACAGTTTTGCATAGTTAGGTCTTTTCTTATCATGATCAGGTTTGTGATTAGTTTCCATTTCTTTTGGCAGATGTCAATGGAATCTTCCACCTACATAGGATTCACGGATGGTGCAAGCCGTCACACTCAACACTTAGCCTCTACTGCTTGGGTGATTTATACTCCTATGGGTTAGGTACTGTCTTCAGGAGTCGTATGTCTATGGCCATATTCCAACAATGTTGCTGAATACAGTGCCATTATCGAGCTTCTACGAGATGCCATTTCAAAAGGCATTCTCTCTCTTAAGGTACATCTTGATTCGGAGTCAGTAGTGTCACAGCTCAATGGTTTGTACCATGTTAGAGATCCGACGTTATTGAGAAGATTCTTACGTGTGAGATTGTCAGAACGGCAATTTGACAATATAACATATATACATATTCCAAGAAATAATTATCAAGTTGCTGACTCATATGATAATTACGCGTTAGATTGGCATTTGTTTCATTCACAATAATTTAATCACAAGCACAATTTTTACACATGTAAATAAATAAACCGATCACCATAAAACTTTTTATATATACATCCAAAATATGATAATACATAGTGTCATGATACAAAATTGGGGCTTTCGAGCCACCAACATATAATACATGGTAGTACAAAATGTATACACTCCCAGGTGTCTAATCCTGTGGAGGAGGAGGAGGGTTGTGATCATGGAAGGTCACTACGGCTCTAGCTAGCTGTCGGAATAATCGCACCCATTCGCATGGTACACCCACCACCTACCGTTATATAGCCTCAGGCAAGTCCTCGACTTGCGCCATGGGAACCCTATGTGTCAGTCTCACAAAATTGGTATGAATGCTCTGGAGTGTCCACTCCGCATCCACACCCATGATGTCATCTCCTCTTCCCCTCCGTCTATGACGAGAGAAGCCCTCTGGCCACCGTGGTCCTGCATCTGTACACAAGTGGTAGATGTCACTATGTATTGTCACACAAAATTATGTCTTTTTGATTCCATATAATCAACAAAACACAAATAAATCAAATAAATCAAAAAATTTAAAAAGAGAGGGTTGAGATTCGTCACCTATATCGCCATATGCTGATCCTGGTGGTAGCGGCATGTCTGGGTCCCCCCAGAAATCTATCCCTGCATAGGGGTAGTCATAGATGGAAACTATCTATCATCGCCACCATGGAAAGAAGTCAGCTGGATATGGGTTGGACACCCTACCACCCCCCAGTCTACGCATAGCATCTTCCCAACGCTGTTGGGCCGGATCTCAAACCCCGTGGAGAGGAACGTCCACTCTGGGGCTCAATCCTGGAACATGCTCGAAGAAAAATGTGCTCAAAATGTTGTTGAACCCAAAGTTCTGCACTCTACCTACCTTACACTCACTGAGCTAATGTTTCATGTTGCTCAGTAGTGTAGTGTTCCAGTCATAAATCATGGGTCTCATGCACTCCACTGCATAGAACATCAGAGGCCGCAAGGCCTAGTGGAGTGATGCCAAGCCTGCTATCCTGCCCAATGTCAATAGTATGGCCTTTAGGCCCAACACCTGTATAGCATTGGTAGGGACCTGACTCCCCACCTTCTCTGTGTCTGGATAGTAGTACACCACAATGTACTCGTCGATAGTTAGGCCACCTCCTGGCCCACCACGAGAACGAAGGTTCACTACTTCCCCTCATCTAGAAAGCCCTGTAATGAAGTATATGTCCTCCACCTCTATAGTGAGGGACATTCCATATATCTGGAAGGACTCTGAGTCTGGATCCCAGTAATCCATCAGCTTCTGTAATAGTCTTGGTTTGGCCCTCAAACCACCAAGACACCAAAACTTGTAGAGTCTGCATGCACGTAGAGCCTGTTGAGCCATTAGATCGGCCCTTACTGCTTCCTCTACCTCACCATGTTCACGCTCTCTCCACTCTAGGACCATCCTGCACAAGAAATTGAAAATTTTCCCATTATATTATTGAAAAAACCTTATGCGTGGCTTCATACACGTCTATTTTCAAAACAACTGCATATGTACGCGGGTTTGAGGGCATTTTCCGCGTATATCCAACTCTATACGCAGAAAAAACCTCGATTTCCACATGGGCCACAGTGCCCATTTTAGGTTGGCCTAGAAAGATTAATTGACCATGGAATTTCATGAAAATTGCATCAAAATGAAAGAGAAGAGCATGGGTAAATACCAAGAAGAAACGGTAGTGGATTTCGTCGGCTAGATCTCCTGGAATTTGCCGTTGAAAATCAAAGCTCAAATGGGTAAAAGTTTCAAATGTTTTATAATATTTTGAATTGTTTGCTATTTATAGAAAATTTTCAAATATTTGAAAAATTTTACCCCCTTTCCTATAGTTTCGACATTTTCTAACCACTTTGGACCGTTTTTGACATAATTCATGTTGTAGAGGACCTTTTTCAGTGCCATATCAGCCGTTGGATTGACCCGTTTGTGCCGATCTTAGGTATCATGTCTAAACTGGCATATAGGTTAGGTTTCATCACCTTTTGCATTTTGCATTACCTTATGACCATCTCACCATGACCTTAGGTATGAACCCACTTTGTTATGTCATGGAACCTTCTTGATGTTTTAGAAGTGGCATGATATGAGTGGTAGAGCTTCACCTTACATGGGTACCCTAGTTAGTGCCTTATTTTTATTTTGGTGCCCATGTCGACGTTTTGTCTTTTAGGGTGTGGGAGTCCATTGTATAGTACTGCCATGACATTTCGCAAGAGCCTCATACTCCTCTTGATCTTTTGTTGGCCTATTTCCCTCAGGACTCCCTCATGTTAAGTTGTGAATGCATTATCATGAGCTTTGCCTACCTTATTGAGATTTGTGTTGGCTCCCCTGACATTGTGTTTCATCCATATAGCCTGGGCTTGTCTAATGTCTAGCCATGCAGAGCCATTTTTTATATCCTTCACAGCTTGTTTCCCTTTTTACCGGGAGGGGATTTTCCCCGAGTGTCGATATCCTACACATGTATCCTTGCATTGAGCATAGGTATGTTCCACTACTTGGAACTAGTTTGTTTTCCCTTATGACACTCGTCTCCTCCTAGTCTGTAACTATAAATCCATTTTATTCTTTTTCAAGCTTTTTAAATAATTGAAAAAGTCCAAAAAAACCAAAAAACCAAAAAGTTGGACAAGGAAAGATGTTATCTTTGCCAACTGTTGAGTCGTGTCGCCTTCAAATAGAGCACTGCATATCACATCCATTGGTTGGGTTATAGTTTGAATTTAGGAGCTGTACTCATTTATCTAAGTTTATCTCCACTGACCGGTTAAGCTTCCAATCCCTATGGAGCCTCTTTCGATGCCTCCTATGTTGCAGAGACGTCCCAGTTTGTATATCAAGTCTATGCTGCCTTTATTCAGTCACCATACACCATTATGCTCTTGTTTGAAGGAATTTGAAGCCTCAGTCGGCCATTCCTCAGTTCTCTTGACTTTGCATGTCGGCTATTCCCAGTACTGTTACTGGTTCATGCACCTTATGATCGAGTCCTTTCACATTATACAGCTTTGCTTAGTACCTTGTGTTGGATGATGGGGGATGCCTTAATGCCCTCCTTCCAGCATATTTCATCCCATCGACTTCAGATCATTTATTCTGGGATTGGAATCTAGAGTCGTTTTGAGTGCCTTGAGACTTGCAGTAATTAGTGGCAGACTCTCTCGCCATCGACAGTCTTTTGGGAATACATCAATGTCCCCTGATCGATGGATCCTCTCAAGTGTTCAACCTCAACACATTTATTCACACTTGTTAGTTTGCACTCTAGTACCTTGATTCCCATTTTCATCATCGATGGGTGATCTCACATCTGTTAACGATATACATTAATGACTGATAATCAGACGATGGACTACTATGTTTGACCTCGACACCTCTATTCGCATAGTAGGACATGTACTCCTAGCGGTTTGTGTAGAAGAATTTCCATATTGGTGGCATCTCTTATATGCTACCTCCTTGATCGTTCTAGTGTTCATGAGATTTCAGCTCTCGTGACTTGATTCCAATATATGTCAGATATTTCCAGGGAATATGGAGATCTTGATCTGTTATATATCTTCAGCCATTATGGAGATCATGGTCCTTTGTATATCTTCATCATGGAGATTCTGATCTATGTATATTGTACGTGGCGATGACCACTTATGTGATAGCTTTTATCATGCCTATTCATGGCCATTGTACTCTTATGTATCCGGGACTGCTATATGTATTTGCAGTTATGTGCAGAGTTGTATTATTGTACTATGCTGATTGGGTGGCTAGTCTTCCATTTGGGATCCTTCATCACTCCACTTCTGGGATGGACTTATAATGTATTTCGGCCATCATATGACCCCTCTGACCTCACACATTAGGGAGCATCTGTTATAGCTGATTTCACCACTTTAGGTGAATCATACTTTGTATGGCCTTCCCCTATCCCACTGTAGACTCCTTAGACCTCATGGACCATTTTTTGTCCTTTGATGTTTCCTTGACCATCCCTAAAAACATGTGAAAAATGATACATGCGACTTTTAAACCTATAAGCGCATATATACACAGGTTTGACCACTAAAACCGTGTACATCAGGATGTGTACAAAATCCAAATCCTTTTGGATTTTTCCTTGACATGGATCTGACTCACTTGACTCCTAGCCTTCCCTATGCCTTGAGATCGCTTGAATTCGACCTTTCATTACCCCTTTGAAAATCTATATAAGGAACCCCTTGGTACATTGAAGGCATAAGAGAGAATTGAGAGCAAATAAACTATAGTCCATTGTTGCCGGAACTTATGCTTGAGTCTGCATCCCTTTGTCCCTTGTAACACTTTTGTGTTCTTCCCAAGCTTTCCTTTTGCTTGTGATATTGCTATCTAGATATGGAGGATTGAAGTGGTGGAGGCCCAAGTGGGGGATTCAGTTTCTCTGGTTCGTAGACGTGCCGACAGAGGTTGTATCTTGTAATCTCTGATTCATATTAATAGAAATATCTTTTCCTATCCAATAATGTGTGTTTGAATGAATATTTTATCCTTTGGATTATGTCAAATTCTTATACATTATTGATTATATATGCTAGAATAGATCTAACACCATGATATATAGAATGCTTGTATTGTTTACTTGTTGTTGAGGAAGTAATCTATTAATTCAAGCTGAAGTTGGAAAGATCAACGGGGATCTACTTCAACTGTCCAGAATAAGGTACGAGGTATGATCCTTTAGTGTTAGATATTTAATTTCTATTGCATATTGGAAAGGATTGATTTCTGGAGTCAAGCTGTCTGTTGTGGTACCCCAAGCCATAGGAATTTCTCTCCGTAACAAACATTGAGTTAAATCCACATAAATTTGTTTTTTTGTATTGAGACAGGACATTTTCTTGGATTCAGTGTCTCCAAGGATGGCATATGTATTGATCCCCTAAATATTTAGTCCATTTTGTCCTTACCAATTCCTGCGAACATAACATAACTTCAAAGTTTGCAAGGGAAGGAAAACTTCTTGCATCAGTTTGTATGCAACTATGCCAAAAAAACACAAGGTTCCATGTGTCTACTTAAAAATCATACCCAATTGTTTGGGATGATCTTGCATAATGCACATTCATTAATATTAAGCATTCCATTACACACACACCTGTGCTACAACCAATAGATTATGTTAAGGATTATTTCTTGTATGTGGTTTCATCTCTTACTACCATCAGCATGGTACTAGTACAAACACATGATAAAGGCCAAGAGCATGTGATATACTACCTGAGTAAGAGCCTTCTTGACTACGAAACATGATACTCATGTGTTGAGAAGTTATCTTTGGCTACAGTCATCACAGTTCAGAATTTCCACCACTACATTTTTCTCTATACAACCATTGCATACACTGATTCTAACCCCATGTATTACATCTTCACTTTTCAAGTACTTGGGGGGAATTATTCTCATTGGATTGTAATTATCTAGGAGTTTGAATTATAATTTTCCAAATCCAGTTCAAAGAAGTCTTTAGTCTTCAGAGAGCTCATATGTGATCTTCCCTGCATTCTTGAGGAAATGCATCCCTTTGATTTAATTCCTGATGAATATTTTTTCCTCATTAGTATGTCTGACCCTTGGTATGTGTTGATCATGACAATACAACCTTATAACCTAGGGTCTCTGGGGTTACCAACATACTAAATAAAATTGTAAACAATCAACCATTTCATAATTTGATAGAGAAACATGGAAGAAATTAGGCATAACTTATTTATGACGGTCGATCCTATATTTCTTCTTCACTTGAAATTACTTCCACAGCTTCCATGGAATCTCTAACACCTGCAAAGAACAAGACCTTTCCTACAATATATTATATATTATATATATGATCAATGAAATAATATGCTTGCAATGAAATGACAATACAATTCATAAATCACAATACATAAGAGTGCAAAGACACAACATTGGAAGAAAAACTCTCTTTATTAATAAATAAGTGAGTTAAGATTAAAACCAACATCAAATACAAGTGCTTCTCTGCTAGCCAAGGACACTGAGTTTTGCTGCTCCAAGATATCTAAAGGAAAACCACTAGCATAAATTTTATCTAGGATTAATTATGATTAGCATCAACCCCTACCCTCTATTTATACATGAGGAAAGAGAGAGATTACGAAGGTTGAGATGGTTGGGGAATTTGGGATAGTTATAATTAAGGGCCCAAGTTTCCTCAACTAATTGTGTTTATATTTTTTAATTTTGGATAAAGGAATACGCGACTATTAATACTGGAAGGTCCCATATGATACATGAATTTCTTAAGGGAAATCCACAGGTTTTAACCCTAATCTTGTATACATGAGTTGCAATGTCAATACTCACGTATGATACGTGAGTTGCAATGGAAATAGTTGTGTATTTACCATAATGGACATACAAAAAATAGGTCAATCTGGTAATGGAATGATGCATCAAAGGTCATCCCCATATATAGTTTTTTGGATACTTCTATCAATTTTTTCCTTTTGTGTGTCGACGCATTGATTTTCAGTACTCGGATGAAGAAGTACCATTTTACAGGATAATAGATGCCCCCTAATGTGCGAGGTCAGAGGGAAGCGATGGTCGAAATACATTAGAATCTTTAATCTTGGAGAACTTAGATACCAAGGAAGCAGGGAGGTACCTGAAACAATACATAATCAAAGTCATATACTAAATCATATCTGAGGATGTCATGTTCAATAAAGAGGAACACTAGCTCCTTTACAATATTTGATTACATCATATGATATGGGTAACAAGACCACATATATTACAAAGGTGGATCGAAGCCACAATATAAAATGATGAGTCTTCAAAATATGGAAGCAGTGTTGTTGAACATAACACAATATTATGCAACTTATGTTATAGAGATTGAACCTAAGGTATTCATCCAAATCCAAAGGATCTTGTATAATCCCTACCATGTGAATAAATGAGTTGAAGTCTAACATGGAAGAAACTCAACAAAACTAGTGGGTGCTTGTTGGTGTTTTCATTATTTTGAGGTTCTGAAAACTCTGATACGGGTGGTGCTTTTTTGTACAATTTAGTCTCCTGAGGTCGGAAAAGTATAAAAAAATCCATAGAAAAACTCTTTTAGCTCTCAGAGGACTAAGGTATACCTTTTCGGAACTTAGTCAGCAAGGTTCGAAAAAGGGGTAAGCTAATACTAGACCGACACATCTTCAGAAGCGGCAGATAGCTTGAGTTTAATGAGTGTGAAGGAAGGAAAGATCACTCGAAAAGATCTATTTTATTACAATAAATGGGGCTTACAATATTAAACTCGGTGTTTTGTTATTCAGGTTTTCGAGCATTAAAAACACATAAAGTACGCTCAAAATATTTTTCATGTTTGGGTCCAGAGCAAGAAAAAGAGAAAACCAAGCTCATACCAGGTGTTCCTTTTCCGTAAGTTTAGTCCCTCATGTTCAGAAAAGAGATAAATCTATGCCTGAAGATACTCTTCTCAATTCCACAGAAAAGAGAGTATTCCTTTCACATAAATAATCTACATAGTCCAAGAAAGAGATAACTTAACACCAATGTAGATGCTCGTTCACTTATTCTTAACGATTCTGAATGAAAAAGTTTACTCGACAGTCTAGTCTATTTTGAGGAGTCAGAATAGGTCCTAAAGAAAACTACATAAGTGCGGGGAGCCTTATAAACATGGATAGCTCATAAAAAGATGCAAAATGAGGCTCATTTTATCATTAAAAACAACAAAGAAGGCTCCTACAAACCTAACACAATTGCGGCATGGGTACCAGAAAGACAATGAATTGTTCTAAACTAGGGTAGCCATGAGAAGAAGGCCCTATCCACAGAGGAACGATGATGTGTACAAGGTAAAAGTGGTTTAATACCATAGTCCATGGATGAAAAAGTGATCCTAAGGTTTAATGATAGATAAGGTGTAAGTGCAAAGTCAACAATGAGGACCAAATCCTACCTATATTGATCTCAAACTTGCTACAATTATCAAAAAACCATGGTATGTCCATACATTAAACATTTATTTTAAACTATAGACAATGGGTCAAAATTTTGAAATTTTTATTATAAATAGTTCAAAAACCTAAAACAGACATACCATTTGGAAAATTACTAAATTTGGCAAGTTTTACCTCCAGACTCCAGTTGATCACCGAGGACAAACCACTGGACCAAATCCAAATCCGTGAGTTGGAGGTTGGTTATCTCTCCTTCTCCTTCTCTCCATCCCTTCAATTTTTAATTTTAGTAGAAAACTATATATTTTTGTGCATGCCCTAAAACGATTATGCATCATACATGGGTTTGCTTCATAGCAGTTGCGTATACACATTTTGTATGTGAGTTGTTGCACTACCACCCACATATGCCACATGTTGTTCTAAAAGCATAGTCGCATATGCTGCGCATCTTGTGAAAATTTTAAAAATGGCCAAAACCAAAATAAATTTATGGGTTCTAATGATTGAATGTGGTCATTGGACATGTAAAAAATGGTTTTGGAGTGGAGAGAGAGAGAACATGAAGATATGGATCGAGAGGCAATGCAGGATGCCCCAACTTTGCAAGCCTTGCAACAATGCGACTTGCTAAAATTCTACTGCACATCCAACATGAGAGCCAATTTCCGTCTATTGGAGAATCTTATAGGATATTGGGATCATGACCTTGGTCTATTTGATCTACAAGGAGAGATATTGGAAATTATAGTAGAAGACATTTATTTCATTACAGGGATTTCCTGCAGAGGCATGCCTGTAAATCTTGAGGGCACTAGTAGGGATGGTGACCCTATGAGTGTTCAGGATTACATTGATACTTACTATCCACCAGGTACATAGAAGAAGGGGACATGTGTTCCAATCTCACTAATAACTAGCTTTCCATTACAAGTGATGGTAAGAACGGTAACAAGGATTGATGGTTCTTCTTCATTACACTTGGCCACTCAGAATCATATGTAATTTGCAGTGGCCTGTACACAAGGAACAGTGTTTTATCGGTGTTCCAGTATGATCCCGATCATGAAAAAGCAACTCTCTGATTGCAAGAGGGGTCTAAGGAATGAATTCAGTTATGCAAGCATTTTGGTGTCATTCTTATTCTTGGAGAGTTCCTTCTCTTAGCCCTACAGTACCACTACCACCACTCTACCCCCACCAGCCTAGACTTACTAGATGGGGAGACATATTTCTCTGTAAAGTTGGTGGAGGTGGAGTCCAAAGAGGTTATGACAATGATTTCTATCTTTGGTGGGAAAGTCAAGTCCCCACTCTCGAGCAATTCCCATATGTCGAATTAGACTTCCAAGGAGACAATGAGCTCATCCTCCCTCCAAGGGAGGCATGGGGAGAGATCGGTATGTTTTATATTTTTATGTTATTTAATTTTTATGATTTTTTTTCATAAATATATATACATATGTATATGAGCTTGACATTTCTTAATATTTTATATGCATATGTCGGACCTGTACGCCCTGATGGGAATCCTAGGACATTTGTGCAGCTCAAACAGGGTGGGGATGAGAGCATGCTATGAGTTATCGAGGGGAAGCTGGACAGGCTAACCCAAGTAGTCCCTACACAATAGATAGAGTGAATCCTGATTATCATGCAGGAGTTTGTAGTGGGGGTTTCATCGACCTGTATACACCTTCTTAGAAGGGTATCTAGGGATGTTCTTCATTACAGGGAGGCCATAGAGGTAGATGCAACCAAGGAGGCTAAAGAATAGGCCTAGAATTAGACATATATGGATGATGATCCCATTTTTTGTATATTGATATAGTTATGACACGATCTACGGATCAAAAAATCAATATATCTATGGACATATTTTACACACACACACACACACACACACACACACACACACACACACAGATATNTAAGCATCAATAATTGTATTTTGATTCCTTGAAATGTGATTAAATGCAATATATTCAAAGTTTCTTACACGCAAAAATTGACGTAGCAAAGTAGGGTTTCACACCTGATAATCGCCATTGAGTTCGGAAACCACAAGCTAAGATTCAAGTTTGACCTCCAAACAGGTAATGCCATGTAGTATATCATCCCATTGCAACTCAATAACTACCCTGTACTTAGCCACATTATTAGTAGCAGGACCTAAGAAAGCACAAATAGAGGAAACTAGTTGTTCTGAGCGTGAATAGATAACCCAGGAAGCTGAATCTAGGTTATAAGTATGGTGGCTAGCTCCATCCACAAAACTTATGAACCACTCAGCTGACATCTGAAACAACCAACAGACTATATAAGAAACAGTAACCATCTAACTAAACTATTGTACATAAAAATACATACAATAAAGATACAAGAAAAAGAACCATGCCTAAGTGTAGTACTTCTTCAGTTAGAGCCCATTCTTGGGATCCGACAACTTATTTCCATCATAAACAGGTTATTCATGTGCTCCCTTTTTCAATACCTTTGACACGATGTAGGTACCTAACCACATATACTTAAATTTTCTGGCCCCTAGGGGTTCTTTGTCTTGATCCCAGAGCAAAACAAGTTCCCCTTCAAAAAAAACTCTCAGCTTAACTACTTTGTCGTATTGGTTCTTTACCCTCTTCTTGTGAGCCTCATTTGCATTCAATGTATCTTTGTGTCGTTCATCCATATTTTCTAGGTGATGCAAACATTCTTCTAGTTTTGTAGTGTCAGGAAGCACATGAATAGCTATCTTAAGAGATGGAATCTCGCATTCGATCGGTGTGACTGCTTCCACCGTGTGAATGAGCTGGAAAGGTGAAAAACCAGTAGCAGTCTTGACATTAGTTTGGTACACCCAAAGTACAGGATATAGCATGATGTGACAATTTGACTGGCTTACATTAATAGTACGCTTTAGAATGGTTTTCAAGGTTTTGTTAACTACCTTTACTTTTCCATTTACCTAAAGGTAGAAGGAATATGAATGATCTTTCCTAAACCCTAGCATAGTAATCAGCTCAGTCATCATACTATTCTGAAAATGACTTCCATGGTCAGTGACAATCTTCTTTGGTATACCAAAACAAGTAATGATTTTTTAAAATATGAATTAATTTGTTGTTTCACCGTCTTCTTTGAAGGTAGGCATTGCCTCTTCCCACTTTGTGAAGTAGTCTACAATGACAATGATATATTTGTGCCCCCCAAGACAAAAATGGGTTGCACGTCATGTAATTTACCCCCCACTTAGTAAAGGGCCCTATTGCGATGACAGGAAACAACGAAGCAGGATGCAACCACATTTTTCTGGTATAGAGCTGACATGGATGACAATGCTTCACATATTCCATACAATATTTGAAGATTGTGGGCTAAAAAAGTCAGCACATAAATTGTTTTGGTCATTGATAACCCAAATAAATGACCCCCACATGCTCCACTATGGGAATCATTTAGGACACACTCATCCTCCTCTTGGGTAAGGCATCGATGCAAAATCGAATCTACCCCCTGTCAACACAACGTATTGCCGATGATCAAGTAGTTTTTCGCATTAACACACAATTTACGTCGCTCTTCCCATGAGAAGGATGCGTGACACTTCAAATTCTGGATCTATACAAGGATATCTCTGTACCAGGGATCAGGGGTGGAAATCAGAAATATATACTCTTCTAGGAATGAGTCATCTTCCACCTCTACATTCTCTTCCGTAGGAAATTCTGAGATTAGCTATGCAAAAAATAAGGATGTTTGGATTTAGCATATTGGAAATCCAAGTCAAACTCTTGGAGAATGACTATACACTTGTTGAATTTGCCCCTGATTATGTGTTGGGACAAAACATGCTGAAAAGGATTTACATCTGCCACCATTGTAGTTGTCCTCAGTAAAATGTAGTGACGTAGCCTTTGAACAACATAGACAACTGCTAATGCTAATTTCTCAACGTGGGAGTACCTGAGTTCTGAACCCACTGATTCACAATTGAGATAATAAACAACATGCTCTTGGATTTTATCGTCCTCCTAAACCAATAATACCCCTATAGTCTACTATTGGAGTAGGGCCCCGCAGCTACAGGAAAAGCTGCTATATCGGAACAAGAAAGTCAAAGCAAACAGTACCTGGAGTAGCCGAGAGGAGAGAGCTCAACCACTGCACTTAAGGTAGCGGTGAAGATAGCAAGGCTCAACTACCCTCATAAATGAAAAGGAGCAACGGGCCGAGGTATTGAAGACAAAGGACAGAAGGGGAGCGACTGAGGAAGCGGCGCCCATACCCACAATCAGCACTGAGAAGCGTGGAAGACTGCAGAGAGCTGCAGTGTGACTAGTAAGCGGCAGTCCACAGTATAGATATGCCGAATGTCACAGTTAGTGTTTTTGGGTTACTGTTGGGATAGGCCCACAATGTTGTATCAGGGTGAGACCTTCGGGCCACCTATTTAAGCATGTATTTTGTATTATGAAGGGTTAGATGGTTAGATGGTCAGTTGGTCAGTTAGTTAGTCAGTTAGATATTCTTTGAGTTGAGATATGGTTCTGTTATTAAGTCTGTATTATCTTACTGCAACCAGTAGCTGGCTCCTTGAGCATGAATGTAACAATCCACAGGGATTGAGAGAGAGAGAGAGAGAGAGATGAAATATTGTAAGAAGAAAGCAATATATAAAGAGAAGAGATCTAAGAGAATGGATCCCAGCTGAGAACGCGGAGTTTCGCAGAAGATCTCGATCTGCATAATAGGTTGTAGCGGAACTGTGTTTACTCTCTCAATATATAATATAAAAACCGGTTTCTGTGGACATAGCTTCCTCCCTGGAAGTGAACCACGTAAAATCCGTGTGTTGTGCGACTGTTTCATGTGATTGTGTTTACTTATTTGCTATCTGCAACCTGTTACATGAGCTTAGTTAATAGTTAATGAATGTATGTATGTTATCCTTCAGTCTACAGTAACATAGAGGGTTGAATGTGAGTTGGATGTGTTAAGTATTCTGCATATAATTTTATCAGTGCTGATTCAGTCTGTAGCAGTTACTGTGTTAAGTGATTCCTATATATTTAGTTCAGCAAGTTGAGCGCAATAGATGTTAAGCATAATAGACTGAAGAATATTAAGTGAAGTTGTTTAACACCCTTGTGAATTTTAACTAAGCTATTATAAGTGGAAAGAGAGCCATTGGACCTTGAGAGTTGGAGAGTCCTATTGAGTCTTACTATAGAAGCCATCGCAACACAAAAAGGCGATATCGCACTGTCGGAGGAGCTGTGGTGTGGGATATCGTAGGTAAAGAGTCAAGGAAAAGAGAAAGTTTGCGCATCATCCTAGAAGCCGTGATGCGATAAGAGTCAGTCTAAAAGCAGAACCATCTAGGAGAGATAAACAGCATCTCACAGAGAGATCCCACTGGGTAATCAGGATCAAGAGAAACCTAGGATGCTATAGAACCTGGTTGAGGACACCTGAGTCTTTAGCCAACCCATCTAGATCACTTCGGGTGAGACTTCAGGCCGTTCTGCGGTCTGTCGCCGAAAGGGCCAGTGAGCTAGGGGTTTTGTTGGTACATTACAGTAAACCCGAGTCTACCCAGAGGAGGCCAACATCAACTTTGACGCAGCTAGATACAATATAAAATATTTAGAGTAATCTGGTGGACGTAATAAAGGAACCAACAATAAATCCTTTTTTAATGCCTCGAATGCGAGTTGTGCGGTTTCATCCCATAGAAATGGGGTGTCCTTCTTAATAAAGAACATGAAACCCTTAGTTATCTTGGCATAATTGGCTATGAAACACCGAAGGAAATTAAATTTCCCCTGCAGGCTCTAAAGTTTCCTGATGGAACAAGGAGGGGGAAGATTTACAATAGCCTCAACTTTCAAAGGATCCACATGTATTCCTCTATTTGACACAATAAACCCTAGTAGCCACCTCGAATCGAAGTAGAAAACACACTTTTGGGGATTCAAGTGTATCTCATAATTTCTACATCATTCAAAGATCATGCGAAGGTGATCTGGATGGTCCCTCCTCTTGTGAGAATGGGAAGGAAGATCATCCAAGTACGACTCGACAATATTCTTGATGTCATGGAAGGAAAAGTTCATTGCTCGCTGAAAGGTAGCTCTAGAATTTTTCAAACCAAAGGGAATTTTATTCTACATGAAGGTCCCCCAAGGACAAATACAATCTATTTTATGCTAGTCTTCCAGCTTGATTTGGATTTGATTATACCCGAAAAATCCATCCATAAACGAAAATACTTCGCTACCTACACAAGTATAAATGATTTGATTGATGAAGGGTGTGGGGTATATGTCCTTGGGACACGCTTTATTTACGTCACATAAATCGGTTCACACACATATGCTACTCCATTGTTTTTATCAACAAGAACTAGATTGGATACCCATTCCGTCAGAGTGATTGGGTGAATAAACCCTGCTTTCAGCAAATTCTCTACCTCATCCTTGACAACTACCGCTTTTCACGGATTTATAGGTCGAATCTTTTGTCAAACAGGTTTAGCACTGGGGTAAGGACAGATTTCATGCTCTACAATAGATGGATCTATGCTTGGAATATCTTCATATGTCTAGGAAAATACATCATGTAATTCCTTAAACAAGGCAATATATATTGCAATCTCCTCCGGAGAGGAGTTTGCACCAATATACACATTTTCAAAGACTTTAAGGTTTGCAGAGATGTTGATTGGAATGGTAGCAAATATATTTTCCATATTCCCCTCAACAAATACTCCCTCCTTTGGTAAAGGATTAATCAGCAAATCAACACCCTCCACTAGTCTCACATGGAACTCTTGGTTCTCAATTCTGCTCAAATCTGGAAGAAATTAGGACTTATGACGAAGTTATTCACAAATATTATCTCTGCCACTCATAGCTTCCAAAATGGCTTCATCTAAAGGCAAAACCATGTCTAATAAATCATATGAATATAAAGAGTTCTTCTCCCATCCGGGAAGATAAGGTTCATTTGAATCTTATGAGACTATAGAAGGATTCACTATGGAATCAATAGTGGTATTAAAAATAGCTTGATAAGCCACTTCCACTATAGATAAGGGAACCCGAGGCTCATGATGGGAAGGAAGGACCCAAGGATCAGTTCTATTGACAACCGTCGTGATAGAATTCCCTACACTCGTAGAACCGAAATAGTTAATAGGGGTTGGGATATCAAATGTGCCCATCAAATATGCATATATTCCAACCCCCAAGCTCTCATTAGTGATTTTGTTCTAATCGATCAAAGGTATTGTGGAATCATTAGTATCCAAACAACCCTTCTGAGTGAAATTGATTTGGTCAATTGTAACCAACTTGCATTCATGTGGAAACGCTACCACTCGAAGAACGTCCAAGGCGATCGCACACATGGAGTAAGTCTAAATTATCCCTAACAACAAGTTATAATCAAATGGGGAATTGATCACTTCCACTTCAACAACCACTTCTTTCCCTACCAAATTTATTTTGAAAGCTAGTAGGATACCATGCGGATGGAAAGACCTTTCGTCGAAAGTAGTAAGTAGAGTGTTCGATGGAACTAGCTCTAGGGAACCTAAGGCTTTCTAACCAGACATTGACATTACACACGTGGAAGCACCTTCATCAACCACTGTACGTCCAATGGTTTTACCTCCATGGACAACATTGATTGACAAATCCACATGATACGGTAGGTGGATCTTAACATCTAAAAGATTAAACTTCACCAATAGGCTCGATGAATCCATGCTACCTATGGCTACTGAGAGGGAATCCCGTTGAGCATGACAACTCTATAACAACTCCAATACTAACATCGCACAAGGAGTTTGAACTAAATATTCAACTACATAATAGTTAGAAGAATCCCTAGTGTTAGGATTGTGGAATGCTTTCTTAAAGACACCTTTCGGTATCTTAGGCATTGGATCAACTGGTTTTTCAATAATGAGAGGGTTTGAATTTTCACTAGTAGGCTTACCCTTCTCTAGAGCCTCTTATTCATAATTATTTTTTCTTGTTTGGATTAAAGTGCTATATCATAGCATGTTGATATAGTTTTGATCAGGGAGGATCACTAGAAGTGCCCCAAGCTACATTCAAAACAGAAGATGCATTAAGTCCTTAGGGAAATGGATCCTTCATGACAATCGATTCTTGATTCTTCAGCAACTTTTGAGCTTGTTCCATAAGAGGTAATTGACGATTTAGGTGGTATCCTTGGCACAAATCACAAGGAAACTTAACCTTTTACTTATCTTTTTTACCCCCTTCAACATTGGTTGTGGGTTTCTACTTGTTTTGATTACCCTCACCATTCTTCCCTTTCTTTGTTTTCCCACCAGACTGTTGATTTCCCTTTTGAGAAGACTTTACAAAAATAGTTGCACCAGTGAGGTGAGGGGGTGGTAGCCTTTGCTACCTCCATTGCATATTTCTTCACTGACAACTCATGAAGTAGTTTATCCAATGATTCTAAAGT
The DNA here is from genome assembly GCA_001517045.1 of Pseudotsuga menziesii. Lineage (NCBI taxonomy): Eukaryota > Viridiplantae > Streptophyta > Pinopsida > Pinales > Pinaceae > Pseudotsuga > Pseudotsuga menziesii. The sequence continues at coordinate 708,395 of LPNX010480925.1, forward strand.
GGGAGAACTGAATGAACCAACCACTCCATCATCGTGGGGTCCAAGTTTGGGTTTCTCTACATTATTGGTAGACCTTGGTGCCTTAGGTATGATTTCATACAAAATCCAAGACTAAGCATATATCAAGTCTAACTGTTGGGCCATGAGGATAGCCTCTTCTTTTGTGGTCACCCCCGAAGTGGATATGTCCTTAGAGATATAAGCCAGTAAATATTTTTAGAACCACTCTAATAGAAACTTGGGGTTATAGTGTCTTTGATATGCCTCTTTCGTCTTCTCCACTCCTGGATGTGATCCAAGATATGTGTGGCCTTCATTTGGAGAAAATTTGACAACGATTCTGTGACGACATTGTACCAGATAAGAAGCTGAAAGTGATTAAGGAACACAGTTGATAAATAAATAAAACTATCATATGCAGTAGAGGGAAGTTCTATGTACCATTTTGTTGCCACCTGATTCAATGTTCTCTGGAAAAGCCTCAACCAAATAGAGTCATCATTCAGTGAGTTCAAAGAGCACCAAAGGTGAAAAGTGGTAATGTGCGCACCTGGATATTCACCATCTTTTCCTTAAAATTTAGGAATGTCTAAGGGTAGTTTAATAGGTACAGGTTTCCATGTTGCACTATGTCACACGGGGTCATTCATTAAATTTGACAAGCCTGGAAAGTTTAAATTTTCTAGCAAAGGAATATTTTCCCTAATTGTGGTTTGATAATAAGGAGTTTGAGAGGTAGAAGAACCTTCCCCCTGGTTGTCAAACAAAAAGGTGGGGTTTCCCCCAACCACTGGTTGTGATTTAATTGGACTACTCTCAAAATGATTCCACCCTAAATCCAGTGGATTACTAGTTTGTGGTGCATTATAAGTGGTTTGGACTACTACACATGAAACTGGAGTTTGAAAAAACAGGAGCAGATACCCATCCACTGAAAAGCGAAAGGGAGAGCTCGTGAAAGGTGTTAAAATTAGTTTCCAAAAATTATGACCAAAGGAATTTGTGTTTCTAGACTACATGTCCACATATGCAGGGGTAGGACCTACATAAGGAGTGGATGGAGGAATATCCCCCCCATTCCATGGAAAACCCTAGATGAACGAGGAGGATCCACCTGGACTTCTCTAAGAAGTTTGCTTAAGGAGTAGCAAAAGGTGCAATGGGAATCCCAGTGACCACCCCACTAGACAGATCTACCACATTATAGGGAGCTGAGGGTTGAACCACTCAACTAATTGGTGACAAGGGTGCAGTAGATGCACTTGGTCTTGGAGAACCTATCGGGGGAGGCGGGGCTCCACCAACCAAAACAGTTGAAGTTGGGGTATAAATACCCTCTCCAAAGCTAGACATATTTATTCTTAAAAGAAAACCAATAGAAGGTGAACTAAAAGGGAGAACCTGTACAATCAAAAGATAGTTCAGATCATTTAGAGGTGGGTTAAAATTTCATACAAACTTGTCAACCTGCAAGTTTCTATCTCTACTGCAGATGTTTCTTCCTAGGTAATCCTAATTTTTGGTTCAACTGGAACTTCACTAACACCTACTGGTTCAAAAGAACCGTCAGTATCTAGTCTCTGCCTTTGAGGTGGTGGTGGAGGCTTCATTATAATAGATGGAGGAAGGTATTGCAACATTCTTGACCTATGAAGAGGTTGGTCCTCCACAACTATAAAATTACTTCACACACCTAAAGGCCACCTAAACACATACAAACCAAACAGAACACAAAAAATATAAGGTACACTTCCAAAGGAAAGCCTGGGATGATTAGGGCCTAGGTACAACTAGTGAAGATCGAAGGATGGTTACTTGGTGTCTCATGAATATGTTTTCGGGTGCAAGCACCGGAATCACCCAACCTCCCTCCCAAACTATCTACTGAGGTTACCTTCCAAGTCAATCCTAGGTGTATTGGAAATATCCCTCCAATAACTCCTTGGTATGATCCCTGATGTCTGGAAACTAAGGATTCCAAATCTACACCGAGAGTCTGGCAGAACAGTCGCAAGTGTGATCCTTATGCATATGAAGGGTAGCTAAGGCCGGAACCCTATCAACACTGGAACCACATGGGGCCCAAGAGGTGGTATTGAAAATATCCCCAAACACATAAAAATCCTGATGTACGATGGAATAAGGAAGTGGAGGGTTATCTCCTCAACCGAGATCTCACGTGGCCTTGTGCTTAACTCCTGTGTGAGAGGATCTTTCTGGATTGTCTCTTGTAGAAGAGGACTTACCTAATGAAATTCCACTACATTTGAAATCAAATGCTTTTGGACATTTTAAGTTCCCTAGTCCAAAAACCTAGCCTAATATAGTTGGTGTATGAGCCTATAAAAAGAAACTTACTAATAAAATTTTAACTAAATGTTCTTTTTAGTGGGATGTATTAGTCAAAGGTAGCGGAATGAGACTGAATGATGTTATCGACTTAGCAGAATAAAAGAAAATGATGTATAAACATTTTCAAAGTAAATGCAACTAACAATGCCAATTTTTCTTTACCTTTTATTTGTAAATGAAAGCTAATGAAAATTTTAAACAAAAAGAGAAACTACAAGACTTAAAACTTGTTTATTTTTTCTAAAAAAATAGTGAAAAGAACAACTAATGCAACCTAATGCAAAAATGAAACAATGATTTTGTCTTTCATTTTTCAAAAAATTCAAAAGTTATGTGCAACTAAATGCAAATTGAGTGAGTTTAAACAATCTGATCATATAATAGTAAAGGATTGCAGGCAGACACTACAATAACACACTTCAACCAAACAGACAGAAATGAATCAAAACCCTAGGCTTAGCATAACTATCAATTCCCAAGGACTAATAGATCCCAAAAAAGGAAAGAATGGATGACTTATACTACCAAAAAAGCAGTTCCAAGTATATGATTGTTTCAAGGACTGATCAATGACCCAAAAACACAAGCACTCAAACCAAAGCCCGAGTAGGAGGGACCTAACACATTTACCAATGAAGAAATCAGACCAAAAACACTCAAAAATGGGACTAATCAAGCAACCGGTTAAATGTACACACCTAAAACCACAACATCATGCCAAAAAATAACCTTCAAAAGCATCTGAAGAATCATAAACCAAGGACAAGAAAAAAACTTATGGACTCATATACACCTACAAGAAATACATGACTACCATCAAGGTAGGTCACGTACCATACGCAATTGTTACCAAAGTAACCCTCGTATACAATATGCAATACACGACTGTTATCGAAGCAACACACGTATGCAATATGAAATACGTGACTGTTACTGAAGCAACCCACGTATGCTGACAAAAAATTTCAGAAATAAAAATGACTGACAAAAAGGTCCTGAACATGAAATACGGGAAATTAAAGGTAAAATCAAAACAAATCACTCACAAGATCAAACAAAGGAAAAAGTGCTAAGGAATCCAAAACAGGACCCACAATGGGATCATGACCCACAACAGGTTGGACTCCCCAGTGGAGTCTTCAGTTCTGTTGTTCAGGAGAATACATCCTTATAACCTAGGGTCTCTGGGGTTACCAATGTACTAAATTAACTTGTAGACAATCATCCATTTCATAATCTGATAGAGAAACATAGAATAAATTAGGCATACCTTATTTATGATGGTCGATCGTAGCTTTCTTCTTCACTTCAAATTACTTCCACAGCTTCCAGGGAATCTCCAGCGCCTAAAAAGAGAAGGACCTTTCATGCAATATCTTATATATTATATAGATGATCAATGACATAATATTCTTGCAATGAAATGACAATACAATTCATGAATCACAATACATAAGAGTGCAAAAACACAACATTTGAAGAAAGACTCTCTTTATTAATAAACAAGTGAGGTAATATTACAACCAACATCTGAGACAAGTACTCCTCTGCTAGCCAAGGACACTGAGTTCTTCTGCTCCAAGATATCTAAAGGAAAACCACCAACATAAATTTTCTCTAGGATTCATTATGATCAGCTTCAACCCCTACCCTCTATTTATACATGAGGAAAGAGAGAGGTTACGAAGGTTGAGATGGTTGGGGAATTTGGGATAGTTATAATTAAGGGACCAACTATCCTCGAATAATCGTATTTATATTTTTTAATTTTGGAATAAGGCATATGCGATTATTAATACTAGAAGGTCGCAAATGATACATGACATTATTAAGGGTAGCCCGCAGGTTTTAACCCTAATCATGTATACACGAGTTGCAATGTCAATACTCGTGTATTATACGCAGGTTCCAATGGAAATAGTTGTGTATTCACCTTAATGGCCATACAAAAATTAGATCAAGCTGGTAAGGGAATGATGCATCAAAGTTCATGCCCATCTATAGTGTTTTGTCTATTTCTATCCATTTTGTCATTTTGTGTGTCGACACATTGAGTGTCAGTACTAGGACAGAGAAGTTCCATTTTACAGGATAACAGTATGGATATTTGATTTTATATTTCCAAACTCAATGCTTTCAGCCAAATATAACTCATGATAATCATTATTGTATTCGTCATCATGCTAAGTACTACCTTATCGTCAATGATATGTTGTATCATCATGGAATTGATTCCATTTTGCAATGTTGTTTAATTCATGATGAAGTTGAAACTGTGTTGAATGACTGCAAGTCCGGAGCTTGTGGCAGTCATCTTTCTCGGCTGGATACTACCCAAAAAATCCTATATGCTAGGTTCTTTTGGCTTTTGATATTCAAATAATGTATGGAATCCATGAAGAAATTTTCTCCTTGTCGTCTTTTCCAATTAAAAAATGCTCCCACCTAGCTCCACTCTATGCCATCCTTGTTGTTGATCCCTTTTCTAAATGGGGCATAGATTTAATGCATTATAATTCTACCTCAGTCAAGGGGCATGGTTACATTATTGTGGACATCGATTATTTCACTAAATGGGTTGAGGATATGCCTACATACACTGAATATGGAAAAATTGTTGCCCTATTTATTTTTAATCACATTATCGCTAGGTTTGGAGTCCCTCAAGCCATTGTGACTGATCATGGTTCTTGTTTTCATAATCGAATGATGTTGAAATTGAGTTCCAAACAAGGTTTTTGTCATGGAAACTCAACACCCTACTACCCACATGCTAATGGCTAGGTTGAATCCATCAATAAAGTATTGAAAAATATGCTTCAACAAAGGGTAGGACGAGGTAAATCTAGTTGGAATTTGCAACTATTTTCAGCCATATGGGCTTAGAGGACCACCGTGAAAACATCAACCAGTTTTATGCCATTTTAATTAGTGTATGGACTGGAGACCACTCTATCTATTGAGTGTGAGATCTCTTCTCTAAAACGGGTTGTATAACTCTTTCCCAACACCACTACGGAGGAAGAACTTTTCTTGTATTTGAACAAATTGGATGAAACTCGTCGAGATGCTACCTTGGCTAATGAGCACAAACAATGAATTAAATATCAATACGGCTGATCCATTCAACCTCGCCTCTATAATGAAGGTGATTTGGTCCTAACTTATGAACAAAAACATGATAAACTAGGAGGTGAAAAATTAGAATCCATGTGGCATGGGCCCTATATCATGAGTCATGTTTTAAAAAAGGGGGATTATGAATTGATAGATTATGATGGGATGCCCTTGGGTGAGACCTGGAATGGGATTTACCTTAAAAGTTACTCTGCATAAGATATTTTTCATATGTTCCTTATAAATATGGTTAATAGAGCATGTTGCGTGTAGTTTGAACTTTTATTCTTTTATGAATGTAGGATTCATCCTAGGTAATACTTCTTATATAGTTTCGTGCTTTAATATTGAACAAATGATCACATATTCAGGACTTTTGGATGGTGCCAGTTGACATACCTTGAACCTCGCATCAATGACATGGTTACTTTATTCCCCTACCGATGATTTGGCGAGCCCATGTGGATCTTGTTTTGATTCCACTACAAACAATCTCATTGAATATCATGTGGTGATTAGATTCTTAACTCAAGCTTTGTCAAACAATGTGAGTAAGGTTAGGGTCTACCTATATTCATACCTAGTTGTTTACCAGATAAACCATGTTTATACCATTTGAAACCCCTTACTTCATCGATTATTCTGAAGAGTTCGTCTTCTAGAAAGGTCTTTTGAGTTTGTGTCATACCAACATATCCCAAGACAATTAAATGTAGTTGTTGATTAATTACCTAATTACATTTTGGATTGGTACATAGCTCATATTTAACTTTCATTCAGAATAGGTCACGTGTATAAATATAACATATACAAACACATAATAAGAAGCCATTCATGTACAAACACACCATAGTAGACATACATTTCTATAAAGCGTTGTTTTTATAAATATTTTACAACCGATACTGAGATAAAAAAAAATATGAATCCATAGTATTTTAGTACATCAAAATCGTGAAAATATGAAGCTTAGAAGCTTTCAGTGTAGTACTACAAGTATCTAATCCTCATGATCGTGAAAACACATCACATCATGAGCTACTCTTCGGAGCAATCTCCCAAACTGGCCTGACACCCCTGCAATATGGAGTTGATAACGTTGGGGTAGGTCATCAATAGAGATATATGGTATTCCAATGGCCATTATCTGTAGGTTCTCCTCAATCTCCTTCAATTCCTCTTCCACCTCTATGTTCCGGATCAGGGTCTCTCTCACTACCCCTCACCTATCAATAAGCGATGCTCCTGCTAGTCATGATGGCCCAATATATACAATGTAAAATAGAATGTATTAGTATCACCAAAACAACAAAAAATGAAATATACCAAAAACAAAAAACACAATGAAGAATGGCATAATTCTTACCTCTCTCATCCCGCTGGTCATCCTCGGGTAGGGGTAAATCAGGGTCACCTTTGAATTATGTAATTAAATAGGCATAGTCCTCCACCATTAGGAGTTGACAACATATCCATTATAAGAACATGGAACCATAGGTCAATGTGGGTCCACCTCCTCCTCCATGGAAATCCATGGCCTCAACCCATCTCAACATGTGTGGGTCTTGTGGTTCAAGCCTGTTTAGTGGAACATGTGGATGCAGTAAAGAATATCTCTCAAGGAATAAGGATACCACAATTTCACCAACACCAAATTGTTTAAGTTCCCATAGATGAAACTTCGTTAACTAGTCTTTGAGGCTCACCAAAATCTCCTCACTCCAGTTGAAATTTTTTGGAGCCATGCACTCCAACACATACACCATATGGGATCGTGTAGTTTGGTGGGCAGCTCTACTACCCACCACCTTCTCAATTGTGAAAAAAAATAGTCCTTAATGGCATGTCCATCACATGCTTGATCAATATCTTTCCACCTTGGGATATTGTGTCAATCACGCAATACTCGTCGATCAAGTTGTCAATTGTCATCTCCTCTCCCCGTGGTTCGGAGAGTGACAATGGATTCCCTCTTCTAGATATCCCAATCACGAAATATATATCCTCTACATCTAGTGTGAGAATATGGGTACCCACTTGAAAATGTTGATGTTCAGGGTCCCACATTTTGATTAAATAGTCTAGTAGGAAGACCTGGGCCCTCATGCCCGAAACCCTATAGAATTTGAAAATCCTCCATTCTCTTAGTTCCATCACCATGTTTGGGTCATTGGATACTTGGGTATTGTCAAATTCATGCTCTATTTCCTTCTAGATGACCATGGTGTGTTTGGAAACCTGTGGAATATACATGAAACATCCATTAGAAATACCTCATGCAAAGAAAAGTTTAGTATTTGGCTTAAAACTATTGATTTGGAACATTGAGGGTTGTTGACGGTCTTCCCTTGAGTGAATAGGGAATCGACGCTCATGAACTTTGGGCACACATCAGGGATGATTCTCTTTCCCCTTTTAGGGGGTGCAATGGCACGCTTCTCGAAAGGGAGAAGAGTATCTCCTAGGGTGCACTCTTTGCTCCAAAACAACCAACTTAAAAACTAACAAAAGCTTCATAAAAATTAATTTTTTTACTACCAAATTGAAGGGGAGAGGCATATATTTTACCTAGAAATGAAGAATCCTTCAATGTATGGTTGTAGCTTCTGCAATATCTGGCCACAAAATCACCTCTAAAAGCACTCTTTTCACCCAAAAACTCAAATGGTAAAAAAAAATGGTAAATTATTTTTACTGTTTTCCCTTTTTATCTTATTTTTGAATAAAAAGTGAAAATAATTAAATATTATTTAATATTTTACCCTCTTTTCTAAATTTTTGAGTGTCAAAATGTTCTAATGGCCTTTTTGGATATTTCAGGACAAGATTGGACCTTTTTTTTTGCTACGAAAAAGTTTATTTTTTATTTTTTTATACTCAGTTTCAAATTGAGAAAGATTCTGAGCACTTTTTATACCATGGTGATGCTCGCTAAAAACCTATAGAAAATTTATTGAGTATACTTTTATCACTTTTTTGGACTCGCAATACCTAACACAAAAAAGGAAACCCCTGGGGGTCGTCTTTAATCTCTTTTCAGAGTCTCTAAGTAGGAAAACATCGCCAAGCAAACTTTATTCTTTCACGCTTGTAAAAATATTTGAAAGGTCGTATATCTGGTGATAATTTACCCCTTTTTTGGAATTCTTAGACTCATGTACGAAAAAATGTACACTCTAGTTCATTGTGACTAGAAGAGTTCTCCTAGGTATTGATTTACACTTTTTTGAAACTTGAGGACTAAACTTATGAAAAATTCAATCTTGGAGTTTTCTTTAGTAATTTTAGACTCTCTAAACATGAAATGGCATTGATTTTACCTTCTTGGACTCGTGAAGTCAAATGATGAAGGACCCTTTTTTGGGAATGAACCCCTCCTTTCTCAGGTTCATAAAACATGTGAGATTGGACTCATCCTATGATGAGATATACCAAGAATTTTTACCCTTTTCAAGCCTGATAAAAATAAAAAAGGTACTCATCCATCATGATGGGGAAATTAAGGGAATGGGAAAACATTTTCATGTGTATTAATGGTAGTTTTTAGTCACCCTTGAACATGGCACATGTCTGCATTTCATTCAAATAGTTGGGTAATCAGCTTGTATTCGAGTTGATCCACTTTCATCGTTCATGTTACTCCTTTGAATCATCCAAATAATGCATTTCCTTTGCATTATGTCTAGTCTATACCTCTTTGAGTCAATGATGCCAAGTCACTTATTGTTTTGGTCAATACCCAAGGGGAGTCTTTTTTGCAGTTAACCTATGCATTTACCATACCTTCCTTTGAGTCGGTCGTATATGAGTTAGTCCCATGGTTTTTCCATAATCAATATCACTTCAAACTACTTTTGTTCCAAGTTATGTTTCAATGATGGGGAAAACATTATTTCCCTCCTTCGATGAGTCTATTCCTATCGACACCAACACATTATATGGGAACTAGTCTTATAAACTAGATAGTACCTTGAAGCATGCATGCCTCAATGGAAGGCTTCCTCTCTTTTGAAAGTAGGCTTCCATCATTGGCTTATAATTGAAATATTATGTTGATTGTTCGAATTCAACTCATTTATTCACATTCATAGGAATGCACTAGGGTACCTTGGGAATCATTAACATTAATGGTGATTTCCCTCGTACTTGTTAAACAGTGTGCATCAATGACTAGTAATCAAGTGGTTTCTACCATGTTTGACATCAAGAAATATATTCACATGGATATAATTGTACTATTCATGATTGGGATTAATACCCTTGGTATTTAGGCATTCACTTGAATATTTGCCTATCCCAAGGTTGCCATGGAATACTTTTTTGAATGACTCATTGCATGGATCCATATTGTATGTCTGGTGGCTATGCTCAAGTTTGAATCTTGATGACATATATTTACAGTGTATGTCTGATAACTATATCTAAATTTGAGTCTTGTTTATCATGGATCTATAGTGTATGTTGGTATCCATTATCTAGTCATTATACATGGATTTGTAGTGTATTGGTTGGAAACCATGATTTGAATAAGACAGAGTATATAGCTCAGAGTATATGGTATTGTAAGGAGTCTTCGATCGGCACTCTTTTTCCTCTGCTTCGAAATCACAACTTGCAAATAATTTCACCTATCGCATCCCTCTAGCTTCATACTTTGGGGGGCATTCTGTTACTGCTCAATATTTTCACCTTGCCAAAATCTCTAAAGTTTATATGCTAAAACAATTATTGGAGGAGTTTTTCCTTGATAGAAACCCAATCCTAGGATCTCTAATGCACCTTGTATCTTGAATTAGAGCATCAGCCAAGGTTATCACCTCTTTCCCGTTGACATGAAACATTGGTGACACTCTTTGCACTTGGACAAAGAGCATCGTCCGTTCCTACCGCCTTCTACTAGTGTGAAAAAATTGTTGACGCTCACAAAAAGGTAAAAAGATCAATTTAGAGAGCCTTCTAGAATAAATTCCTCGTGGAGGCTTATCCCAACTAATCATATTAGGTGGAACTCAAACCCCTAACCTCTAGGTATGATCCCCCACCTTCCTCCACCAAAATATCAAACCACTTGATCTCCCTTTGTCCTATATAAGCAATCTCACCTTCTTGGATGAGAGAGGACCAGAAAAGTACCTTTATGCTGGTGGAATTTCTCTAGGAGTGAGAGGCAAAGAGTGTGGATCTTTTGAGAGAGACGCTTGTAGAGTTTTGTGATTCAAAATATTGTGGAAAAAAGATTCAACATCAAGGCTTTAGTTGTAGTTCTTTCTCCATTTCTATTAATACAAATGTGCTTTCCCTTACCATAAATAATTTGTGATTGAGTCAAGTTGTTTATTGTTTTTTTCCTCAATCATTAGCATAGATTTGTTAAGTTATATTGTTCCTTTCATTATTTGTATATTTTCCTTTGCATCCTTCTATAGGTGTCTCTTCTTTACAGTAGATCAAAAAAGCGTCAACAAGGTAAGGATCATCTCCAAAGGGACGTAAGAAAGGTTTACATTTAACAAGTTTAACAATCTAGGGAAAGGTTGCATTGATGTGAGTTTTTTTTTCTGAATCTGAACCATTCAGACTAGGGAAATGATTCTTTTCCGCACCAACCCAATGTTTTCTATAACATCAGTCAACATTATGTCTTCTTTATCTCCTCCTTCAAGTACAACATAACTATTACATTCCCCAATGATCGTTCTTCATGATAGTTTGTACATATTCCCATACAAAACTATCCTCATCAATACCATTGATCCTCAAACCATTTTACAACCACCATCTCCACACAAAGTTTTTACACCTGTAACATACATCTTTCCAAAAAATATCAATTTTATCTCCAGATTTGGAATGTGTATAAATCCAAGGAGAGTTCTAATCCTTCCATCCTTTAGTTTCAACTTGAATCTACCACGCCAAATGATATTGGTTGGTGAATTATATCCAAAGTACACATATCCTCTATTTTACTATTCATATTCTCAAAACCACTCCCTATGAGGGGTCATATGACATGACGCATCTGAGTCAATCATCCATATATCATGTTTTCAGTGATTTCCTATGGAATCTAGGTACACATCCCCTGCTTATTCAGAATAGGTCGTCGTCTTTGTGGATGGGTTATCCTTATATCCCTTTGATTTCTCAACATTATTATATCTACAATCATTTTTATAGTTCCCAACTTTACCACATTTCTAACACTTCCTTATAACATTTCCTGGGGATTTATATTTACCCTTAGATTTAGATCTCCCCCCAGATCCATTATTTTTGTTTCTCTCCTGGGGGTGACCTCTCACAGACAAGGCATACATGTTATGAGTATCCATATTTTTTCTCCTCATCTCTTCTGATAGCAAATATGATATTATTTCATCAAATTTTAAGGTTGCTTGACTAGCACTACTTATTTCCACAAATAGTTTGTCCGAGGAATCTATAAAAAAACACAATATTGTAATACGTTTATCTTCTTCAACCATTTTAATTCCAACAAAGGCTATTTGACTTAACATAGTATTATAAACATTTATATGCTCTTTCACTGTGTCATTATCATCCCTTCTAAGATCATACAGTTTCTTTTGCCAAAACAACTTGTTCACAAGGAATATTGATTCATGCAAACTCCCTATTTTCCAACAAATATTTACTGCTCTATATTCACCAGATACAGTCAAAAAAGTAGAGTCTGATAAGCATAGTATAATTCTACTCCTTTCCCTTCTTTCCAATTTATCTCAATCTTCTTTTGACGTTCCAGTGAGTTGTATAACTGGATCCACAACAATCCATTGTTCTTGGTCTACAAGAAGATCCTCCATTTTGAGCTTCCAAAGCTTAAAGTTTTGGCCATTAAATTTCTTGGTATTTATTCTTGAACTAATTGCCATTCTCTTTCAATGCAAAAATCAACATTTCAAGGATCTCACTGAACCTAGGTTTAACACAGACCCAAGATCTATCAACCGCATCAAATCCTCAACAACAAAGGAATTACCTTGAAGCCAATATTCGAGCCTTGATACCACATGTAAGTTTTAAACCTATGCAAAGAAGCAAATCATATATATTATTTAAAGTAAAATGGATATTACACCACGACATTCACACATAATACATAGAGATTTACCCTTGAAACCCTTTAACTGGGAAAACCAACAAACCTTAGAGACACACGTCCTATTTTTCTCATTATCATTTTGAATCACTCACAATACAATATAAGTATTTTGCATCGTCCAATACCCTAATTCATTAACCCATATTAGAAATAGACCCCAATCCCTTAACCAGGATTAAATTACATATTTTTAGAAAATTCCTAAAAATAGTTGGGCATCGTTGATAGGTGCACCTCTCCCCTCCCCAACACACATGCAAAGAATATAACACATACCCAACACATTCATGTCTACGCTGTTTTATTATAACTCAACCTAGCTTACCCTAAAGGCAATTTACATACCTCATTCATCGACTAGATGATCAACTCCTACACTGAAAGAAACATGTTGTCTTTATGGATGGGTTTTTTGGTTACAACCAAATATGGATCTGCCCTGGGGATTAATAAAAAATGGTATTCACCACACCATGGGAGACCTTCTCCTTTAAGTGCATGCCCTTCAGGTTAAAAAATGTCAAGGCCACCTTCCAATAGGACATGGCATACATTTTCAATGACTTGGATCACATCATTATAGCCTTCCTTAATGACCTCACAACCAAATATAAGAAACATTGCAACCACCTCCATAAACTACAAGCCATTTTTACTCATTGTCGTAAGTACACCGTATAGTTAAACCCACTGAAGTGTGTATTATGTGTTATTGCAAGATTCCTATTAGGATTCGTCATATCACAAATAGGCATCACCATCAAACCCTCCAAAATTCAAGCTATCCTGGACTTACAACCTCCATGAATAGGAAACCAATTTCAAAGTGTCAAAGGGAAATCCAAATTAGTTTGTCATTTTTTCCCTGATTATGCTACTCGAGCCCATGGGTTTTTGTGAATCCTTTGCAAATACATTCCCTTCCAATGGGACAACTAAGCCCAAATATCCTTCAAATCATTAAATCAAGTGTTAGCCTTATCACCTTTGATCTCCCCACCAAACTTTGACAAATATTTTATCCTCTATGTATCATTGTCATCATGTGTTGCTGCTAGTGTCTTTGTCCATCAAGGTGACGATTGTAATGAACAAGTCATTTCTTACACCAACAAAACCTTGTTTGTCCCTATGCTCAAATAAATTCATAATGAGAATCTCACATTAGCTATCATTATTTCCATGTAGAAGTTACACAATTACATCTTACCATGTAAAATCCAATAATCACAAACTTCAATCCTATGCAATACATACTTAGTCGTCAGTTCATTAACAATAAGTTTGCATTATGGATCATTATCCTACGATAATTTGATATCAGTTTTTTAACCCCAAAATAAAAAGGGCCTTATCCCTTTCCAAGCTTAATATAGATCTTCCCACTACTATTCTAGAAGAACTAGTGAACAACCAAATTCCTGATGACCAACTTATAAATATAACCAGTGATGACCCATGGTACAGTGATATACTCACTTAACTCAAAACTCAAAAATCCACCCCCTGCCTCTTCTATGATGACTGATGGTGCATTATCGATAAATACCCTCAATACCTCCTTCTCTAGGATGTCCTATATCATCACAAGGTTGATACCATTTTAAATAGTTGCTTATTGTTACACCTAAAAAACGGTCACCTTGCCTAATCCCCTAAAGTTCATATGTGTTGGATTTTTCTCTCCTTTTGTCTTTCTTTCCCTGGACCTAGGTTTATTCCCTTCTACTTAATACAACAAAGCTCAAGATATTGGCCCTATATAGCAGAGCTCATCCAGTAGCCCCTGTGATGTAGATGCCATCTCACCTGAGATATCTCTCCTTTATGGGTAACTTTCATAACCAGGATTCCACAATTGTGTGGGAGGGTGTTTTAGTACCTTGGATATGTTCCAAGGCTTTCGATGAAGGTCGGAAGGTGGATTACTTGTATGCACGGTGCTTCAACATCTAAAACTGTGATCCAACCTTTCTTTATGCAACTGAAGTAAATAAACAATAGGCATGCAACATAAACATATCCATTAATATAATGAAGCCATCATACATTTATCCATTTTCAAACACAATAATCAACCAGTCATTCAACAAAACATTCACACATATATCTAAGCTACTTCAACATTCATACATATACACAAAATATAACGTGGAAACCCATCCGAGTGAAAAACTACAAGGTTCTCTTCATCTAGCATGAGGAAATAGATGCACCTTTCGTCTACGCAAAAAGCTGTTGACTCTACTCAAGATATTCTCTTCTATATTTACATACTTTTCCTCCCTCTCATGCTCTCTGATATTCTCTCTTTCTCTTTCTATTCTACTTCTCCTAGTGATCCACACACAGCCTGGATCAACTCAACCTTCCCTACTCATCTACGCACACAACTACAGAACATCTACTCTGATGCACTCAATGATACAGAGCCATTAACAAGAACGCCTACCTCAAGTATAGATCAAGCATCTTACCAAGAGTCTAATCAATAATCTACAAGCTAGAATCCAAAGCTACTTGAGGATACCCGAATCTAACCCATATATAGCTTGGGTTCCTTCTTTTATTTGCCAATTACAAACTTAATATAGCTCCCATACATGTTTGTTACAAACTCAATACCGACTCTATACAGACTCTAAACAAACTCATTACATACTCCTTTTTGTCACTATCTCGGCTGACTTACTATATCCATCCAACATGTTTTCTTTCCTATTCTAGAAACACATAATAAGAGGCACTATGACATGACTTACAAATATTCCTTCATGTGTGTGGTTTCCACCGGCTCCAACTGAGCTGATACCCACAATCGTTAAGGATTTTCAACTTCTCAACATTAGTCCCTACTATCATTTTCTGGTTGTTATGCTATTTGCACACCTGCTTATGCTGATATTTTGTTATTCCATCTCATGTCACCTTCTATTCTTCTATCGTGGCTTACTCATCTAGCGAAAATTACTCTTCTAGTGTCTTCTCTTTGTCTTCCTCTTCTCTTTTACTTCTCTGTCGTAGAACCCTTCCCCTTTTCCTTTATGTTTCTTCCTCAATCATAGATCCTTGCTATTCTCCTTTATGTTATTCTCCATACTTAGGCATAATTGTACATGAATTATTCCCTACTGTCCCTAGGCGCAACAGGCCCCCAACACTCACCTTTGTCCATCCCGACCCATGAGAATATATTGCTCCATGGACCGACTTGCGTTGATTTTGTTTTCAAAATCTTCCATGATTTTCACAAGTTTGTATGCCTTTGTGCACACTTCTTCCTCTGTTTTGTGCATTTTCTCCACCAGGTCGGTACTGACGTGTTTCGGCATGACTTTTTCTACATATTTCACTAATTCATGCACCTTCTGATGTACAGGTTAAATTATTCTTGTAACTCTCTCTGAGCTTCATCTTGCAATTCTTCTACCTTTTCCTCACGTTGTTGTTGTTGTGGTTGCAACACAGTCATTTTTTATTGTAGTTTATGCATCTCTGTTGCCTTAACCATTTTATGTGCTAAGGGTAGTTGTTTCATCTCATTTCTTATCTATGTTATATTTGATTTGAACACAGTCAGCTCACTTGCAATCCTCTATGATTTCTTACAGTCCATTAGGTCTTCCCAAGCCTAAGGGACTTGGTCCACAGCCTTAGTACATGTTTGTTATGCTTCTTCTATTCTTTTCATAGCCCGAGTGGCTGCGTCTCTTCTTCTCTCCAACACTTTTGGAGGTGTGATGGGTCTCCTTTGATCTTCTAAAATTGTTATTTTTTTCCTAAGCTCATCCATTATCTTTCTTATCCCAAGGACCTTTCCTTCTGATGGCATGTCTTTTGATATTTCAACATCATCAAGATTCGAACAAACAAGATTGATGACATTTTTGAGCTTCGTCTTACTTGCTTCTTCTTTTCTTTCTTCTTGTTCGGTCCTTTGCATATTTGCCTTGATTTTACTGATATCCTTTTCAGAGTGCTTCACCTACTTTTCAAGGGTACTTCTTCTTACTCGAATATCTGCAACTATTACTTTTTGTAAGGCGTGCACATCATTCAATCACATATTTGAGAAATCTAATAATATCTGGCCAGCGGTCCTGTTAACCTCGTTGGAGTCTGGGGTTTCTAGCTCCAATACATCTCTATTTAGTTGTACTCTAATGGGGTGATATCCTCTGGGTCTCTAAGGTTCCTATGCTTCCGATGGGTTAAGTTCATCATACGACTGTGGTACCTGCGGTGCATGATCTACTGCAATTTTGACTTCCTAAATTGTTCTTCGCAATTAATTCAGCATGTCTGTGATAGTACTAATAAATTGATTATGATGTCTATCGAGGTCATGGAAACTTGTTGGAGGGACTCTACTATTGCTGTGACTTCCTCATCATCCATACAAGAGGCATTGGCTTCCTTATTAGCCTTTTGTTTCTTGCACAGAGGCTCTCTTTGTTCCTCTTCAAATGTGTTTCCTATTATTGTTGTTCTAGCGATAGCTCTTTCTGAGGCGCATTAGGCTAAGTTTTGTCTGGCATTGTTACATCTATATTTTTTCTGGGGTGTTTATCCTCCTCTCCTAGATTTGTTGATCCTTTGTGTCGTAATTCTTTTGGACAATAACTGATAAAGGTTTCTAGATCTTCTTTCGTTATCACATATTTTGTTTCTAGCCACTATCCTTGGGGGTTTCTTCGTGGTTGGATGAAAAAATAGTGTGGACCTATTTGAAACTTGATAGTTCGTTGAAACTTGGAAATCATAGTCACATTAAGCATTTCCTGGTTCTTTATCAATTACTTTAAGAATTCAGTATGGAGAAGAAATTCATTATTACTAATCATCTGTCGGTTTTTATCTTGTGAGAACCACAGGTTCGGGTATCTCGCACCTCTACAGGGAACATGTAAGTCGAATGGCCGATAATATGTTGGCTCAGAACAAGTAGTAATGAGATTAAAATTAAAAACCAAGCTAATGGAAAGGAGTACCTTCTTTTGGTCCTGAAGCTGCATCCTATAGCAATTCATTAAGAAAGAATTGTGACCAGTTAACTTGAACTCCTTCTGCATAGTGAAGCCAACATTACTACACCTGCAGTACATTTCTTTGGTCACAATATGTGCAATAGTTTGTGTGTTAATATCATTTTTTCCATACAAGTACCAGGGTCAATGATGGATGGTATTGAGAACTCTTTTCCAAACCTGACTAGGTCATATTTATACTTTACTTTCACAATGTGGGTTGGGTCCTTTACCTTATCCAATATTGATTATGGGTCTAACCCTGCTCTTGGAAGTCCTATGATTGCTGAGATCAGGTCGAAATCAACTGAATACGGTTTGTCTAACCAAAGGAAAATTGCATGAAATAATACCAGCAACTATTTTATGTAATTGTCCACCTCTTTGGTTCAGCCAAAGTGCAGCATGAAGAGTAGTGACAGTAGCCTCGACTGTTCTAGTCATTTTCCCATTGTATTGCAACGAACCGGTTTGGTGACTCTAGTGCATCTCTGACAAGTTTCATGTAATTATTTTGATCAAGGTCATTGAGTTTACTTGTATCTAAATCTTCAAAGGATAGTTTTATGAGCTGAGGAAAGATCTCCTACAATACTTTCATACCTTTCGGTATTTTAGGTGTTACCAATGTAGAATATCCCTTTCTATGGATGCTAAATCATGGTGCATCCATCCTCCTTGGTGGAATGTATGGAGGCTATAAATTCTTGGTTTTGAAGTCCTCTTGCTCTTCCTGGCTCAGCGGTGTTGTTGTCACTTTCTCCTTCTTGGCTTCTTCATCGGCCGCTTCCCCTTTGTAACTCATGTCGATTTGTGTTCCTGCATTCTGTGTTTTTTGGAGGATCAAAGTGGGACTTGGCCAGCAGCTAGCATAGGCTGGTTCCTTGGGATTTTATTTCCTACATCGTGTTCCATGGGAGGAGTAGTGGATACAGGTTTCATAGGAGGGTTAGCACTCAATATCATAATGGAGATAAACTGGTTTTGGCTCATTGGGTTACATACAATACTCGCTCTTTCTTTTTCTACGAATAATGATTATGGATATAGTAATAACGTATACTATGAAACAACAGTTTTTTTACAGTTGTCTTTCACACAAGCAGTATTTACTTAAAAAGTACTCCATCTTTTTAACGCCTCGGGGTGGCAATTTGGGTCATTTAAGGAAGCTTTTCGGCACATCGTCACTTAGTTGGCATCAGTAAAGACGGTTATTGTTATTTATGGTTGACATGATCCCAAGGTATGTCGCTCGATTATGTCGATATTTCCATATTAATGACTGGCAAGTATCACGTCCGTAATTTATTTAATTACTGTGCTAATCATGGCATCGCTTTATGATGGTGTCATTTCATGTGAGACGCTTGATTTTCTTTTGAATCTCTCACAACTTGTTGTCACTTTATTTTCTTCCTCACAAGGTTATGCAAAGTTGGTATAACACCCTTCTTTATGTTTCCCACATTTTTTTATGTCATATCTAGCAGGGTACCGTGTATTTTCAAACGTGCGAACTATTTCAACTATGCATATTCCTTCTAACACATGGAGATTATGGTGAATGGATCACTATCATCCAAATCTTCCATGATATTATAACACTCCTTCTGGTTGTGTATAGTCCTATTGTATTTATGGACATTTGTGTCTGTGACCAATAATTCTTCAAAGATCTTTTCATTTATTACCTGTAACACGACATCTATTGTTGGGTGTTCGCTTGCAAACTCAAATGTCTGGGTGAATCTTACAGCTAAGTTTTCACATTCAATAGTTCCTCATTGTAGTTCTTCTGATGTGTACCAACTTCTTGGTACCATTTCCAAAGTGTGGATGAATATATGAACCCATTCTTGTCATGGATGTTCTTTCCAAATCCTTTTACAGTACTCGATATTTTTCCCAGAGGATCTGTCAGTCCTGTATATTTCTGATCAGGAAAACTGATCTCTTCTCCAAATATTATCTCCATTAATCTCCTACAATGTGTCCATTCAGAGATAGACTACTTGTGTGTACCCCACCATCTAGCGGGCGTAGCTTTCAGTACATAGTCCAAAGCGAACAATTGTTGTGATTCTATGACTTTTTCTTCAAACTCTACCAAAAAAGATGCAAGATTAGGTAATCCTTCATATGTAGGCAGCGTGCTTGCCTCGACTACTACCCTTCGACAGCTCTTGTGATGTTTGCACATCTTCGCATGGAGACTTCATGTAGCATGTTCTGCCAATTTTCTAGAGCATCACCTGAGTCAAACGTGCACGATCTTACACTATGTCAAATCAGGTTTCCATCAGTTGTTGAGTTAATATAGTCTTACTTCGAAGAAATGATTTTGTACAATTGATATAGATAATTTCCTTTCCCTCTTCTATGTAGAGACTCGACATATCCCTATCCTTGTAGCTCAGGGAAAACCTTGGATATTTGCAAAAATGGCTACCTTCCATCTATAGGACAGAAGGGTAGGGTTCTTGTTGGTTGGAAGAGAACCTGCAAACAGGTTTAGGGCCAAGCTATGAAACCCTACATGGAATAGTTAAAAACCAAAATATGGCTGCAAGAGGTCAATGGACACCTGCAGTAAAGCATTAGACAACAATCCTGCAAGAAAAATATGTTAGACAACCAGAATTAAAATGACACAACAAAAAATTATACCTTATGTTTGGGTGGAAATGGGCCACCATGCCCTAGATTTGGAAGCACCTCTCTCTCTTTGGGATGGAAGCTTGGCTTGTGGAGCAATGGAGGAGAGGGAGGGTGAATGGCTTGAGAGGAAAAGGGTCTCAAGGCACTCACATGGGTATCATAACGATAGGGAGAGAAGGAGTGTTTTGAGAGTGACCCCCACCCCTCTACTTATAGTTTTTTCTTGAGATTTTAGGGTTTTAAGCCCCTGGTTAGGGCTTTAGCCCATTTTTTGGGATTTAAGCCCCTTTCGCCCAATTCTCAGCTCCTTTGGGGGTTTCAAGCTCCTTTGAGGGGTTTTAGCCCCTTTTTGGAGGTTTTAGCCCCTATGAGAGCTATTTTGGCTCTTTTTAGGGATTTTTAAGCCCTTTTCATGTTTTTGAGCCTTTGCAAGGTTGTGGGGGTCAAATGAGGGTAGTGTAATGGATGTCTTTAGGTGGTGTAGGTCATGTAGAGCTTACTGAGGGTTTTTTTGGGTTAACATATTTCCCCCTGATGTGTGAGGGCAGGAGCTCATTGTATGGCCAACAGACATCGTAATATTTTCTGGGGAGAGGTGGTGCTTCCTAATATACAAATAATGTGTAACATGTATATGGACGAGGCATGCATCCCCATGCTCATAATGATTTCAAAATAATAATGTGATCTAAGCTCTATAATACAAGAGTCGATCTTGTATAACTGTTGTTACAATAGTGGTTGCCTCAATGAGAGGCTGAATACAATACTGATATGAAGAACTTCTACATTGGATCCATGGCATTCGCATGGAATGCTATATCTTCATGACTGATGGCCTACTAGATCTGGAATGGTACATAGCTGTAGGTACTTACTGACAGAGATTCAGAGTCTCTATGGTACAAATATGTTGCATCAATCATAAATCTATATAGAAGCACTACTGGGGATTCTGAATAATGTCTCCAATGCAAATTGAAAATCACAAGGGACATGAACCTATTTGGGTCCCTCAATAGACTCATCAATATATTAGAGTCAAGTGACATCCAGGGTCTTCAACCAAATACTGCACGGACCAATACCCTGTACGAATCTCAATAGTGTGATAATGTAGCTGGAGTCGAGCACGTGAGACATAACCATCCCGAGAGGCACTAAGCACTCCTCTCAAGTGGTCCAAGGAACTCATCAATGAGGTTAATGAAACCAGGATACAGGGACATCTAGGTCTATCCTCTGGAATACGTGTGTTATCATCGACAGAGGGAGACTTGTAACTGGCCAAGGAAATAATGTTTCCTTGAACAGAAGCACGAGGGAGATAACTGAAAGATGTCTGACAATATGAGGAATGACCCACTCAATGGGGGGGAGAGGTGGAATGGGGGTAGGGAATCATGAGGGACTCAAACTTTCTTTGTTAAGAGTATGATGACAGGGTGGACTAGGTAGCAAATGAAAGTGACTCATGGGAAAGGGATCATAGCTGTAATACCAAGAATGTAACTGCAGATGGGAAATACTTGGGGGAGGTAGAAACTTTTGGTATTGAAGGAATCTAAGGTAGAGACATCGTAGAGTACTATGAACAAAGGTGACCCAAAGTGGGAATCCTGCCAAATTGTTATATATGGGGTGGTGTCTACAGACACCATTGTGGTACGATCTGATGGATTTTTAGCGAGCCCAAGTAATTAAATGCTCAATGGTGCTTTCAATTTTAGAGAGTCTAAAAGCATGAAGAAGACTCCAGTGAGGTCTCTTTTTCATTGATAGTCTCCTATGCTCAAAAAAGGTTAAAAGTGTACATAGGAGAGCTCTCCCATCCTTTGTGGGATGGGATACTTCTTTAATGTTGGTAGTCCAATCAGGATGGAAAAGGTTAAACATGTATTTAATAGACGATCAATTAGATGATTTTATGAGCATGAATGAAACCAAGTTTTCTTGGCAATCATTTCTCGATGAGAAGGCTAGAAAAGAACTTAACGACAACCCATGGTGATATTTTTCGTAAAGTTCGGCCCCTCTTCCCGAGAAAGCATAAAAGGATGCAGAGGGGAACGGTCTTGGATTGAATGTGCCAAGGTGGTAATTTTTAGATGGTAATCTACATAGTCCACAAAAGGAGATAAACGAGATGATGTGGATGCCCTTTCTTATAATTTAATGAGCGAGAAAGGAAGCATCTACACTCGGCAATATTTTTCATTCTTTTAGGAGTCAGAAAAGAGCTTAACAGAAACTCTATTGTGGTCAACCGATCGGGGGGGTAGTGATGGTTCCCCCATTTTCGGGACAATGGACAGAGGTCCAAATGTCATCCAGGAAGTATGGACGGAGCAGGTGGCTCTTGAAAATACCAATACATGCGTGGGATGGATCACGGTAACAGCAGGCGAATTGGTGTGGTAGAGGCACGTAGACAGAGGAGGCTCTTGGACAGAGGTCAGAAGATTCTCATGTGACCAATCCAAACCAACTTTGGGTGGATGGATTGGACTATTATATTAAGCATTCAAATGAAAAGGTGTTATGATATTGCAACAAGTGCAATTCCGGTGACAGTTATATGCCAAATGCATACAAAATGATGTGTCTTCTAGGAAATGGTATGGAACCCGCATGAGTTGCAGTGGACAGACGAGACTAAACTATGATGTAAGTATAGTTCTGGAGAAATTTGTATGAAAATAAAGGGGAACGTAAACCAAGGTAGCTTTCGAGAAGTGGCCCCAGGAAATGGTCAAGAAAGGGGCACTAATGGTGCCTCCTTGTGGGACAATGTTTGTAGTATGGATGGAGTGGATGGCTTGTTAACATGCCAAAACATGCAGAGGAACACTTGTGTTGAGGTACAAAAATCGGGGTGACCTCTAGGGATAGGTCCGGAGAGTCGAGTATTAAACATGAGACAACGGTCTCATCAAAAGAGAGAGGATGGAAAACCGAACCCAGAGGTGTGAGGGGTGTCTCCAACAGAATTCAGATGACTCTGACTAGCAGCTAATGGTGCTGCCCCTAGTGCAATGGTGCACGGGGAAAAACTAGACCGAATGGAGGCCTATGGGTATGGAGCTAGCTCAACATACACGTGTGATTGGCGTGGTGACACACAAACTGACATGACTCCGGGAAATGGACCAAGGAATCAGCAGGGAGGAAGGCAGTCTAAAGTTTGTTTCTCAACCCAAGAGCATTGTGAAATCAAGGAGATACGAAGAGGCCTCAACCTTCAGGGCAGGTCTAGGGACCTAATGGTATGTGAGCATGGTGGTAGCTAGATCATACATGCAACATACTCTGTGCATGTGCAAATGGGGGACCACACTGTCTAGTGGGATCCCAATGACGCAGGGGCAAGGATAATATCTACCTGCTCACGTGCAAATGATGCGATGGAGTTCTAGAATGGACTCACTACGACTAGAAGTGAAACAACAACTAGAGGGGGTAACCGAATTGTGGTAAAAATGATGCAAAACAAAAAATAAAAACTATGCTATAAGTGAATCATGGTGGTGGTATCAAGCATAGGATCTCTTGGGGTGGAGCCCATTGCAGGGATTCTTCAAGAGCTGACTGTCTGAGTCAGCGAAGAAATGTTCCCCCTCACCAACACAAAGGTCTTTGGAAAGGCAGGGTGACGAAATATGGCCTTCGATGGGAAGAAGCGATATCACACCATGGTTGAAAGGAATGGGGTAAAACCAGTGGTGGTTTTACATATCTCTCCATCATCTTGACAGTGGTTTTAGGATAGATCAGGAGGATCTTCCATGGGCGAGGAGACGGAAGGACTACTGGAGCTATAGATCATGTAAATGGTTGTGGTGGTCAAGGAAGAAACCGAAGGGTGGATCTTCTCAATGGCAGTGACAATGGATTCAAGGGAATTTTTCTGAAGTTGGCTAAGGGCAGCCAAAAACTAAGCCAAGTCCTGGCAGTGGTGAGAATAGTGTCCATACAATCCGTAAAGGGCACAAGCATGGTTTTTTCTCAATGACTTGTTTCTCACTATTGGCCCACTTGGAAGTTCAACCACAGGGAGGTTTTCTATTGTATCCATGGCATACAAATGCGCATGGATTATGGGAATATTGGGGAAGTTTTGAGTTGCATGGCCATGTTCTTCACAGATGACGCAAGGTGGTATCTATCGAGGTTCAGTGGTAGCTTTCACGTTTTTGCCCCTTTTCCTTTTTGGGTGGGGCAGTATGGGTGTGGGTGCGGTAGTTGGTTTTTGTGGGTCAGGAGGAGGATGAGATTCGACCGTAATGGGTTGTACTGGGGTTAAGAATACCTAGGGAATCATAGGTTAGCCCGGTGGATCGAGGTACCACATAGGAATCCCCAATGTAAAATTGGGTAATTTTAAGGTTGCCACTACTGGCTTACTCATGATGCCCGGCAGGGGAAATAGGAAGGGAATTGTGTGGAATGGGGAGGATCCCAAATAACTCCCTGATGGTTGCATGTGGGTATGGGGTTGTGGTTACAGCTATGCATAATGTTGTAGCTATAGATGACATTGTAGCTACTGATGGTATTGTGGTTGCGGATGGGGTTGCGACTGCGGATGGGGTTGCGGCTGCAGATGGGGTTGTGGTGCAGTAGTGCTGGATGACATCATGCACAAATCTGCAGTATCACTTGGGGGAGATGGTGGTGATAGTAACGGGAAGGAAGCCATCAAAGAGGTGTTGACGAACAACCCTGGGCCTACATTCACGATGATGGGGGTGGTGGTTCTGTTGATTGTGGTGTCGATAGTGGGAATAATGTTAGTTGGTGCCGTTGTCACTTGTGGATCATTGTAATTCAACTGGTCGACAATCATGATTTTCCCATCTCGAGGGAACATCATTTGGTGAAAGACAGTATATTCCATAGCTTGCATCATGTACATATAGCTACGTCCTAGAAGAAGGTTGTAGTCTAACTGAGCGTTGACGACTTCTATGTAAATTAGGACGGTCTTCCCTCCTAAAGAGATGGGGACATGTGGGAGGATGCCTTAGGCTCTGGTGGGATGGACATCATAGGCATGCAACATGGTGGTGGACGACTTCAAGATGGGGGACCTGAGTTTCTGCCAAACCAAGATTGACATGACGCAAGTGGATGCCCCCTCATCAATGATGTACCAGTGCACAACCAAATTTCGAATTGACACCGAGATCTAGAAGGCGATGGTCGATGGAATTCTTGGTTCTCCTTGATCCAAATTAAATGTGATTAATCTAGAGTCGGAGGGGTCTATGGCACCAAGGACAACTAGAAAATATTTCTACTAGGTTGGGAACATTTTGAGTACTTCAAGAGCTGACATGGATGTAGGTGATTGGGCCAAGTCATCAATGATACTATAGTTAACTGCAACCCTTGCAGTAGTGTTGCTGGCAAGGAACTTGAAGGGGAGATGTGGGCCTGTGAGGGGCGGGGAAAGGTGAAGAGGAACATTGGCAGTGTTGGATGTGGATGTCGTTGTTGTGTTAGGGGTTTCAATAGCGGATCTGTATTGGTTATGCCTAGTCTACAGGTTGATCTCTTCATTTGTCATCGCTAGTAGGCGATGGATGCCTGTTTCTGTAGGCGGGGGCATAGAAGGAGCAGGCGGGGGAAAAGGCCTAGTTTCTACCAATCCTTGGATTGGTAACAGGTTCTGAAGCACCATGGGTGGAGGGCCCAGTGATGCTGGATTAGGTTGGACTGTCGCATTGGTTCCCCGCTGAGCTTCATCCTGGAGAGATTTTTTGGCACGTTCCATGAAAGGGCATTCGTGAGTGTAATTCCCGTAGACATTGTACAGTTGGCATGGATGGTTTGTATGTAATGGAGCATGTCGAGGTGGGTTAGGATGTTTAAGATTTTGAGCAGGTGGATTGGAACCATTGTTGGGAGGGTTTGGTTGTTGGCCGCCTCCTTGTGGTTGGTTGTTTCCCTGGTTCCTAGCTCTATTTCTATTACCTTGCCCTTGTTGTTTATTGGGGGCGGGTTGGTTGGGATGGTTTTGTTGGGCAAACACTTGTCCCAGAGGTGCCGATGGGGATGGGGCATGGGCTTGAGCAGTTTTCACTGGTGGTGCATAGTAAACTTGGGGGGCTCGTGGTGCCACAAATCCGGTCATATGTCCCGAATATTGTTGTGCTGGCCAAGAAGGTGCATGGGCCTGGTGCTCTAGCACAGGTTGTGTATAGGTGGTTGTAGCTCCGTATTGAGATATCATTCTTGAATAATTAGGAGATTGGTTTGGGTAGGCAACACTAGGGGTGTTGCTCGGGTGCGGAGGCATCATGGGTGGTGTCGCGTGATGTTGTGTTTGGTGGGAAACAGAACCTATGATGCCATCTATGGCATGAGATGCCCCTGATGCATCTCGGTAGGAGGTGCCTGCATGGGGAGCATCTGGAATGATGGTATAGAGGTATCCCAACTATGCGTAAATGAGGTCAAACTATTGGGCAGGTCAAACTGTTGGGAAGGTCAAACTGTTGGGCCTTCAAGATGGCATCTTCCTCTGTTTGGGGACATTCAGAGGCGACATCCTTGGCTATATGTTATGCCCAAATCCTGTCACCAACATGTGATGAGATCCTTAACACCCTATGTTTGTCCTAAATCCCAAACTTGGAGTCGAAACTTGCTCTGGATATCAGTTCTACATGAAAAAACCTAGCACCGCGCTTTCCCTTTGGCTGATGAGCGGTACCTTGTTCAGCACCGCCTGTGTTCTGTTATAGAAAAGCGGTGCCACCATGAAAATGCTTTTTCCTTGAAGCAGTTCTCACCTAAACTGCTCTATCATAAGGGATCAAAAGAGATACCCTTGGTAAAATGGGAAAAAGAGAAGTTTCTCGAGGCTTCTAGATCATGAGCCTTGTGTCTTCCCTTATCCCTATCAATATGGGTTGGAGTCGAGATCCCTCTTGGTAGGATATTAGAGCCACCTCACCCACAATTCTCTCAACTATCCCTATCCATTGAGCCCTATAAATACAAGCTCATATCCNTTGACCATCTAGTCCAATCCATTTGAGAGCACAAGAGAGCAAGTTGGAGCTTTTTGGGATGAGGTGTTTGTCTTGTGGAGTAGTTTGTCAACACTAAGGAAATGGTTGTAAGCTTATTCATTCATTTATTAATTCAAAGCTGATTTTCGTCCCACATATCTGTTTTTTTTTATCTCCCATGTATATGTTATTGGATTCCTTAGTCACTAGTATGGATGTGTGAATAATTTTCTAGTAGCTTTGATGTTCTTGTTTGTTTGATATGTTTGTAGGTACACAAGTTTGTCATCAAATCATTATTCTAGGTGTTTACAACATTCAAGGAAGGTCTTCATCCCTTGTTGTTCACTCATTTTTTCTGGATCTGAACCATTCAAACCAGAGGAATAGCTTCTGTCCACAGAAGCTGCAATATTCCTGACTACAAATTCAGCGACTCCACTCAGGAGCAAAGAAAATTTCAGTTGATCTAATCTTCCTCAGTCCTTGAACACTTGTCCAAATCCAAGCTCTAGTTTCTAACTCTCTTCAGTCAGATCTGCCATCTGACTTAGTGAATTTTGGTTTAAAACTTTTAGATCTATTGAGCTCTGAACTATTTCAACCTTATATGCTCTTTTTTATTGTCAATTCATCAGTCTTTACATTGATTTGATCAATTTTTAACTTGAAATCTCGTTCTCCTTGTGTTTTGGATTTATTCAAGGAATCCCACATGTGTTGTTGGCAATAAGCGGTGCCACCTCCTGAACTCTGTTAGCCATAAGCGGTGCCACCACCTGAACCTCGTTAACCAGAAGCAGTGCTTGTCTAGAACCGCTCTGTCCAAGACCCCTCCAACACGGTGCTAGGTAGGCCTTGTTCCAGAACTAGTTTTTTGTGATTTTTTGCAAAAAGTAGAGTTTTCTTGCTTTTAGTCCTGCACTATCAGGCTTGTGTGTTTGAATCTGTATGCTCATGGTTGAAAATTTTGTGGTAAAATTGGTTTGATTGAAAGCATTCAAGAGCTATATTAGGCTTGTTGATTATGTCTTTGCTTTCATGCTTGTTGGCTGTGATTTTTAAAGGAATTTTTGAAATCTTAGGTTTCAGATTAGATCTCTTTTCGTTTCATTTATAAAGACTGAAAGAAAAACCACTTGCTTGTCATCTTAATTTCATTTTTTCCATAGAGGATTTCTTTTTGCTTTTAAAAAGAATTTTTTTTTATTAAGATCAGGTCATTATTATTACTAAGCATAGGGCACTGGATCTTTGATTAGCCTCAGAAGCTTTCAGGTTCTCTTTGTTCTTTTGTCTCTCTTGCATTAGTACTATCTCATCAAAAGAAAAAATAGTGTAGTTTTAAGTTACATCTATCTATGTTTAAAAGAAAATTTTAAAAACTAGAGTGCATATGCATGTAGAGTGCTTGTTGTTTTTCTTTTAGGAAAAGAGACTCTTACCCATCTAATTGCTTTCAAAAATAAAAATGAGTTTGGAATGTGTTACTTGTCTTTGGATTTGATTTTTTCAAAGTAGTTGTTTGGGAATTTTTGGTTTTCAAAGCGAAAATAAAATACTCTCTCTCCCTCCCGTAAGTAGGCATACCTCGAACGGTAAAGTGAAATATTTGCATCTACATTCTGCATGGTTTTACTTTTTTCTGTCAAAATTCCATGCATTCACCTAACCGTCCACTTTAAAATTAATGATAGTTATAGGCTTAAAATTTACATAGAAATTTGAGTGATAGGATAGAGATGTGTTCAGGCATCGTTAAGCATAGGAGCTATCGTTACTCGTTCGCACTACATCCTGGGACTCGCGCGGTTCTTCCACATACCGTTGGTATATCAAACAACCTTTCACGTACCCTTGAGGTATATATAAAGGTACTTGTTATACTAAAATCCCGTCACCACCATGTGATAAGACCCTTGACTTACATATTTTCCATTAATCCCAACACTTGGAGAGGAAACCCATGTTGATTGTCAATATTTATAAAAATACTCAGCACCGTGCTTTCCTCGTTATCCATGAGCGGTACCTTCCTCACACCACTTGCATCTTGTTTACCATAAGTGGTGCCACCCCTTATAGCATTTGGTCCATAAGAATTTTTAACCTGAACCGCTCTTTCATAAGAGGCAAAAGGTGGTACCCTGGGTAAAATGGGAAAAAAGAAAGGTTTTTCAAGGCTTCTAGATTATGAGCCCCGTATCCTCTCTTATCCCTATCATTGTGGGTCAGTTGATCTCAAGATCCCCCATCATAGGATCTTAGAGGCCACCTCATCCACAAATCTCTCAACCATTCCTATCCATTGAACCTTATAAATACAAGATCATGTCCATGGTTAGGGGGGAACCATAGAGTTATTTTTATGCTGTTGGATTGACCACTTGGCCCAAGACATTGGAGAGCATAGAGAGAAAAGTTGGAGCTTATGGGGATGAACTGTTGGTTTCATGGAGATGCATGTCGACACTAAGGCTTAATTGGTTGTAAACTTCTCCATTCATCTTAATGCAAAGATGATTTCCGTCCCACATTACTATTTTTTTGATTTTGCATGTAAATGTTGTTAGATTCCTTAGTCACTAACATGGATCAGTGGATTATGTTCTAGTAGATTTGATGTGTTTATGTGTTTAATCTGATTGCAGGTACACAGGTATACTATCGAAGCGGAATTCCAAGTATCTACGACATCCAGGGAGGGTCTTCATCCTTTGTCGGTCATTTGTTCTGGATCTGAACCATTCAAACTAGAGGAATAGCTTTCGTCCACAGAAGGTGAAATATTCCTACTTATAAATCTGGCAACTTTGCTGGGGAATGAATATACGTATCAGTTGATCTGATCTTCCTCAGTTCTTCAACTCTTGTCCGAATCCAGGCTCCATCTCCAACTCTCTCTATTTAGATCTGCTATCTGACTCAGTGAATTTTGGTTTGAAACTTCCAGATCTGTCTAGATCTGAATTATTTCAACCTTTTATGCTCTTTTTTTATTCTCAATCTATCAGTTTTTACCTTGATATGATCTTTTTCTAACTTGATCTGTCTTTCTCCTTTGTGTTTTGGATTTTTATAAGGAATTGCACATGTTCTGTTGGCAAGAAGTGGTGCCACCACCTGAGTCATGTTAGCCATAAGCAGTGCCACCTCCTGCATCCAATGAGCAAGGAGTGGTTCTACCTCAAAACCGCCTATCAGCAGCTTCATCTGCACAGTGCTAGGTAGGCCCTGTTCCATACTTTGTATTTTGACTTTTGTGTGTTTTTGGCTTACTTTTTTTTATGAAAATGAAGTGTATTTTTGAAACAAAATGCTCCCACATGGCCGGATTGTGTATCCTGCAGTCACTTTGATTGTTGCATTCTTTCTGCATTCAAAAAGAGTATGTGTTTCTTGCATTAGATTCTACATTATTTTATTTTCTTGAAACCTCTTGCTCTTTTCTGTAGATATTATTCATTGGGATTGGAAATATACATTTCATTTTCATGAGTAGGTTTCGGTCTGTTTTGTACTTGGAATGCGTCAGTGATCCATGTTTTTTTGAGTCTTTCTTTGCTTGGGGTGATTCTTGTTTCCTTTTGCATACTGATTTTTTTCAGTGCGTGGTACGAAAGATTGGTTCTTTGTTTCCTTGTCAGTTTCAAAGAGCAGTTTTTAGTTTTCTATCTCCTTTTCTTTATTCGCAAGCATGTTAATTGATTTTCTTCTTGTTTTGTGCATGATTGTTTGGAATTCTAGATCTTACTTTCATTAAGAATAAATATATGTTTTCAGCTTTGCATGCATTAGAGTTAGTTTTGTTTGGAAATGTTAGTGAAATCATCTTTCCATTAAGTTTTTATGCATCTTTTTCAAGCATGAAAAGATAGGAAACATTTTTGGTTTATTTATGTTTGATGTTCTCTAGATCTCTTTTTTATTTTATTTGAAGATTGTTGGGGTGCATTGATATTTCCCTTTTCGTTTGAAAATATAGAATTGCATTTGCATTTGGGTGTGCATTTTTGGGAAGAAAAGTAAATCTCTCTCCCTCTCTTAGGTAGAATTTCATCGAAGAGGAAAACTTGCATTATCATATAGATCAGTGTGCATCTTCTTTAAATTCAAGTTTTCACTCCGCACAAGATAAAATTAACTGTAGTGTTTCCGCCTTTCACACACCTGGGTCACATGGCAGAAATATTCAAGCCACTCGGTGTGTCCTTGGGGGCAAGTCTCGAGTGAAGGTTGTCACCTTGTTCTTGACTCCTCCGTTTAGGCTCAACTCCTAACGAAGCCAAGGGGGCTAGACCCTATTAATTTACTAAGGAAAAATTATTTAGTAAGGTGATGTTAAACTGAATGAGTTACTTAGGATTTTCAAATTTAACCATAAACAACCATAGATGACAAGATACAAAAAGAGCGCACGAAAGCACAATGCTGAGACACAATATATATATATAGCAAGAAAATAACCAGTGCCTTAAAATGGAGTCAAAAGATAATCAATGTACTTGCATGTGCTTGGAGTGAATGTTTTGTGATTGCCTCTTGGTACGTTTTAAGTTAATGTGAAATATGAGTTGATTAAAATTAGGCAAAAGGGAGGGGGGAACTCCAGATATCCCCGAGAGTACTTGGAGTATGTCCAAAACTAAACCGTCACGGCTACCTGCAAGGAATATGTGGGATGAATGGAGTTTCTAAGGCTATTGTTCATAATGCACCCATAGGTGTAACAAAGATCGGTGCCCTGAGGTCACTTTTCAGGAGCTCCCGCTTCCTTTGGGTATTTTGCCACCGTAATGGTTTGATATAGGTGTTGGATTTTCACCTGATGGTTTGTCAATTTGGGAGAGTGAATCCTAATTATTCTAGTCACTCAAATTCTTTTGATACAGCTTGATTGATCGGATGAACCGCATCCAAGTGTAGATCATACACACCGGAGTCTTGTCAATTTTAGTAAATTTTGAGATGGGTGTTCTTGTTAAAAAGGAAAACCCTCCAGGAACCTCTTTCGATCCAAGTTGATCTCAATCAGGGAATCAAGGAGGGGTTAATTTTATTAAAACTGAAGAAACAGTTGATGAAAAATAAAACCAAGATAAAAAATGTCAATTATCTAATTAGTCCTACCACGCATCTCTTTCCCCTTTCGGGTCAATCGAGAAGTCATGGGGTAAGTATTAAATTACTTTGAAACCTTAGATATGGAATATGGAATTGATAATAAATAAAAGTATACTACCCTTCAGATTAGAACTACACTAGATTGCAAAAAAAAAAAAGAATGAAAAGCAAAAAAAGACACAGACGCAAATCCCCCCAGGGGGGGTGGTGAATAGGCTCGAAAGAGCCTATTCGAAAGGACCTCCTATTTTTATTAGAAGTGATTTACAATATCATCAAATTGAAATGGATGCACTTTGGTCCTTGTTATATAGGATCCAAAGTCTTACAACAAGCTTGTAACAAGCTAGAATTAAAACACAACGGTGGGGGAAGCTTCCGAGAAGATCTGGTTCGTCCAAGAGTCAGAAATTGGGCAAAGTCTCCTTCTCTTTTTTATTAGAAATGATAAAAAAACAGCGAGCAATTAAAATCAAATGTGCTCAAACACACTTTAAAAGTGTTTTGGGTCACCACACTAGTTACCAAAAAAAAACTAAGTAAACATTTGTTAAGTTGGGGTAATCTAGTTTTGCAAAAAGAGGAACCAAGGAAAGCAAGCTTTCCTTGGGATCTTGGCTTGCTGTTTGGGCAGCCAACGAGATGTGCACTTTTATTGCAGAATATGAAACTTTAAAGTACAGCAAAGGAAACCACCTTAAAAGCAAGCTACAAATTTCTTTAAAATGCTTGCAAAAAAGAGGATAATTTCAGCTAGATATCTTAAATTATGACTTTATATTCAAAATGGAACTGAGATATAAACTTAAGAAAGGATATTACTAACTAGATCTATATGTAATTTTCTTTGTGAGATAGATCTAAGCAATAAGATTCTTTAAAAGTAACCAATTTGAAGAGAAATTAAGATTTTAAAGGAGGAAGAGAGAGAAAGAGTGTTGGAAGCCTGGGAATGTTGGGCTTTGGAGTCTAATTTGGTGGAACACCAAGGGACTATGTCATTCAGAAGATCTTGAAGATGAGGAAGATGCAAACTAGCTCAACCTCTTATACAAGCAATATCACCTGTAACTTAGAAATCCTTGCACAAACAGATGGTTAAAACATAGGTGTTGCTGGAAGAGATAATTGGAAAGCATGCAATTAAACTTAAAATACATACAACTCCAATAGATCTGAAACAAGAAGCAGTAAGAGCATAAATCAAACTATAATAAAATCTTACCCTAATAGGAGGGATCTCTCTCCTTCAAGGCCAACAATTAACCAGCAAAAGCAGTGATAAATAACACAGATTATACCTCATAAGCATTTGACAATCACCATCCACACATGAAGAGCATTACACCATAGATCTTGCCTCCAAAGCTTCTTTATTCCAAAATAATAAACAATACAATACAAGAGAAACAACACCTCAATCCTGGTTCTAACTAGCTTGGAAGAGGCAGCCTGAGCTTTATTTATACAAAAAATAGGAGATCTAGCCCAGGAGGGTGCAAATCCCAAGGAGATAGACCACTGTATCTGAAGGAGAGTCCATCAATGCTTGATTTGTGTCTAATTAAGCTAGATCTGAGTCTCACTGAGTGCAACTCTCAATCAGAGAGCTGATCTGACTGACACCTCAACCTGTTGACTGAAGCATCAACCAAAACTCATCCAGATGAGCCCAAATGTGTGGAGGAGAGAGGGAGGACGAAATTCCCCATAAAGGATGCTAAAGTTCAACTATGGATCTGTCCAGATCACCTCCTTCAGTCAAGGATTTGTCAAATTCGGTCAATCTGGTGTAGATCTGACTGATTTCAATCAAATTGACTGAGAATCCACTGATTTTGGATTTTGGATTTGCTCCATTATTCATCAAGTTATTAATTAAAATAATCAATAATTGATTTTTTGGGGCTTTCTGACCCGAGTGATGGAAAATCACTTAAAACTAGGAAATAGTGGGTCTATAAGTTTACTGGGTGCTCTTAGCTTGAAAATGAGCACCTACATGACTGAAACGGACTTCCAAGCCCACTTTTATTACAAAATCAATTTTTCCAATTAAACTATTAAAAAATAGCCTAAGTTTTGGAAAAATTAAATTTTAATAAAAAACACTGAAAAAATAAAAAATTTAAAAAAATGAAAAAACCTAGGGGGACTTAGACATGTTCATATTCCTAGCATGTTTATACATTGACACATAGACTCTAATAACCTCAATAGGCCTAAATGCCAATCCGACCACCCAAACTTTGGAGGTATTGAGTGAAAAACTCAGAAATTATAAGTCGTTTATTCAACAACCAATAATAACCAAGGGAAAAAACACCCCGGGCTGATCGGATTGACAAATAAATTCTATGAGACCAAGTCTTTTACAGACACTATCATGCTATAACATTTATTACAACTCCCCCAAGGGGGTATGAACATGTGATATGGTACAACAAAGTTTCCTAGAAGCAAGACTGGAGGTCTTCTGAAGTCCAAACAAGCTATCCTTGTCCGGTTCACCAGGCTCACTTGGTAAAAAACCACTAAGTACAACTTAGGTTGTAACATTCTGGCTCCAACTATGGGATGTGTGCTTAATCTTGTCTTTAAGGAAAGGAAAGGATACGAGAACACCAGAATCTCTGGTTTATATACCTTGTAAAAACATCTCAACTTGACAAGAAAACCTCAGTAGCAAAAACTTTACATAAAAAACAAATGAACCATTAAGCTGGTTTATTTTAAACAAAATAAATGTAACTAACTAATGAAAAAAATGTTTTATTACAGATAAGTACAAAATAAAAATGGGAAAAGTAAATGCTCTTTTTCAAGGAGCTTATTTTCCTACTCTAAGCATGATATAAAAAGGGTTAAGTGTAATTAGAAATCCAATGTAACCACCTAATCATTTTATTAACATAAAAAAAATTCCTTGTCTTTGGTTACTAGCCAAAGTAAGGATACTTTATTCAGAAAATGAAAACCTGCGTGATGATCCAGAATGGGCGGGATGGATGGGAAATCATAGGCATGAATAATGTCATCAAACTTCTTCCTAAACCGGTAAGTGCTTGCATAGGCTGCTTCTATCCATGACTGGATAGGGTTGATATACAAATCGGAATGATGAGGCAGATTGACTACACCATCATACTGATCATCGAGGATTACCGGATGATAATTCACTGTATAAGCCCCAAGCGGCTCCAAATCATGAGGAAAATCTGTATGTGAAGATGGTAGTTGAGACTGATATTCTACTAACTGCATCACATTTTTCTTTTCACAACACTACTTCTCCATGTCTTCATTATTGATACCTTTGTGCAGCTCTGCATGATATGACTTTGAATGATCATATAAGAGTCTTGAATGCTGCTTTTCCATACTAGGATTTTCCCAAGTCTCTTGATACATGCTTCCCTCTATAGAATTATAGTAGATTGGACTTCCACAAATTTCTAAATAGACACTCCCCTTGCTGGATATAGCATATATAGGATTCTTAATAAGATATCCACAAAAATCCCAATAGTCATCACCACCATCTATGTCAAATGTGATGGATTCCCTATTGCTAATATCAAGTTCCAATATCAAGTTCTCTTTGTCTTCATTACTGATATTGATATATGGCTCAGACTGATCATATGGATAAACTGCATGCTCCTTTTCCATTTCAAAGTTTCCCAAGGACACTTGGTCCATTCTCTCTCCTTTAGATATGCAATAGATAGAAAAATCAACAAAACCATCAAAATTTTCTGGTTCATTATTTTCCTCTTTATTCATGTCATAGACTGGATTTTCCATGAATGTCCAAGACTCCTCATCAACATATTTGTCGGGGATAAGGGAGTCTTCGTCACTTGTATCATGCTCCAAGTTATACTTGTCCTCATTTTCATACTCATATTCTTCAAAGAAAAGGTCACAAGGTAGTAAACCTTCCAAACTATCATCATTATATGGAGAACACGTAGGAGTCCCATCATGTACATTATAGTTTTCATCATAAGTTTCACTATAAGATTCTGCAATGGTTTCATCCTTATGTTTGTACTATTTAGCTGGTGATAAAGGGTAGCCTTGGCCTACCATGTATATATGATCAAGCTTGCTTGAAGTTGTTTCCTGACTACTGAGCTCAGGAATTCCATGTTCCATGACTTGATTTGCATCATAACAAGTGCTTTCTTGGTGGAATTGTTCATAGGGTCTACACCATGGAATTACTTCTTCTACCATGTAAGCTGAGTCTAACTGGTTTGGAATCCTAGGCTCTTGCTGAGGAAATTACTTTTGATACATCTGATTCTACTTAGGATGAAAGTTCCTAGGTCCATTATTTATTTCCATTATGATTATTCTATTGTGCATATGATTCAGTTGTGCAAACTGATTTTCCATAAGTTGGTTTTGACTAGTAACCAAGTCTTTTATCATGTCTGTTACCTTTTCCATGGGATCTTTAGAGGCTCCCTTTTCTTCTAATTCAACGACTTTTCCCTTTTCTTTGTTGTATGAAGTGTTTCCCCTAGTGTAACCTAGAATGTTGGACTTTCCTGAAGACTACATATTCTTTTCTATTTTCTCGGCCAATTCCTGAGCAGTTTTTAGATTGGAAGGCTCTTTGTTTCTTAACTGGTACCTCAAATCACCAGTTAAAGCTTCAATGTAAGATATGAGGATGGAGGCATCCTTTGGCTTGATTTCGTTAAGGAGGTATACAACCACACACCTGAACTTAGTGTTAAATTCATCCATGGTTTCATTCTCCATATTCTTAATGTTATGAAGGGCAGCAAGCAAATGTCTTGGATCTTTCTTTTCTCCCCATTTCTTCTTAAAACCCTCTAGGAATTCACTAAGAGTTTTATATGAGTCATCATCTAGGTCGAAGTACCATTCTTCAGCATCATCTTCTAAGGATAAAGCAAAGAGCTTCATTTTGACATCGTCATGGTCATGGAAGCATCATTGCAATAACTAACCAGGTGCTTTTCAAACTTTCGAAGGTGAGACTTGGCAGTGATGGCATTATTTCCCTGAAATATGGGGAGCTTCTTGATAGCATCTTTTGGAAAGGCATGGGGAGCACCTGCTATCTGAGAAAAGTCAAGGGGTTTGAATAATTCCGTCATTTCTTGAGATTGGTGAACATGACTCTCTACAAATATGTGATGGATATATGAGAGGGATTGGTCTCCTAAATCTTCAAGGTTTCTACGAGAAGTCTGCCTATTCAATATTTCCCTAATAAACCTTTCGTGATCAGGGAGAGGATTGAATAATTGATGGTGGTTTCTTCAGGTAGAAATTCTTGGAGGGATGTTAGACAGTGGAGTCGCCAGATGGATCGCGTTTTAATTTTTATGTTTTTTAAAGACAAGATCAATCAAATTATTTTTTTTTATATTTTTAGTTGTTTAGAAAAAAGTTAAGCTAAGTCATACCCGAGAATAAAAAGATCTATCCCCGGAAACGGCACCAAAATGTGTTGCTTCCTTTCACACACCTGGGTTACATGGCAGAAATCTTCAAGCCACTCAGTGTGTCCTTGGGGGTAAGTCTTGAGTCAAGGCTGTCACCTTGTTCTTGACTCCTCCGTTTAGGATTAACTCCTAATGAAGCCAAAAGGGGTAGACCCTATTAAGTTACTAAGGAAAAATTATTTAGTATGATGATGGTATTAAAGAGTAAGTTTTTTAGGAGTTTCGATTTAACAATTGTAAACAACATACAACATTCATTCCAGCACTTGCAAGCACTCTTAATTGTTTTTCAACTCCATTTTCAAGGCGCTGGTCAACTTTTTATTTCTTTCAATCTATATGTGATTGGGTGTCATTTTCGTGCTTACTTGTGATTATCTCATCATGTTATTTGTTGTTTACAATTGTTAAATTGAAACTCCTAAAAAACTTACTCTTTAATACCATCATCATACTAAATAATTTTTCCTTAGTAACTTAGCAGGGTCTACCCCACTTGGCTTCGTTAGGAGTTAAGCCTAAATGGAGGAGTCAAGAACAAGGTGACAGCCTTGACTCGAGACTTGCCCCCAAGGACACACCAAGTGGCTTGAATATTTCTGCCACGTAACCCAAGTGTGTGAAAGGCGACAACAGGTAGTACTAGGTTAAAATTTTTAGCAATCTAGTGATAAGTTAGAGACATGTTCGGGCATCGTTAAGTGTAGGAGTTGTCGTTACTTGTCCGCATTACATCCCGGGACTCGTTCGGTTCTTCCATGTACTGTCAGTATATCGAAAATCCTTTCACGTACCATTGAGGTATATAGAAAGGTACTTCATGTACTTGATTGTATATAGGAAGGCCCCTTGTGAACGGTTATGCATTAGACAACACTACTACTGATTTGAGCTCCCACGTACCTTGCATATATCGAGAGACCCTTTTAGAAATCCTCAAACCATCTGAGTTATCCTTTTGGCTTGTCTTGTGAGGTTCCTTACTCTTATCCACTCCTTTCACATGTTTTCTTGTTGCTTTTAGTTTTAGTAGTACTTGCTTGTGCGTGGTAGTTAGGGGGTTATTAGAGAGTTTAGAGATGGAATCCCAATCTAGGACTACTACTCAAGAGGTCCCTTTCCAAGGTGTATCTTTTGTATTTTATCCAAGTGAAGGTATTGGTCCTCCCTTTATTGCCACTCTAAATATTCCTAGATTAACTATAGGATTATCGGTCTGGATGTTTAATACAGTAATTCCTGTTACACCTAATGTCTCGAATGTCACCTATGCTCTGGGAGAAGATCGACCTCAACCTAATCCCTCTCCTTCTTCGTCAGTTGTTACTTCATCCCTTTCTTCTTCTTCGCTTGACCAAAGCTCTATGGTTAGTAGTCATGTGGATAAGAAGAAGAAGAAAGGGAAGGGTAAAAAGAAGAAGGATAAGAAAAATAAAAAGAAGCAACTAGTTGTTCTTGATGGTGCTCGTTCTAAGAGAACACTCGAAAAACCCAAGTTCCCTTGTAAGCTTTGCAAGGGGGACCACCTTCTTAAGGAGTGTCCCGGTCTCTCCCGTGTACAAGAAGAGTGGTCTAAAAGATCCAAACCATCTGTGTCATCAACCTTTGATCATCATGTTGATGATACTCCCTCAACTAGTGACCCATTGGTAAAAGGTGCTAAGGGTAAATTCTTGTATCCTTGTTTGATATGAAAGGCTATGCATCGTACTTTTCTTTGTCCAAGCATGGATGAAGCTTCTCGTTGGTTGGAAAATATTACTGATCATCAACAAGTGATTCCAACAAGTGATAGTAAGCTATCCCTTGATTCCTCACTGGTTGACCAAGTGATCAATTCAGTTTCATCTATAATTTATCCCACTCTTCCTTCGAAGAGTGAAGTGGTCGAGTTGACGTCATCTCCACCCAATCCCGCTCCTTCATCAAAGAGTGTTAAGATTGACGTAGTCTCTTTGAACAAATATTCGTCTTTTTCTTCTCTTCCAGTAAAGAATGAACTAAATCCTACTGAAGTTGTTATGCTTCGTTCTAATTGTTCTCGACAAGAGGAAATTTTGTCTGTTTCGACAGAACCCTCTCCGAGTAGTGAGGTTATTTCCTTTGACTGGAGTAACCTAATAGAGTCTCGTCTTCATTCAAGTGTTCCTTTCCAGATAGTTGTGAATGTTACTACTAGGAGGATACTTCACACTATTGTTGATGAAGGGTATTCTGTTAGTATTCTATCCTCAACTGCTTGGAAAGATTTAGGTTCTCCTCCGCTTGTTCCAGCCACCGATCAGATACTAGCTTTTAATCGCAGGCCTACCTCACCTTTAGGGACCCTTCCTTATTTTCCTATTATGTTAGGAGGGAAAACTGTCTGCATTGATGTTATGGTGGTCCAAGGTCCTTTAGATTTTAATCTACTCCTTCGACATGATTATGTTTATGCCATGAAGGCTGTTGTGTCCACACTCTTTAGAGTTATGCATTTCCCCATGATGGGAAGATTGTGACCATTGATCAGATTTCCTTTGTTACACCTAACCATCACATTACTCCTAGTAATTAGATTGCCCTGAATGTGCCGCATGTTCTTGTGGTTCCTTCCCCTTCTTCTAACTAGATTCTTCCCATGATAGGTAAAATGGGGGGCATGGATCTAGTCTATGGATATCATAATGGAGATAAGCTGCTAGAGTTTATGAAATGGGGGAAACCTACCAAACTCTAGATATCATGTTTGGTAAGACCAAGTTTGAGAGCATATTTTACTTTTGGTTTCAATCTTGTTAAAAAATAAAACCACTCCTCAAGCATAGTTTACCTTTTGGTTTCAAGCTTGCATAAAAATGAAATCATTCGTGAGAAAATTTCCCATTCTATGTCAAGCTCATTAAAAAATGAAATGGATCTCCTTAAGCATATTTTACCTTTTGGTTTCAAGCTTGCATAAAAATGAAACCATGTTCCAAGCATAGTTACCTTTTGTTTCAAGCTTGCGTAAAAATGAAATAGATCCCCTTCCCTTGATTCGAGTCTTCCCTTTAGTGTTAGAACTTGAACCTTCTGTTCACTTGCCTGATTCTGATTCTTCCTACCCCCCTGGTGAACATTTTCACATTAGTAACTAGGATTTTAGGTATGGAAGAAGAATCGTCAGACAAAACGAATTTTGGGGGGCATGTCGAGCCGCTAGCAACCATGCTAGGGGTAAGCTTCACTAGCAATCATGCTGGGGGAAAGATTCCAACCTTTGTATATCATGTTAATGGGATTTTTCAAGCATAGTTTACCCATTGGTTTCTAGCTTGCTTAAAAATGAAACCAATCTTCAAGCATTCTTTCAACTGATCTTCGAGCTCGTTAAAATTAGTAAGATGGTGTTGAGCTTACTTTTCATTTTTCGTGCTTTGGTTAAAACATGAAAAGTGGTTTAAGATTAGTTTATTACTTTTTCATGCCTTGGATTCAAACATGAAAAAGTCTAATGGATTCCTTTTTAAAATCTTTATAGGCTCCCTAAATACGAAAATATTGTCAAGCGATATTGTCTTCTTCATGCTCGTTAAAGCATTCGAAGAGTCATCTTTCCGATGGTAGGTTATCTCTTTTTCAGTTCGGATAGAATATTTATGAAAAAGGAACACTTCAGCTGATCATGACTGGAAGAGTTCTCTAAGGTATGATTTTATACTTTTTCAGGCCTTAGGGACTAAATCATACCAAAAAGGACCCCTTTGGAGTCTTCTTCCGTAATCATTCAGACTCTCTAAACATGAACAATACCGAGTTTTCTTTCATTGGACTCGTTAAATTAAACATTGAGAGACCCGTTTTGGGAACAAACCCCTGCTCTCTCAGGTTCATAAAACATATGAGTATGGACTTGTCTTCTAACAAGCTATATCTTGTGTTTGTTACCCTGTTTGAACTCATAAAACTGAAAAGAGGCACTCATTGATCATGATGGGGAAAATGGGAAGGGAATCATTTTGCAAATAAATGGCAGTAGTTTGTCATTACCTTTGAACATGGCACTTGTCTGCATATCATGTCAGTCAATTGGGTATTCAGCTGATCTCCATGATGATCCACTTTCATGAGTCATCCTACTCCTTTGAGTCTTTCAAAAGAATGCATTGTCCACTATCGTATTGTGTGTTTGTCCCGTCCAGTCATGCTGCCAAGTCGTTTGTCGTGCCTCTCGATGTTCAAAGGGAATTTGAAGAAGTCTTACCTCTGCAGTCAACATAGTCTTTTTGTCAGTACATTTGAGTCAGTCCTATGGTTACTACATTCACATCATTCCAGAACTATGTTTCAATTTTCGTGTCGTCGATGTGGGACTCATCATGGCCCTCCTTCAACGAGACTATTCCCGTCGACATCAGCTCATCATCCAGGAAATAGTATTAGAAACAATACTTAGTTCCTTGATATATGTATGCCTTAATGACAGATTCTCTCGCTCTTGACATAGGTTCGCATCATTGACCTTTGATCGACAGAATCAACTGGGTGTTCAAAATCAGGACATCTATTCACATTTAGTAGATTGTACTAGGGTACCTTGGGAATCATTGACATCAATGGTGATCTCCCTCGCACTTGTTAACGGTTCACATCATTGGCTAGTAATCAAGTGGTTTCTACCATGTTTGACTTCAAATCATTGCAATCACATGGATATAATTTTACTTTGTGGAAGACGAGACGAATACCCTGGGTATTTGTTTAAAGAACTCATTTATTTTCCCCCAGGTTGCGATGGATTTTTGTATATATAGCATGGATCCACATTTGTATGGTTATGGATATCCTCAAATTTGCATCTGTATGACATAGATCTACATTGTATGTCTGGTAGCTATGTCCAAGTTTGAGTCCTCTATCACATGGATCTATGTTGTATTCTAGTTGCCATGCTTGTTTATTCCTCCCATGGATCTGCCTTGTATTGGTCTGCAGCCATGAGTTGGTTACATGTGTTTATGAGTCAAAAATATTGATGTACTACAGATGCCTACTTGACAACATGCTCCGATCGAGCTGACATTTTCACCTTGTAGCGACAACTTGTTCCCTCAAATCTCTTGTTTATCGTATCCCTCTAAGACTCATGCTTTGGGGGGCATCCTGTTATACTACAATCCTGTCACCACCATGTGATAAGACCCTTGACTTACATATTTACCCTTAATCCTACCACTTGGAGAGGAAACCCATGTTGATTGTCAATCTTTGATAAAAATACTCAGCACCACGCTTTCCTCGTTATCCATGAGCGGTACCTTCCTCGCACCACCTGTATCTTGTTTACCATAAGTGGTGCCACCACTTATAGCCTTTGGTCCATATGCGTTTTTAACCTGAACCTCTCTATCATAAGAGGAAAAAGGTGGTACCCTGGGTAAAATGGGAAAAAAGAGAGGTTTCTTGAGGCTTCTATATCATGAGCCTCATGTCCTCTCTTATCCCTATCATTGTGGGTCAGTTGAGCTCAAGATCCCCCATCATAGGATCTTAGAGGCCACCTCATCCACAAATATATCAACCATTCCTATCCATTGAGCCTTATAAATACAAGCTCATGTCCATGGTTTAGGGGGGAATCATAGAGGTATTATTATGCTATTGGATTGACCACTTGGCCCAAGCCATTGGAGAGCATAGAGAGAAAAGTTGAAGCTTATGGGGATGAAGTGTTGGTTTCATGGAGATGCATGTCAACACTAAGGCTTAATTAGTTGTAAGCTTCTCCATTCATCTTAATGCAAAGCTGATTTTCATCCCACATTACTGTTGTTTTGATTTCGCATGTAAATGTTGTTAGATTCCTTAGTCACTAACATGGATCAGTGGATTATGTTCTGGTAGCTTTGATATGTTTGCATGTTTAATCTGATTGCAGGTACATAGGTCTACTATCAAAGCAGAATTCTGAGTATCTATGAAATCCAAGGAGGGTCTTCATCCTTTGTTGGTCATTTGTTCTGGATTTGAACCATTCAGACTAGAGGAACAACTTCTATCCACAGAAGGTGAAATATTTCTGCTTACAGTACTTCACATACTTGATTGTATATAGGA
The DNA here is from genome assembly GCA_001517045.1 of Pseudotsuga menziesii. NCBI lineage: Eukaryota > Viridiplantae > Streptophyta > Pinopsida > Pinales > Pinaceae > Pseudotsuga > Pseudotsuga menziesii. The sequence continues at coordinate 752,391 of LPNX010480925.1, forward strand.
AGGACCAATGTGAATGTTGTGCATTAGACATCAATACTACCGATTTGAGCTCCCACGTACCTTGCGTATAACAGGATACCCCACTAGGATACCGTGTCTATCTGAGAAAATCCCTTTGGCCATCTTGCTTATAGCCATACACCGAAAACAACATTTGGGGAGATTACTACACATGTACCCTTGAGGTATATCATGAGTGGCACCTTCTTGACAATCCTGGTGAGAGACCAGACTATCTGATCTCCTCCTATCATTTAAGTTTGCTTGTTTGGCCTATAGCTTGAGTAGGGAAATTTTTGGTGTGTTTTTTAGTTTTGAGACCCTAGGTTAGATAGGAACTATACAAACTAGTTGAATTACGATAGTCCAAAAGAGTACAGGGCTTGCCACCTTATTTTATTCTTATTTTAGGAGAAGATCCTATGGAAGCTATCGACCAAGGAGCTGCTACCAACTCCTAAATGGGAGAAAATGTGGTTGTAGAAAGTGGAGATCCATATCCTTCGCACGGTCCTCCCTTGGTCCAACAACCTTCTAGGGGAAATATTTCATTCCATTCTCCCATGTAAGGTCATGTTGATGATACTACCCGTCCAGATTATGGTCCCAATGCTCCGTTTTGGGATACCTCTATGGGACAGGCCATTGCTTTGCACCCGTCCAACCTCTTTTGAATATATTTCACCTAATGAAGAAGAACGTAGACAATACCAGGCAGCTATTCTCCATGCAAGAGAACTTAAGAGGAAAATAGATAACATATTAGGTACACCATCACCTTATGGAGGTCCTCCCCTTGGGGGGTCTAATGGTCGTGGAGGGTCTGGCAACTTTCCTCCTTATGGTCCTAGTGGTCCTAGGGGGGCTGGTGGCTTCCCTTCTAATGGTCCCAAAGGGTCTAGTGGCCCTCCTCCTAGTGGTTTCAGAGGCTCTAGAGGTTTACCTACCAGGGGTCCTAGAGGGTCCAGTGGTCCTCCTCCTAGTGGTCCAGGTGGTCCCAGAGGCCCTGGTGGTCCTCCTCTTGGAGGCTCCAGTGGTCCTAACTATCCCAATCCTAGAAATAAACCCCCTATGGGTGGATCTTTCAGTGGTTCTTCATCACAACAACCTGTCTATCAGTATACTTATGGTCCTACTGGTACTTATATGCCCTATCAATAATACTAGTACGTGTAACCTAATCTCCAGTTACCTTTCCTAGCAACTTTGGACTTTCCTTATTTGTCCAAGTTGATTATTGATCCCATTCAACATAACCCCTCATGGCCTCCCATTTCAGTAAAGTTACCATCAGACATCCCAAAATTTGATGGAAAGCAGGGAGATGATCCCAAAAACCATGTCATGACATTCCATTTGTGGTGTTCTTCGAACTCCCTAATGGATGATTCAGTTCATTTAAGACTCTTCCAACGAAATTTGACTGGTACCATCACAAAATGGTACATTGAACTTCTGCAACATTCATTTGTGGATTTTGATTCTTTGGCAATTGTCTTTCTTACACACTTTTAGCTTCCTATCCATTATGAAATGGTTTCATATCTCTTAACTTCTCTGCATCAGAACACCTCCACCCACATATCCGATCATATCCATGAGTGGAGAAGGTAGAGAAGACTTATTAAGGCCCCTATCCCAGATTAATTGTTAGCTGATTGGTTTATTAAATCTTTGTTGCCTCTAATAGCCTAAGATGTGGCTATGGGCAGTACCGTTACCGAAGAGCAAGCCATTAGTTGAGCCTAATATCTGGACTTGGTCTATTCCCAGTCTGAAACGTTGTATGACTTGATCCCTCAAGCTCCTTTCCCAAGCACCGATCCTGCCAAGCCACCAGCAGAAACCCCTGTTGATGGGATTGTTGGTTCAATCCAGTCCCCGTCAGCAGTAAAACCTGCCAAGCAACCCCAAACTTCCACCCCTACTCCTTCAACTCCCAAGGTTTCGACCGAGGTAAATTCCATTCAGAGTACACAAATTCCTGACAACAATAAAAGGAAAGGTAAAGATAAAAACAAAAAACCTAGAAACCAACAGGAGAATCCAAAACCAACAATCAATGAGAACGATAAAGGGAAAAGAAAAGAAAAATATCCATGTCTGATATGCAGAGGTGACCACTTCATGAAAGAGTGTCCTCATCATGAAGAAATCACTCAATTTCTAAAAACTAATCCCATGCTTGCAGTTCTCACAGATCCTTTTCCCTCTCAACAACAGCTGATAGACCACATGTCTAATCAGGGAAACTCTAGTTCTTCAGAGGAAATTCACATGATGTCCTTGGACACTATTATTTTACAAACTTGAATTTATAGTTATGACAAACCCATAGAAAAGAAAGAAGACAATTCTTCTTCAATAAAAGCTCCATCTACTGGTTCTCCCGAGTCCTCGTCTACCGTTCCCCTAACCATCAAGAAACCTAATCTCGACATGGTTTTGTGTCCACCCAAGAGTACTCTTAGGAAGGTTGTTTTTAACCCTAATTCTCGAGCTACCCAATTTTATAATGTAGTTGAATATATTGCGCAGGCACCATGTGCAATGTGTACCTTGGAAGTTCTCCAAAGTTGTACTACACAGTGCAAAAACTTGTTAATCGCGTTAGGAGATTTAGACCTGGATAACACTAATTTGAATCATTTCAATGTCGAGAAATATAAGTCGAGAATACCTCACAAAATTGTTTTCCAAATCATAATGAAAGTAGTCAGAAAGAAGTTATTTAGAACTGTCTTAGACGAAAGAGCTTCAACTTCGGTTTTGTCCATGTCTTGTTGGAAATATATTGGCTCTCCTGAGCTTGTAACATCACCAACGACTCTAAAAGCCTTTGATGGACAAGGTTTCTAGCCCCATGGTCTCATACCATCCCTTTCAGTTGAGCTTGGGGGAAAATCTGTTTCTATTCAAGTGGAAGTAGTAGATTCCACGTTAGACTACAACCTCCTTTTAGGAAGAAATTGTTTTACGCCATGACTGTTGTCGCTTCAACGGTATTTTGAACTGTCCAATTTCTGCATCTAGGGAGGATTATAACCATTGACCAAGTTGATTTCTGTACGCTAGATTTTACTACCCCTATGGCTAATAACATCCCTATGTTAGGCCAGTCTTGTCCTCCTTACTAGTCGATTGGGGTAGGCATGCTGAAGGATTCTTCCCTTATGGGGATTTTTCCCTCAAATCCTCCTAACATAGACACGACAACGGTGAATATGATTCCATCGTTTGATTATGACCCAAAAGGAAAACATATTGTTGAGTCCACCTCGTTGATTCTGCATGAATAAATGTACAATGTTATCCAAACCCTTTCCTATGGCCACACTAATGACCTTCATCTAGTGGCTTCGGACCCTTCCCACCTGCCCTACTGGTTAGAACCCTCTCTTCCTATTCTGGATTATCTCTCCTAGAATTTTCCTTTTGATGATTCCATTATGGAGATCATGAGTATGAATGAGCCTATATGGGAGGATCATCATCATAGATCCTCATTCCTCCCCAACACCAGTTCGGTAGACCATGATTTTGCATCCCATTTCACTACTGATATTGTCAAAACACCTCAAAATCCTATATTGTTGCAGAACATGGATTCTGAAGGAAACATATGCAACATTAATCAAACAAATCCCATTGACATATCAGCCAAGCCTGGCACCCTTGAGCACATTCATGTTGGGAAAAACTGCTCAGCAAAAGAATCTGAAGCATACAGATCACTTTTCAAAGAATTCTGAGATGTTTTTTCCTGGTGTTATGAAGAAATGTTGGGGATAGACCCATCCATTATGGTTCACTAAATAAAAACCTATCCCACTGCAAAAACCATCAGGCAAAAACTGAGACAAGTCCATCCACGAAAAGCCGCAACTATCAAAGATAAAATAGAAAAACTTATAAAAGCAGGGTTTATTTATCCTGTACCACTGATGGAATGGGTATTGAACGTTGTCCTTGTCAATAAAAATCAGGGCACCATTAGAGTCTGCATTGATTTCAAATATTTGAACAAATATTGTCCCAAAGACAACTTTCCCACTCCACATATCAACCAGATTATCGGCAACCGTGCGGGAAGTGTCATCTTCTCATTTATGGATGGCTTTTCGGGTTATAATCAAATTGAGATTTTACCCACCGATCAGCACAAGATAGCATTTATCTACCCATGGGGAACCTTTGCATATAGGAAGTTACCATTCATCCTGAAAAATGCTAGAGCCACTTTCCAGCGTGCTATGTCCTATGTGTTTCATGATATAAAACATATTGTAGAACCATACCTTGATGACCTCGCAACTCATTCACAGCGACGGGAGGACCACCCTGGTCATCTTAGAGACATTTTCCTAAGATGTCGTCATTATAACATATGGCTCAATACTCATAAATGTGTTTTTTTCATTGAGACGGGACGCCTGTTAGGTTTGTAGTTTCTAAGGATGGCATCCAGATAGATCCATTGAAAATTTCTGCTATTCTAGCTCTACTATCCCCAACCAACCTTCTAGAACTCCAAAATTTGCAAGGGAAGGCAAAATTTCTCCGTTGTTTCGTGTGCAATTTTACAGAGAAAACACATGGTTATATGCATCTCCTTAAGAAGGAAACTCTGTTCTTTTGGGATGACCAAGCCCAACGAGCCTTTGATAATCTCAAATACGCTCTGACTCACTCACCCATTATACACCCCCCAGATTATTCAAAGGAATTTTTCTTATACATTGCTTCCTCCACTACTACCATCGCTATGGTTTTGGTGCAGGATATTCCCGACGGTCAGGAGCATGTGATCTACTATGCTAGTAAGAATCTCATGGATTCCAAAACTTGATACTCACATATGGAGAAATTAGCATTGGCCACGGTCATTGCTATTCAGAAATTTCATCACTACATTTTTCTCCACACAACCACCATATTGGTAGACTAGAACCCTATGTATTACATCCTAACTCGTCAAGTGCTTGGGGGAAAGTATTCCCAATGGATAGTCATCCTACAAGAGTTTGATTTGGAATTTTCCAAAGCTAAATCAAAGAAATACTTGGTCTTTGCTGAGCTCATGTGTGATGTTCCCTATGCTTCGATGGAATCTGAGCCCAGTAATTCATTCCTAGATGAATTCCTATTCCTGATAAGCATTACTAACCCATGGTATGGAGATTTTCTTATTTATCTCCAGACACAAATATTTCATCCCACTCTATCCTGTGACGATCGTCACCATATCCGTCACCATGCAAAATACTACCTCATCTTAAATGACACCTTGATCGACGTGGTATTGATTTTGTTCTCCAGCGATGCCTTACCCACGAGGAAGCTGAACAAGTTTTGAATGATTTCCACTCTGGAGCATGTGGCAGTCACCTATCTGGGATGTCTACATCCTAGAAAATCCTTCGCGTTGGCTATTTCTGGCCTTTAGTCTTTAAATATTGTCACAAGGATGTCAAGAAATGCCCACCTTATCAACATTTTTATCCGAAAAACCGCACCCACCCTGCTCCATTACACTCCGTCATTGCTGTTGGACCTTTCTCCAAATGGGAGATTTATTATATGCATTGTAAGCCTACCTCAGCCAAGGGGCATGGTTACATCATTGTAGCCATTGATTACTTTATGAAATGGGCTGAGGCCATGCCTACATATGCAGAGGATGGTAAGATTGCCACTCTCTTCCTGTTCAATCATGTGATAGCAATATTCAGAGTCCCACAGTCCATAGTCACTGATCACGAGGAACTAAGTACCAAGCTAGGTTTTCGTCATGCAAACTCAATGCCCTATTATCCGCAAGCTAATGGTCAGGTCGAGGCCATTAACAAAGTTTTGAAAACAATGCTGCGTCGGATGGTTGGAGACCATAAATCCAACTGGCACCATATTCTTTTCTCCGCTCTTTGGGATTACAGGACTTCGGTAAAAACAGCTACTGGTTTTACACCTCTCTAGCTTGTCTATGGACTAGAAGCTGTCTCTCTGATTCAATTTTAGATTCCATCCTTGAAACTTGACGTCGAACTTCTCACAGACACTTCCGCAGAGGAAAAAATATTTCTATACTTGAATAACCTTGACGAAACTAGAAGAGATTCTACCTTAGCTAATGAGGCACACAAGAAACGCGTCAAGGCACAGTATGACAAGTCTGTCCAACATCATGCCTTTCACAAGGGTGACCTAGTTTTGGCCTATGATCATAGATATGACAAACTAGGGAAAGGGAAGTTCGAATCCATGTGGTACGATCCTTTTGTTATTTCCAAAGTTTTAGAGAAAGGGGCCTACAAGCTCGTAGACTATGATGGAATCCACTTAGGACAACCTCGCAATGGGTTGTACCTAAAGAGGTACTATGCCTAGATCTTTCTTGTATAGTACCTTGTATATATGTATATTACTTGACTTTTAGTGTGCTTAAGTATTTTCAATATGGTTTTGAGTTTAGTCTCCGTATCTGTTTATACCATGTTTTGGTTGTGCAGAGAAGATGGATTTCTACATCTTCTCTAATGGTGCTTGCTGCCACACCTTGAATCTTACCTCAGCCGCTTGGGTTCTCTATTCCCCAGCTTACGATTTGGTCAGTTCAGGAGCGGTTTGCATTGGTTCTGCTACCAACAATATCACTGAGTATCAAGTAGTCATAGGTATTCTGACTAAAATTGCCTCCCAAGATATTCTTAACTTGGTAGTCTTGATGGACTCACAATTAGTGGTTTTTCATTTAAACCATGTTTATACCATTACGAATCCCATGCTTCTTCGTCTCTTTCGGATGGTACGTTTATTAGAAAGTTCATTTGAAGCTATTAACTATAGGCATATCCCCAGGGAGGATAATGCAGTTGCCGACTCATTGGCAAATTACATCCTAGACTGGCATATTTCCCATTCATGGCATGAAAACCAAACATGGTTCACTATAAATAAACTATAAAAGACACATAAAACTCATATAAAATACATTCTCCATTTGAGACATATAAACACCAAAGTAGAAGTCTGTATATATATATATAAACATCTTTTACAAAAAATAGGTCACGAGACCTCATCTGAAGCACCTAGGCTTTCAGGTAAAAAATCATCATACAAAAGTCCTAAAGCTATCTATCAGCTTTCAGTGAATACATCATGCACTCTATCAGCTAGTGATGCTTGTGCTAACACATGACCGCCCGGGCTACTTGACGTAGTAGTCTGCTGAAACGACCCGGTACTCCCGCAATAAGCCTCTGGTACATCAGTGGGAGGTCATCGATCGAGGCATCTGGGATGTCTAGAGTCAACCTATCAAGGTTATCCTCTAGCTACCCTATCACATCATTGCTCTGTGGTACAAAACAGGCTCCAAAACTCCTGTCTAGTGGGGAGGCTCCCTCAAGTCGTGTTGCTCCGACATCTGCATGAAAAAATTCAAGTCTCGTTACTGCACATAAAAAATATAAAACATCAAAACATAAAAACACAATTTCCATTTTAGGATTTTTGTTTCTTACCGATATCACCCCACTTTCCACTAGGTGGGACCAGTAGGTTAGGATCACCACTGAAGTTAATTCCCGCATATGTATAGTCCTCCACCATGAGGAGATGATCTCTCAACCATCGGAAAAATGGGTCATCGAACTTTACCTTCCCTCTACCCACTCCAGTATGGGCCATAATATATACCCATCTCAGCATGCGAGGGTCTCATGCCCTCAACTCTGTAAAAACCACATGTGGTCTCATCTGGGGAACCCGCTCGAAAAAGAAACATGCTAGAATGGAACCGAAACCAAACTACTTCACCTCCCCTACCGACACTTAGTCAGTTGATCCTTGAAGATCAGAAGTAGAGCTTCTGCCCAATTGAAAATTGTGGGTGCCATGGCCTCTATAGCATAGAGCATATGCACTCTAGATGCCTGATGTACCCCTTGGATCCCCACCACTCTCTGCATGGTAAATAAAATTGTCTATAGTGGGCCATCCACCACTTCTTTTATGGGAATTTTCTTCCTTGATGTCCTGGTCCCAGGAATACAATGGCAGTTTATCAACTCCTGAGTAGTAATATCCCCTCCAAGGGAACCAGTCAAAGAGATGGGAGCACCCCGTCTCGATAATTTTGTTAGGAAGTAGATGTCCTCTACTTCAATTTTCAATACATGAGCACCCACCTCAAAATACTATTGCTCCAAATTCCACATTCGAAGTATATGCTCTAATAGGCACTCAAGTGATACCATGTTGGGTGTGCGGAAAAACTTTAGAAGACCACAGTCTCTCAACACGGCTATACAACCTGCGTTTCATTCAGCAAATGCATCATCATTGTCATGTTTCCTCTCTTTCCAAATGACCATTTTTTATCAATGGGAACCTGTCGAAAACCATCACAAGGACAATTAGAAACACTATCAATCATTCAAATCATCAAATTTGAGCTATTTTTTCTTGTGCATACATTTTTTTATTCACCCACGGCCGGCACCACCTGTGTCCCATTGAGGACAAGCGGTGGTGCCCCTTGTGTCAAGTGTTTTAGGCGTGGTTTTAGCAAGGTACTGCTTATCCCACAAGGGATAAGAGAGGGGCCCGCTTCCATGGTTTTAGGGATCATCCAATAGGCCCAAAACACCACCAAAAATAAAAAAATGAGAAGATGAAATGAAATAGAAAGGTTTAAGCTATTACCTGGAACTGACAGTGCGTAAATCCGATGGTAGATGCTCCCGAAATCAGCAGTGGAAAATATGGCCAAGAAAATGCTCCAAGGCTCTCCACTATGGGTAAATGGTAAAATGTTTTGATTTTTACTATTTACATATCTTTTATATGCATTTTAGGTTTTGGCATGTTATAGTTTTTAAAATATATTAGTCATGATCCTTTAAGGTCATCTATTGGAGATTTTTAACAGTTGTTTTTAATTTGTTGCAGGATGAAGAGAAGTAACAGTAAAAGTTTTGGGAGTTTGTTTTTTACTTTTTCACACTACTATAAAATGGAAAAAGTATTTGTGCATTTATTGCGACACTTTGGTCATGCTCTCAAAACTTAGCATCAAAGGTATGAGTCCTTTTCTGATTCTTTTCAGACTCGTAAAATCCCTCATTATGAAAAAAGACCTAGTGGAGTCTTCTTTAAACCCTTTTTGGGCTCCTTAAATATGAAAAGATAGTCAAGTGATCTTGTCTTCTTCATGCTCGTTAAAGCACTTGAAGAGTCATTCATTTGACGGTAGGTTATCAATTTTTTGGTTCAGATGAAATATTTTACGAAAAAGGACCATGTGGAGTCTTCTTCCGTGGTCATTTAAACTCTCTAAACATGAGCGATACAGAGTTAAATTTCATTGGACTCGTTAAATTAAACATTGAGAGACCCTCTTTTGGGAACGAACCTCTCCTCTCTCAGGTTCGTAAAAAATATGAGTTTGGACTTGTCTTCAAACAAGTTATAATGAGTGTTTTTTACCCTCTTTGAACTCGTAAAAACTAAAAGAGGCACTCATCAACCATGATGGGGAAAATGGGAAGGGAATCATTTTGCAAATAAATGGCAGTTTGTCGTTACCTTTGAACATGGCACTTGTCTACATATCATTTCAGTCAATTGGGTATTCAGCTGATTTCCATGACAATCCACTTTCATGAGTCATGTCACTCCTTTGATTCTTTCAAAAGAATGCATTGTCCACCATCACACTGTGTGTTTGTCTGGTCTAGTCATGCTACCAAGTCTTTTGTTGTGCCGCCCGATGTTCAAAGGAAAGTTGAAGAAGTCTACCTATAGTGTCAAAACAATCTCTATGTCATTACTTTTGAGTCAATCTTATGGTTACCTCATTCACATCATTCCAGAACTTTGTTCTGATTTTTATGTTCCCGATGTGGGACTCATCATGGCCCTCCTGCGACGATATTATTCCTGTTGACATCAGCTCATCATTTGAGAAATAGTCTTAGAAAAAAAATTAGTACCTTGAGATCTGTATGCCTCAATGACAGATTCTCTCGCTCTTGACATAGGTTCTCATCATTGACCTTTGATCGATAGAATCGACTGGGTGTTCGACATCAAGACATATATTCACATTCAGTAGACTGTACTAGGGTACCTTGGGAATCATTGAAATCAATGGTGATCTCCCTCACACTTGTTATAGTTCACATCATTGGCCGGTAATCAAGTGGTTTCTACCATGTTCGACTTCAGAACATTGTAATCACATGGATAGAATCGTATTTGTGGAAAAAAAGACGAAGACCCTGGGTATTTATTTAGCACTCATTGCTTTCCCCAGGTTGCGATGGAGTTTTGTATATCTAGCATGGATCCACATTTGTATGGTCGTGGCTATGCTCAAATTTGTGTTTGTATGACATAGATCTATGCTGTATGTCTGGTAGCTATGTCCAAGTTTGAGTCCTCTATCACATGGATCTACGATGTATTCTAGTATCCATGGTTGTTTATTCCTCTCATGGATCTGCCTTGTATTGGTTTGTAGCCATGAGTCAGTTACATTTGTCTATGAGTCAAAAGTATTGATGTATTGTAGATGCATACTCTACGACACTCTCCGACTGAGCTGACTCTCACCTAGAAAGTGACAACCTGTTCTCTCAAAGCTCTCACTTATTGTATCCCTCTAAGCCTCATGCTTTAGGGGGCATTCTATTATACCCAAATCCTTTAACCAACATGTGATGAGATCCTTAACACCCTATGTTTTCCCTAAATCCCAAAATTAGAGTGGAAACTTGCTCTAGATATCAATTCTACATGAAAAAACCTAGTACTGCGCTTTCCCTTTGGCTGATGAGAGGTACCTTGTTCATCACTGCCTGTTTTCTATTATAGAAAAGTGGTGCCACCGTAAAAATGCTTTGTTCTTGAAGCAGTTCTCACCTAAACCGCTCTGTCATAAGGGATCAAAAGTGGTACCCTTGGTAAAATGGGAGAAAGAGAAGTTTATCAAGGCTTCTAGATCATGAGCCTTGTGTCCTCCCTTATCCCTATCAATATGGGTTAGTCAGAGTCAAGATCCCTCTTGGTAGGATCTTAGAGCCACCTCACCCACAATTCTCTCAACTATCCCTATCCATTGAGCCCTATAAATACAAGCTCATATCCATAGTTGAGGGGGATAACTGAATGGTATTGTTATGTTATTGAATTGACTATCTAGTCCAATCCATTGGAGAGAACAAGAGAGCAAGTTGGAGCTTTTGGGGATGAGGTGTTTGTCTTGTGGAGGAGTTTTTCAACACTAAGGAAATGGTTGTAATCTTATTCATTCATTTCTTAATGAAAATATGATTTCCGTACCGTGTATATGTTGTTTTGATCTCGTATGTATATGTTACGGGATTCCTTAGTCACTAGTATGGATGTGTGAATAATTTTTTGGTAGCTTTGATGTTCTTGTTTGTTTGACATGTTTGCAGGTACACAGGTTTTTCATCAAAGCATTATTCCAGGTGCTTACAACATTTAGGGAAGGTCTTCATCCTTTATCGTTCACTCACTTGTTTTGGATCTGAACCATTCAGACCAGAGGAACAGCTTATGTCCGCAGAAGGTGCAATCATGGTAGCAATGTTTTCAAGAAACAGTCTAGGAAGATCCTGTTATCAAGTTTGATCTTGCACAAGCTATGATGTCACCTCCACTTTTAGATGTGGTCGGTGATGTGGGTCACAGTATTTTGGCGGAATTATAGCAAGATTTCCACTCCTTCATCATATCTGATGGGGAGTTGGAAATATTGCAAGAACATAAAGGCCAGGGAGTTGAAGTCTGGGTACTTGGCTTGTGGTAGCTCAATGTACCACTTGGCTGCAACACCTATGAGGGTGCGTTGAAATATTATGAGTCTGATCGAATCATCTACGATGTTTTTTGATGAGCACCATAGGTGAAACATCATGATATGGTTTTGGGGGCACTCCCCTACCTTCCCTTCAAACTTGGGGATGTCTGAGGGGAGTTTGGTTGGCATGGGAGGCCAAAAGGTTTGATGACAGATGGGGTCATTATTTAACCTAGCCAAGTTAGGAAGGTTGAGGCATGCCATGAAAGGGAGGTTTCACCCAAGGTTGATGTGTGATGGACCAGCAATGGTGGTGGGGTTTGGAGGAACTTTACTTGTGTGACTGGGGGTACTTGTGGCAGAATTGTGGATGGGTCGCTTCCCCCAAGTATGGCAAGTGGGATGGTGTGAGTGGAAGGGCCATTGCCCCCAGGCATGATAGGTGGGACAATGTGAATGGAAGGGACACTACCCCCAGGTATGACAGGTGGGACAATGTGAGTGAATGAGCCACTTCCCCCAAGTATGACAGTTGGGACAGTTTGATTGGTAAGTACCGATGGAGGCAGTTGAGTTAGGACAGTCTACATGGAAGTATTAGGACCACTTGCAAGGGTATTGGTGTTGACTTGAGTTATGGACATGGGTCCACTACCAATGATCATTTCGAAAAATGGATCTAGTTTTGCGCCATCCATGGGGCTAGATGGTGCGATATGTAAGTTGGGCTCAGATTTATATGAGTCTGAGTCAAAGGTTGTGTAGCCTTCTAATGGTGTAGAGGGTCATCAAGAATGGTCTCAATGGTGTTGGTTCAAGGACCAAAACTATGGTGGATCACCTCTTAGGTGTGAGGAAGATCATGGGGGATCAATTGTGTCTAGTTGGTAGATCAGTTGGTGAAATCTGGTACTGACATTCTAGACCCCAGTTTTAGTGGCTTCTTATTGGATTTTAGGTGTTGATGTATTTGTAACTTCGGAATGTATTCACCTATGTATCTTATTTCTTGTACCACGATGTTTATTTAGGGATGTGTCTGTAATGTAATTAAGTCATTTCATGGCCCGATGTTCCGATCGGGAGGATATACAATGTAAACAAGTCATGTCAAGTCATTATGGGTAACCCTCCTATTGTTCAAGGGTAAAAGTCCCTGCAGTTTTGGGGGCACTAGGGTTATTAGGTTCACCTAGTGAATTCAGCCCTAGTTGGGTTTAATCAAGTTGGAGCGCATAGCTGAGGAAGAAGAAGACATTGGGGCTAGGAAGAAAGAGGTTGCTACTGTTGGGAGATCATCTTACTGTTTTGGGTTTTTACTTTTGGTTCTGATTATATCTTTGAGGAAGTTGCGGGGTTTTCTCCATTTATGGTTTCCTTGAGGAAAAACACTATGTTCATTGTTTCTTGTGTTTGATTCTTGTGCTTGTTATTCTCTTAGTTACAGATCCTAATAGTGCTAGCTTAATGTTAAAAATCTAACATGGTATCAGAGCTAACCTGAGAAAAAGACACTGTGCAACTGCGGGAACTAGAGATTCCTAATTTGTGGATCTTCCTCCACATATTTTCAGCAAAAGAAGGTTGGATTAACTCTCCTCCATAGGGCGCATCTTTCGTCGAAGCAGAATCCAATTCTGAGGTTTTTCAGTTTTGGACTTGACACTACTGCCAAAAATTAGGGCTTTCCATAAAAGTGGAATTTTTCAGTGATCCCAGGCCTAGATTGATATCCTCCCCAAAATAAAAGTTAGGGATCAAGATCAAAGAATTTGGTTGGAAAGAACTCCGGGAAAATAAAAACCCTAATCTGCTCCTGAACAAGCACTGCAAAATTTCATCTCCAATTCCAGATCCAACATCTTGACCTGGTAAGATCTAAATCTTTTGTATTTCCATTTGAGGTTCTCAGTTAATATTTCTCATCATACCAATATTGATGAAAATCTTGAGGGAGATGATAACTTCCAAGCCTGGAAGTATAGGATCTCTCTGGTCCTGGAAGAAAATGAGTTGGACTCCTACATCCATGAGGAGTTTCTAGTTCCAGAGGGAGATGCAGCTAAGTACTTACATAAGAAGAAGTTGGTTATGGCAAAGAGGATTATTTTTGATTCAAGCAATGATCACCTCATACCATAGGTGTCCTCCCTAAAGACACCTAAAGCTATCTTTGATTCCCTAACCAAATTTTTTGAAGGGAAGAACATAAACCGAAAGATGACTCTGAGAAACCAGCTGAATAATGTAAAGATCTAGAATGCAGAAACCATCTAGTCTTACTTTACAAGGGACTCTCAGATCAAGGAAAAACTAGAAGTAGTAGATGAAGAAGTAGAAAATGCAAAGATTGTGATGACCACCTTGAATGGTCTCCCTAGATCATGGGACTCCTTTATTCAATGGATCTATTCCAGAAATAATTTAGTCAAGTTCAACAGACTATCGGAAGAATGCTCTCAAGAAGAAGATCAGATAGCAACTCGAGAAGAAAAGACAGGAAGTGGAGATCAAGCTCTCACAGTACAATCTAAGAAATTCAGATCTAGCCACCACAGAAGTAAGTACTCTCATCAAAGAAATAACTCTAGAAAGCCTAGAGATTTGTCTAAGTACATTTGCTATACATGTGATGAAAGAGGACACTTTGCTAGAGACTGTCCTAAAAATAAAAGTAGTTCTCACAAGAAGAAGGGAAACAAGAGAAGACATCATGCTCATGCTGCAGAGGATGATGAACCTTCCATGAAGAGACACAGACAAGTCAGTGATGATTCTTTAAGTGATGAAGAATATGTTCTGATTTCTACTCTCACGGGTACTATCACACATGGTAGCAATGATTGGCTTATAGACATTGGTGCTTCCAAGCACATGACAGGATTCAAGGAATCCTTTGTGAAATTATCTGGACATGAATCACCTCACAAGGTGAAACTTGGAGATGACTACCAGTATCCAATAAAAGGCAGTGGGGAATCCTCCTATAAGATAGACTCTGGAAAGTCTATGACAATGAAGGAAGTATTGTTTGCACCAAGAATACAAAAGAATCTCCTCTCCATATCTGCATTAGATACAAAAGGAATGAGGGTTGCATTTATAGATGGTCAAGTCATCATGTGGCCAAAAGGAAAGACCATTGATGATGCAGTAGTGATTGGGGAACAAGAAGGAGGATTTTACAAATTGAAGGGCCATCCAAAACAAGCTTTGGTTCATGACTCAGTAGAGCCAAATGAGCTTTGGCATAGAAGGCTTGCACATGTGCATTATAGAGCACTTCCACTTGCAAGAAAAGCTATTGAAGGACTCCCAGAAATGCAGTCAAAACATGAAGGCGTATGCAAAGGATGTGTGAAAGGGAAGAACACAAAGAAGACATTTCCAATTAGTGAGAGCAAAGCAAAAGGAATCTTGGAAATCATCCATTTTGATTTGTGTGGTCCTAAGTCATCCATTTCACTAAGCGGGTATGCATACTATGTTTCTTTTATTGATGATTTTTCTAGAAATGAATGGATATAATTTATGAAGAACAAAGATGAATTATTCAATAAGTTCAAGGAATTCAAAGCCTTGATCGAGAAAAGAAGATCAAGACCTTTCGATCAGATAATGGTGGATAATTCACTTCGAATGAATTCAAAGAGCTATGTAAAGACTCGGGGATTAAGAGGGAGTTGTCCACTCCTTATAATGTCAACAGAACGGGATTGCAGAAAGGAAGAATAGAACTATCATGGAAGCTGCAAAAGCAATGCTTCATGATCAAGATCTTCTTGTGCATCTTTTGGTAGAAGCTCCCAGAATAGTGGTGTATGTACAGAACCGTACTCCACATAGATTACTCAAGAACAAGACTCCTTAAGAAGTATTCTCCGGCAAGAAACTAGAAGTCAGCCATCTCAAAATATTTGGATGTCCAGTGTACATTCACATTCCAAAAGAGAAGAGGACAAAATTAGATCCTTCAGGTAAGAAGGGTATATTTGTGGGATACTCTGAAAGCTCGAAGGCTTGCAGAATATACTTCCCAGGGTTCAAGAATATTGACATTAGCATAGATGTAACATTTGACGAAGATTCATCCTACATCAAATCGAGGAAGAAACTGGTTGAAGAACCTGAAGAAACAAGAGAACCTAGAATTCATGATACAATCATGAACGAAGAAATTCAAGAAGAAGATCGAGAATTAGAAGAACCTCTAGAACCTATAGATCCACCTCTGGAGAAGAATCCTCATAAGAGGAAACATGCTTGGGTATGTGAAATTATCCAAGGTGTAGAAAGATATGGAGCTTCAGAAGAAACACCCAGAGGAAGAAAGAGAACTAGATCATGTTCTAGTTATGTAGCATTGCTATGTGACATTATTGATAGAGAACCTTCCAACTATGAAGAAGCGGCAGAATGGAAAGAATGGAAGGATGCTATGATCAAAGAGTATTAATCAATCATGAAGAATGATGTTTGGGATGTTGTCCCAAACCCAGAAGGGAAGTCCATTGTAACTTCCAAATGGATCTACAAGATCAATCATGCTGCAGATGGTAGCATCGAGAAATATAAAGCAAGATTTGTGGCTCGTGGTTTCTCCTAGAAAGAAGGAATAGATCATGAAGAAACCTTTGTACCTATAGCTAGATACACTTCCATCAAATCAGTACTTGCTCTGGTTGCTGTGATGAAATGGAAGATACACCAGATGGATGTCAAGATTGTTGTCTTGAATGGTGTAGTGGAAGAGGAAGTGTATGTGGAACAGCCACTCGGTTTTGAGACACATGACAGAGAGTCTCATGCATGTAGATTGAATAAAGCCCTGTATGGTTTGAAATAGGCACCTAGGACATGGTACAGTAGAATTGATGGTTTCCTATCCAATGTGGGCTTTACCAAGAGTAAAGCAGATTCTAACCTTTACTACCAGGTCAAAGATGGAATTCCAGTGATACTGCTACTATATGTGGATGATATATTTGCAACAGGTATGGATGGATTGATTGTTGATACAAAGAGGAAACTTGCTGCCAAGTTTGAAATGAAGGACTTGGGAATGATGCACTATTTCTTAGGCATGGAGGTGTGGCAGAATGCAGATGGGATCTTCCTTGGACAAGGGAAGTATGTAGTAGAGATCCTGAAGAGATTCGGGATGATGGACTACAAGGCCATAACCACACCTATGGCATCGAACCTAAAGCTATTGAGTGATGCTTTATCAGAAGCATTTGATGCTACGATGTATTGTCAGATGATTGGGTCCTTGATGTACCTAATGAACATAAGACCAGATATTTTCTTTACTGTGAACACCTTGAGCCAGTTCTTGACATATCCAAGACATTTTCACTTGATTGCTGCAAAGCATATTCTGAGGTACCTGAAGGGTACAGTTGACTATGGGCTCAAGAACAAGGCAAATCAGAAGATTAACCTGGAGGTTATGTTGATTCATATTGGGCAGGAAATGCCATCGATAGGAAGAGCACTTTAGGATGCTACTTCACTATGGGATCAGGTGTGATATCTTGGTTTAGCAGGAAGCAATCCTGTGTGGCACTGAGTATAGTTGAAGCAGAGTATGTTGCAGCTTGTTCAGCTAGTTGTGAGGTAGTATGGTTGAGGAAGCTACTATCTGATTTATTTGATCTCCAGATGGATGCTACTTGTATATATTGTGACAACCAAAGTTGTGTGAAGTTGTCAGAGAACCCTGTGTTCCATGACAAGTTGAAGAATATCGAGATCAAGTATCACTATATTAGGGATATGGTGCAAAGAGGAGCAGTGAAGATCCAGTATGTTGCGACAAAGGAACAAATAGCTGATGTATTGATGAAGACATTGGCTAGAGTGAAGTTTGAGTACTTCAGGGAGAAGCATGGTGTTCTCCAGATCAAGGTTCCCTCCAAGGGGAAATGATGAGACCGAGATCCATTCTGACATGGTGAGAAGATTAAGTTCCTTCCATGGTCAGATGTAAGGGCTGAGCCATTATGTCGTGGTAAGAGGATTTGGTTCCTTCCATGTCAGATATGAGTGCTAATCCATTCTAATGTGACTGTAGGATTGGTCCCTACATGATCAGATGTGAGCGCATGGCCATTCTGATTTGATTGAGGGATGTGTTCCCACTTGATCAGATATAAGGGCTAATGCCATTCTTTCAGAGAATGGAGGCACCTGGTCAATTACTAGGAATCCTCAGTCTGGGACTGAGAGCCCTTTCAATGTGGTGTTTTCAAACATGGTTGAATGTAAGTGCAAAGCCCTTTCAATGCGATGTTTTCAAACATTCTCAAATATAAGTGCTGAGCCCTTCTGATACGGTGTTTTCGAACATGGTCGGATGTAACTGCAGAGCCTTTCTGATGAAGTATGTTCGCACATGGTTGGATATAAGTGTTGAGCCATTCTAGCATGATGTTTTTACACATGGTCAGATGTGAGTGCTATGCCTTTCTAACAAGATAAGGTCAGATGTGAGTGTTGGGCGTGCCTTTCTGACAAGATGAGGTCATATGTAAGAGTTGTGTGGGCCATTCTGACTTAGGGTTAGATATAAGCACCAATGAATACCTACATGAAGGGTAGGCCTACAACCAGCATGAAAAAGGGTTGGCTCTGTAGAACTTCCTGTGATGAGAAGAATTGAGAGATAGCACCAATGACGATGATCCAAATTTGATGAAGATATAGTGATGATGATCCAGTAGTCGTGATGATCCAGATCCCATGACAAAGAAGACTTGAAGAAGAAGATGACTTAGAAGACAACTTGAAGATGACGGTGCCGAGATGATCCAGTCGATGCAGAGAAGAAGACTAGTGCTAAAAATTGTGTCGAAAGAATACCTTCCTAGTTAAGAGGGAGTGTTGATGTATTTGTAACTTCGGAATGTATTCACCTATGTATCTTATGTATTGTACCCCGATGTTTATTCCGGGATGTGTCTATAATGTAATTGAGTCATGTCATGCCCCGATGTTCCGATCGGGAGGATCTATAATGTAAACAATTCATATCAAGTCATTGTGGGTAACCCTCCTATTGTTCAAGTGTTAAAGTCCCCACAGTTTCGGGGCACTATGGTTATTAGAATCACCTAGTGAAGTCGGCCCTAGTTGGGTTTAGTCAAGTCGGGAATTAGTATAAATAGAGAGCTATCCTCTCTATTTATCACACACTCACTCACACTCGGTTGTAGCGCATAGATGAGGAAGAAGAAGACACTGGGGCTAGGAAGAAATAGGTTGCTACTGTCAGGAGATCATCTTACTATTTTAGGTTTTTGCTTTTGGTGCTAATTCTATCTCTAAGGAAGTTGCGGGGTTTTCTCCATTTATGGTTTCCCCGACGAAAAACACTGTGTTCATTGTTTCTTGTGTTTGATTGTTTTGCTTGTTATTCTCTCAGTTAAATATCCTAATAATGCTAACTTAATGTTAAAAATATAACATTAGGTGGTCACTCAGCCACCAAGACTGCCAAGAGACAACGCTTGGCATTTTCCTCATGGGAGTGCTAGTCAATCGGTAGGGGTCGTTGACCATTTCTCTTGGAAATTCATCTCAGCAGACAGCTACTTTGGGGTTCTCGTGGTACTCCTCACAATGATTTTATGGGCTGAGCCCAAGTACTTCCCACGGTTAAGGCAGTCAGGGACTTATGTCCTCAAAGACTGCAATTGTTTGAATTAGTGTTAATTAATAAATTTTAATCGTTGGCTCAGCATCATGAACTGAGTTTGGTTATCTTATTTGGTATGGTTCTCTGCATGTCCATTGTATTTACGTTACTCACTTGGTGGCTGCTTGTATAGTTTATGAATATTTCCCAAAGATTTCCTGGTTTATTACAGAACTTATAACATGGGTAAGTTGTTATGAAACCAGTAAATTGTGAACAAAAAATTTAAAACATGCCATAAATGAATCTGAACTATGGTAGACTTACTAGGTGACTTCCTTACACATGTATTCCTCTTCAACCAGGAAAGAGTGCTGGGATATCAACACAATGGGACTAAGCCCATCTGTAGATCCTCAATTCACTCTCTAAGTGCAAGGTCGGTCAACAGGGAGGATGCGAATGCTGTGAGGCCCCATAGGCCTACCACCCCCTCTACCTTCCAAGTCACCCATTTTAAGTGGTGGTCTCGAAAAATCCCAAGTGAAGTTCCTATTACTATACGAGCTTTACCCTTCATCTTATCCTAGAATACCCCAAAGGGTGATGACTAGGTAGAGGAGGAAGGTCTAGGAAAGGTTTTAATTTCCAATTCTTATTAAAAACTGAAATTTAACCTACAATAATTTATTCAAGCCTTAAAACAAATTCATTATACCATTAACCAGTTAAATTTATCATTTATTTACACAGATTGTATGAAAATGAAAATAGACTGCTAGACAGAGGTAGTTGAGCCGCACTAACAGTACAAATAGTAGGAAACAGTCAAGCCCAAAAAGTTAAAATGCTCATACAAAGTAAAGAAAAATGGGTCACGCACCTATAGAGGACCTATTTTTGTGAGCTGGATTGTGATCAAACCGTGAGGAATTACCTCAAACGGTTGAAAACCCACTTCGAAAATGGGCCCTTTTAACCCTAGTTATAAGGAGATTCACAAATGGATCAACTTTTTGGGTAGAAAACAAGACCGAACATAGGTGAATTTTCAAAAATTTGGTTTGGCCATTTTTGCATATTTGAACGATTTGCAAATCAAAGAACGACCAACAGTAACTGGTATTGTGGCCGAAACAATAAAAAAAATTAAATAAACAGATCTATCAACCTAAATAAGCAAATATCTATCAAACTAAGTAAGAAAAATATTAAAAACAAAAATCCCAAGGATCTCGTGGGATCAACCCGGTATGGTCGACAATCTATAGCTTAGAGAAAACCATGGCTACATGTAGAAATGAATACCTTCCATCTATAGGATGGAAGGGTAGGGTTCCTCTTGGTTTGAAGAGAACCTGCAAACAAGTTTAGGGCCAAGCTACGAAACCCTGGATGGAATAGTTAGAAAACAAAATATGGCTGCAAGAGATCAATGGCCACCTTCAGCAAAGCATTAGACAACAAGCCTGTAAGCAATATATGTTAGAAAACTAGATTTAAAATGACACAAAACAAAATTATACCTTCTGTTTGGGTGGAAATGGGCCACCATTCCCTAGCTTTGGAAGCACCTCTCTCTCTTTGGGATGGAAGCTTGGCTTGTGGAGCAATGGAGGAGAGGTAGGGTGAATGGCTTGAGAGGCAACGGGTCTCAAGGCACTCACACGAGCATCATAATGATAGGGAGAGAAGGAGTGTTTTGAGAGTGACCCCCACCCCTCTATTTATAGTTTTTTCTTGAGATTTTAGGGTTTTAATCCCCTGGTTAGGTCTTTAGCCCCTTTTTGGGGCTTTAAGCCCCTTTCACCCAATTATTAGCTCCTTTGGGGGTTTTAAGCTCCTTTTATTGGTTTTAGCCCCTTTTTGGAGGTTTTAGCCCTATGAGAGCTATTTTGGCTCTTTTTAGCGATTTTTAAGCCATTTTCATGTTTTTGAGCCTTTGCAAGGGTGTGGGGGTCAAATGAGGGTAGTGTAATGGGTGCCTTTAGGTGGTGTAGGTCATGTAGAGCTTATTGAGGGTTTTTTTGGAAATAATTCAAGCAAATCAATTGGCGCAACCACTCTTATTTCAGAATCTTTGAAAGATGAGATCCTTTTCTTGAAGTTTATAATGGTTTGGTCATTTATTTCCCAATCAATTCCTAGAAGTGTAGGATATGGTTTTGTGTCATCGAGAGTGACAATAACTCTGAAGTTGGAATATTTTCTTAAACCTTCGAATTCCACAGGTACTTGAGTTAGTCTACCAATTAGTAGGACCTTCGACTGGTTCGCAAGACTTAGTTGAATAGGAGACTAGTCCAGTCACAACTTATTCATGCTCTCCCATGTTTTTCTTGTTAATATATTGAAATCTGATCCCAAATCTAATATGATGTAATCCATATCATAATCCCCAATATTCCCAATCATTCTCAGTTCTCAGCATGTCTTCATTTCTTTATCAATATGATTAACTCTTTTTTCAGGTCGCAGGTCTTTTGTGGTTTCTTCTATGGGTGTTGTCAGTTCTACGATAACATATTTATCATTGATTAGTGCTAAAAAAAATTTGAAAAATTCTTTAATATTACTAATATTTTTCATTGGTGGTTTCCTGATAAGTTGTTCAAATCATTTGGGCATAGCCTAACTTGTCGAGATGTCGACATATGATTATTATCAACAAAGTATGATTGCACCTTTAATAATAATTATTTCTCCTATTGGACATCTAGTGGAGATTTATTTTGTGTCGCAGGTCTCACCTGCAGTTGTCCCTACTATGTATTTTGGTCTACTATCATTGAAAAACCTCCTCTTGTAACTACATCAATGTGGGGTTGTCTTATTTCACCAGAAATCATCTAAATATTCTGATTGGGATTCGAATTCTGATTCTGTACTGGGTTGGGATTAACGACAATTATATCCTTCCATTTCGCAATAAGATGTGGATACACTTCGAAAGTGTAATCAAATGATTTACAATATGTACAATTTTCTACAGGACTTTGACAATATCGGGAAAAATGTCCTAGATTCCCACAATTATAACATATGACTTGGCCTCTTCCTCTTTGTTGGTGTCCTCGACCTCTAAAATTCCCAACCCCCCCTTTGCGGAGGGTCTTGTTTTTATTGAGGATACTTATTCTACTAGTATTGTGGAGGGTATTGTTATTGTTGATATTGCACATGATGATATTGAGGATGTGCTCATTTAGCTTGCATATGCTCATCATTTTTCATTAAGTAGGTATCCATCATTTTTTCTTGAAGTAGCTGAATTGTTGTGCAGTATTTTTCATCATGACCTAGTGATTTACAAAATTTACAATACAGACTAGCAGGTGTGCTTATAATATTTTGTAATTACAGACATTCCTTGGACTTGTGGCACCTAGTATGGCATATTCTACACCAAGGCCTTCCTTGGGTGTTTAATGGGTTCGATGCACCTGTTGTGACATAGTTTATGATTGTCGACCAATTTTCTTAATGCTGTCCATTTTTTCTTCATCTTGTACACCATAGTTCTTCATGAACTCCCTTTCCTCTTTTAATTTCCTGAAGCTGCACCGTAAGATTGGTCAGCTACGACTAAATTTGCATCATTCCTAAGCCAGTGTCTACAACCAGTGAGGCTTCTAATTGCATTGCTATTTCTAAAGCCTCTATCTGTGACATGAGTTTTTGTTGCATCAACGGGTTTCGTATATGTGGTAACAAGATGGCAATAAACCATTCCTTGTGTTTCACATTCGACATTTAGAAACTCATTTTGGCCATTAATGTATTATATATTTGGTCAAAGTCCCAAACAAATTATGTTGATATCTTCTTAATATATTTGATTTCAATGATGCATTATGATTCAGAATTTGGTTTTTTGAATTCATCTATCAAACCCAGTCGAATCTCATTGAGTGTTTTCGAGACAAATCCTACTGGTACTATGGAAAATTTTATATACCAGTCTAGCACATGACCTTGCAGATTCGTGATCATCTGTGCTTTCTTGATATTCGCATCTTGGATCTGTCGCATAGTCCAAACAGTTTCACAAAGAAACCACTGTTATTCTGGATCTTCCAACCTATTTGCATTGAATATTGGTAGCTTAATGTTAGCTCTAGCCATTGTTTTTGTTGTTGGTACAGTCGAAACAAAATTTTGACTAGTCAAAATTCCTTGTCCGCTATTTACATTGTTAGTAGTACACATATTTACAGAATTACATGGAGACAGGTCTCGCAATCTTACATTGGGTATAGTAGGTGAGTTATAATAACGTTCTTATTCTGGAGCTTCATTCAATTCTTCTGACTCTTCATCTCATTCTGAGATCATTTGATATTATTATTCTTCGTCACAAGACCCTTTGTCTAATTATGATGCAATATCATAGCCTTTTTATTCTCGATATGTGTTGTAACTCCCTCATTCTAACATATTTTTTATTTGTTTTCTGGACCTGAATATTCTTCCACTTCTTAAAAATACTGGCTCTAGTTCATTTCCACTATCTCCTAGGAAGATATCACTCTAGGGTTATGCTGAGACATAGCCACTCTTTTTTATTCAATATTGTTTCATTCATAGAATTCATTTTTCACATAAAAGCATTTTTATCCACATCTGTAAAGATGAGAGGTATCTGTTGCATGGTCCTTGAATGCAATTTCTCTCTACCTCATTGTATGAGGTTATTATGTCAACAACAAACTCATTAATATATCCTTCTAGGATACTATATATCCAAAAATCCATAGCTCTTGATATAGGTTTGCTTACTTCTTCCAGTATTTCTATTAACTGGGGAGTCCACTCCCTTGGTTTTCTACCCTGAAAATTTGTCTGTTTGGTCGCTAACTTGGATAACCACTCGTGGATCACGATGGGAAACACAGAAAATAAATTATCATGGATGTATGTGAAGATTTATTTTCCCAACCACTCTATTGGGATCCATTGATATCCTTCACTTTATTTCCATGCAAACTCTAAATCTTTAAAGTCCACCCAGTCCTGGATCTCCAGTTTCATGGGCTACCACAACATATCCCTCTCCACAACAATTTAGGGTCTTGACAATGGAACCATTTGTTGGATTTTTCTCTCCTCTCATCTTTCTACCCTTGGACCCAAGTTCAGTCCCTTCTGCTCATCACAAAAAAGCTCAATATATCGGCCTGACAGAGCATAGCTCAGCCGACAGCACCTACGATGTAGATGTCGTCTCACCTGAGATATCTATCCTTTATGGCTAACTTCTAGAACTAGGTTTCCACAGTTGTGTGGGAGGGTTTTTTAGTACCTTGGCTCTGTACCAAGGCTTCCAATGAAAGTCAAGTGGGATGGATTACTTGTATGCACAGTGCTTTAGCAGCTAAAACTATGATCCAACCTTTCTTTATGCAACTTAAGTAAATCAACAGTAGGCATGAACCATAAACATATCCATTAATATAATGCGGCCATCATACATTTATCCATTTGCAAACACAATAATCAACCAATCATTCAACACAACATTCACACATATATCTAAGCTACTTCAACATTCACACATATACATAGAATATAATGTGGAAACCCATCTGGGTGAAAACCACAATGTGCTCTTCATCTGGCATGAGGAAATAGATGCACCTTTAGTCTACGCACAAAGTTGTAGACTCTCCTCAATATCTTCTTCTCTATGTTTACATAATTTTCCTCCCTATCATGCTCTCTAATATTCTCTCTTTCTATTTCTACTCTAATTCTCCCAATGATATGCACACATCCTGGATGGACTCAAACTTCCCTACTCATCTATGCACTCAGTTGCAGAACCTCTTCTCTGATGCACTCAGCAATACAAAGCCATTAACCAGAACGCCTACCTCAAGTCTAGCTTAGGACTATTACCAAGAGTCTAATCATAATATACAAGCTAGAAGAAAAATATACTTAAGGATACTCAAAGCTAACCCATATACAGCTTGGGTTCCTTCTTTTATAACCCAATTACATACTCAATATAGCTCCCATACATGCTTGTTACAGACTCAATATTGAATCGATACACTCTAAACAGACTCATTATAGAATCCTTTTCTATCTCTATATCAGTTGACTTACTATATCCATCCAATGGGTTGTCTTTCTTATTCTAGCAACACATAATGAGAAGCACTATCAGCCTGACTTACAAAGATGCCTTCATGCGTGTGGTTTCCACTGGCTCAAGTCGATCTCATACCCATGATCATTAAAGACTATCTCTTTCTAAGAATTAAACCCTACTGTTAATTGTCGGCTATTACACAATTTGCACACCTACTTCTGCTTATATTTGGTTATGCCATATCATGTCACCTTCTATTCATCTATTGTGGCTTACTCATCTAGCAAAGCTTGCTCTTCTGGGGCCTTCTCTTTGTCTTCTTCTTCTCTTTCACTTATTTTGTTGTAGCATCCTTCCCCTTTTCCTTTATGTTGCTTTCTTGGTCGTAGCTCCTTCCTCTTCTCCTTTATGTTCTTCTCCATACTTAGGAAAAATTCTACATGAATTATTCCCTATTGTCCCTAGGACCAACCATATGCCAAAACATCTTTTGGAGGAATTTTTCCTTACTAGATGCTCAATCCTAGGAGCACTGACGTACTATGTCTATGGACATGGAGCGTCATCCAAGGATGACACTTCTTTCCTATTGACAAAAAGTGTCGATGACATTTGTTGCACTTGGACAAGGAGAAGTGTCCCTTTCTGAGACCCTATGCTATTGTGCAAAGAGTGTCGGTACTCACAAAATGGAAAAAAGAGAAATTTTGAGAACCTTCTAGAAGAAAGTCCTCATGGAGGCTTATCCCAACTGATCAGATTAAGTGGCACTCATACCCTTAAACTTTAGGGATGATCCCTCACCTTCCTCCCAAATAATTCTCAACCATTTGATCTCCATTTGGACTTATAAGAAATATCTCCCTAATGGATGGGGGAGGATAAAAAAAATTACCTTTATGCTGTTGGAATTACTCTAGGTGTGAGAGGAAAAGAGTGTGGTTCTTGAGTTAGAGGCTTATAGAGTTTGTGGATCAAAATCTTATGGGGGAGAATATCAACACCAAAGCTTCGTTGTAATATTTCCATCTATTTTATTAATACAATTTATTTTCCCTTTCCTATTAACTTTTTGTAATAATAATTGTTTATTATATCTCTACTCGGTCATTGATATAGATTAGCTTCATTATCTTGTATGTTTCCATTACTTTATCAGCTTTGATGTGTGCAAGTTATTCAAACATCAGTTGAGCTAAGGATCTCTGGCTAGAAAGGGTCATTATCAGAGGGAAGGTAAAGGTTTCATTATGATCAAGTGATCTTGCCAAATCTAGGGAGAGAATTCAATAGTTGTGTCTGCTTTGTTCTAGATCTATCCCATTTAATCTAGGGAAATGGTTCATGTTGCACCTACTAAGGATTTCTGATAAGAAAAGTGTTGACCATACTAGGGATGAACGATTTAGATCTATGCATTTTATTCATTATTTTTATCTAATTTTTATTACAAACTCTCAAACTTTATTTTGCTCATAAAAAGGTGTAAACTTCACTCTTTTGCAATTCCATTCTGCCTCTTCAAGTTAGTATCCACCCACAGAAAATTCCATTTTATTCAGTGATTATTTATTTTAAATGTTTCCATTATTTTTTTATTCCTTGAATGCGCCAACACACCTGGGTCATTTTGACAGAGTGTCGATCCCTTTCTGGCTATTTCTATGTGTTTTGACAGAGCATCATTGACGCATCTTGCCATGAGACAAAAAGTGTAACCCACTCCTTTGCATAGTGATAAAAGTGCGTAAGCCACTTGGGGTCTCCCTGGTTCATCCCTACAAGGTGTGTCGAGGTAGGTACCTCATAACTCTTGAAGACTCTTTCTGAAAAACTTTGTTTGGTTTGTATTTTTGAGTCTGTTGCACTAGTTATTGTCATGACAACCATTTTCGTTTGGGTCTGATTTTATATTCGAGCTATATCTTGAAATATAACTTTAGAAAAAGCTCAAGAATTTAGTGATTGTGTGTTTTTTAGGTTTTGTCTTGGGTGTCATCATTTTTATTCAAATCTCTAATAGTTTCTTCAGAACCATAAAAAGAAAAATTGTAGTTTTTTATGCTTTTGTAGAATAATTTTTAGTTTTTCTTTGCATTACCATTTTGAAAATATATCAAAGAAAAAAAGAAAATCTAGATTAGTTACTTTTAGTTTGATTAGGTGTTTGAATCCAGTTGATAAAGTAGAGTAATAGTCATTTTTTTCTTTTTTCAAGTTTGAATTTGTAGATCATAGAAATTAAATAATTTATGAACTCCTTATTTTTATGTTAGATATATTCTTTGATTAAGCATTGGGAGGATTTGTGTTTTTGGAAATTTTCTAAGTTTGAAGGATGATTTGTCAAAGTTGTATCATGTTTTCACTTATTGTTTGAAAGGAAAAATATCTCCTTTACTCCATATAGAATTTATCGAAAGGAGAACTACATCTCACTTGTACATTGTATTAGTCTTGTAGTCATTACACATTCCATAAAGTACATTAACCATAAAAGATAAAATTGAACACTAGCTTAGTTTAAAATCTTTAGAAATTTGAGTGATAAGTTAGAAGACGTGTTTAGGTGTCTATAAACATAGGAGTTGTCTTTTATTAATTGCACTACATCCCGATGACTATGTGGTTCTTCCATGTACTAATTGGTATATCTAGCGGCATTTCACATACCCTTGAGGTATATCGAAAGGTTTTCATGTGCTCAATGGTACATTAGAAGGCCCCTTTCGAATGGTTTTACATTAGAAAACACTTATACAGATTTGAGCTCCCACATACCTTGAGTATATCGAGGGACACTTCTAGGAACCTGTAACCAATGGAGAAAATCCATTTGGTAGTCTTGTTGGAAAAATACACCAAGAACAACACTCAGGGAGATACTATGCATGTACCATTCAATTAGCCAGGTATGTAGGAAAGGGTACGTTCCTAATCCTCCTTATCATGTTTTACTATTGGACCCTAAGGTATATCACGATTTGTGCCAACTTGACACTCCTGATGAGTATCTGGATTTTCAACCCCTTTTATCACTTAAGTTTTCTTGTAACCTTATCTTGTGTAGTACTTTTGTGTGTGATATTTTCGATTAGAAAAAACCCTTATGGTAAATTTTTAGCCAAAGTTATGGCTAAACCATTTGTGAGAAGATCTCATAGGTTGTAGGGTTTACCACCTAAATATACCTCCACCAAGGAAGAAAGATATGGGAAACTATGGACCGACCTATTACAGTTGATCCACACGTAGAATGCATTCCGGTTACTGAATCCAAGGAACACTATTCTTCTTTTGAAAATCCATCTACCCCTACACTGGTAGTGGTTCAACAACCTTCTTTGCATGACTCAAATTTTCATTTTCCATTAGAAGGGTATTCTAGAGTGTTATTTTTTCAACATTCAAGCTAGAATTATGTTAGAATCTTTAACTGAGAGAACAACAAGTACATCAATCAAACATAAGAGACAATGAACACAGTGTTTTTCCTCAGGGAAACCATAAATGGAGAAAACCCCACAACTTCCTCAGAGATAGAATCAACACAAAAGGTAAAACCCGAAAATAGTAATATGATCTCCTGACAGCAGTAACCTTCTTCTTGTCTAGCCCCAGTGTCTTCTCCTTCCTCAATTATGCGCTATACTTGAGTGTGTTTGTGATGTGTGCTAAATAGAGATTCTAGCTCTCTATTTATACTAATATTGGCATGACTAATACCCTACTAGGGCCAACCTCTCTAGGAGAGTCTAATAACCCTAGTGCCCTGGAACTGCGGGGACTTCAACCCTTAGGCAATAGGAGGGTTACCCACAATGACTTGACATGACTTGTTTACATTATAGATCTTCCCAATAGAAACATCGAGGCATGCCATGACATAATAACATCTTGGAATAAACATTGGGTTACAATAGATAATGAATACAAGTGAGTACATTTCGAAGTTACAATTACATTAACACTCCCTCTTAACTAGGAAGGTATTCTCTCGACACAATTTTCATCACTGGTCTTCTTCTCTAGATCTTCTCATCATCTGCATCTCCAAGTCATCTTCGTCTTCAAGTCATCTTTATCTTCATTCCATCTTCATTTCTGGATTTGGATAATCACTCGATCTGGATCATCATCACTAGATCTGGATCATCACTCGATATGGATCATCACTGGACATCATCACTGGATCTGGATCAACACAGCTGGATTTGGATCATCACTCGATCTGGATCTCTCAGAGTCATCATAACTAGATCTATATCATGGCTCAATCTGGATCTCCTCTAGTCATCATCATATGTGCTATCTCATGATTCTTCTCATCACAGGAATTTCTATAGAGCCAAGCTTCTTTCATGCTAGTTGTAGGCCTATCCATCATGTAGGTATCATTCAATGCTTATATCTGACCTACTCATCATAATGGCCTTCCAAGAACTTACATCTGACCTACTCGTCAGAAAGGCACACCCAACACTCACATCTGATCATGTAGGAGCCTACAATCACATCAGAAAGGCCCAGCAATCACATTCACCAGCATGATAGGACATCACTATCATCTATGAAAAGGCTTCAGCACTTACATTTGACCTGGTAGGAACCAAGTCCTACACCCTCGTCAGAAAGGCATGCACTCACATTTGACCTGGTAGGAACCAAATCCTACAGCCTTGCTAGAATGGCCCCCAGTCCCAGACTGAGCTACCTGGTAACGGACCAAGTTCCCCCATTCTCCCAGAGAATGGTTGTTGCCCTTATATCTGACCTGGTAGGAACCAAATCCTACACCCTCACCAGAATGGCCTACACTCACATCTGACCTAGTAGGAACCAAATCCTACACCCTCGCTAGAATGGCCTGCACTCACATCTGACCTGGTAGGAACCAAATCCTACATCCTCTCCATAATGGCCCCCAGTCCCAGACTGAGCTACCTGGTAATGAACTAGGTGCCTCCACTCTCCCAGAGAGTGGCAGTTGCCCTTATATCTAGCCTACTCGTCAAAATGGCCAGAACTCATATCTGACATGGGAGGAACCTAATCCTTTAGCCATGATAGAATGGCTCAGCCCTTACATCTGACCTGCTCATCAGAATGGCTTCTGGACTCGTCACTTCCCCTTGGAAGGGACCTTGATCTAGAGAACACCAAGCTTCTCCCTAAAGTACTCAAACTTCACTCTGGCCAATGGCTTCATCAACACATCAGCTATCTGATCATCCGTCGGAACATACTGGAGCTTCACTGCTCCTCTTTGCACCATATCCCTAATATAGTGATACTTGATCTCGATATGCTTCGACTTGTCATGGAACACTGGATTCTCTAACAACTTCACACAACTCTGGTTGTCACAATGTATACAANCAAATAAATCAAACAGTAGCTTCCTTAGACATACTGCCTCACAACTAGCTGAACAAGCCAGGATATACTCTACTTCAGCTATACTCAGTGCCACACAGAATTGCTTCCTACTAAACCAGGAGATCACACCTAATCCCATACTGAAGCAACACCCTGAATTGCTCTTCCTATCGATGGCACTGCCTACCCAATATAAATCAAAATAACCCTCTAGGTTAATCTTCTGATTCGCATCATACTTGAGCCCATAATCAACTATACCCCTCAGGTACATCAGAATATGCTTTGCAGCAATCAAGTGAACATTTCTTGGATCTATCAAGAACTGGCTGAAGGTGTTCATAGCAAAGCAAATGTTTGGTCTCATGTTTATCAGGTACATCAAGGACCCAATCACCTAACGATACATCGTAGCATCAACCAACTCTGATGAAGCATCGCTCAATAGCTTCAGGTTCGATGCCATAGGCGTGGCCATGGCTTTGCAGTCCATCATCCCAAACCTCTTTAGGATCTCTACTGCATACTTCCCTTGTCCAAGGAAGATTCCATCTACACTCTTCCACACCTCCATTCCTAGAAAATAATGCATCATACCCAAGTCCTTCATTTTGAACTTGGAAGTAAGCTTTCTCTTCATATTAGCAATCAACCCATCCATACCTGTCACAAATAGATCATCTACATACAGTAGAAGCATCACTAGTTTTCCACATTCAACCTTGTAATAAAGGTTGGATTCTGTTTTACTCTTGGTAAAGCCCAAACTGGATAGAAAGCTATCAATTCTACCATACCATGTCTTAGGTGCATGTTTCAAACCATACAGGGATTTCTTCAATCTGCACACATGAGACTCCCTGTCATGTGTCTCAAAACCGAGTGGCTGTTCTACATACATTTCCTCTTCCACTACACCATTCAAGAAAGCATTCTTGACATCCATCTGGCGTATCTTCCATTTCATTACTGCAGCCAGAACAAGTACTGATTTGATGGAAGTGTATCTGGATACAGGTGCAAAGTTTTCTTCATAATCTATTCCTTTTTTCTAAGAGAAACCCCGAGCCACAAATATTGCCTTATATTTGTCAATGCTATAGTCTACAGCATGTTTGATCTTGTAGATCCATTTGCAAGTTACAACTAACTTCCCATCTATTCTTGGGACAACATCCCAAACATCTTTCTTCATGATCGATTGGTATTCTTTGATCATAGCATCCTTCCATTCTTTCTGTTCTGCCGCTTCTTCATAACTGGAAGGTTCTTTATCAATGAAATCACATAGTAATGCTACATACCCGGAGCAGGATCTGGTCCTCTTTCTTTCTCTGTGATTTTCTTCTGGAGCCCCATATCTTTCCACACCTTGGATAAGTTCTCGTACCTAAGAAAGTTTCCTCTTGTGAGGATTCTTCTCCAGAGGTGGATCTACAGGTCTTTGAGGTTCTTAAAATTCTCGATCTTATTCTTGAGTTTCTTTGTTCATGGTTGTATCATGAATTCTGGGTGCTTCTGCTTCTTGAGGTTCTTCAGCAGGTCTCTTTCTAGATTTGTTGTAAGCTGTGTCTTCATCAAAGGTCACATCCCTACTGATGTCAATATTCTTGTCTCCTGGAAAATATATTCTGTGAGCCTTCGAGCTTTCAGAGTATCCCACAAATATACCCTTCTTTCCTGAAGGATCTAATTTTGTTCTCTTCTCTTTTGGAATGTGTGTGTACACAGGACAGCCAAGTATTATGAGATGGCTAACTTCTGGTTTCTTGTCAGAGATGACTTCTTTAGGAGTCTTGTTCTCGAGTACTCTATGTGGAGTACGATTCTGTACATACACCGTTGTTCTGGCAGCTTCCGCTCAAAGATGCATAGGAAGGTCTTGATCATGAAGCATTGCTCTTGCAGCTTCCATGATAGTTCTATTCTTCCTCTTTGCAATCCCATTCTGTTGTGGATTTTAAGGAGTGGACAACTCCCTCTTAATCCCTGATTCTTTGTATAGCTCTTTGAATTCATTTGAAGTGAATTCTCCACCATTATCTAATCAAAAGGTCTTGATCTTATTTTCAATGTGGTTCTCGATCAAGGATTTGATATCCTTGAACTTGTTGAATACTTCGTCTTTGTTCTTCATGAAGTAAACCCATGTCTTCCTAGAAAAGTCATCAATAAAAGAAACATAATATGCATACCTACTTAGTGAGTTTGATGACATAGGACCGCATACATCGGGGTGGATGATTTCCAAGATTCCTTTTGCTTTGCTTTCGATGCTTGTAAATGTCTTCTTTGTATTCTTTTCTTTCGCACGTCCTTTGCAGACCCCATCATGTTTTTCTTGGATTTTTGGAAGACCTTCAACAGCTTTTCTTGCAAGTGGTAGTGCTCTGTAATGCACATGTGCAAGCCTTCTATGCCAAATTTCACTTGGATCTACTGTGTCATGGACCAAGGCTTGTTTTGGATGGCCCTTTAATTTTTACAATCCTCCTTCTTGTTCTCCAATCACCACCGCATCATCAATAGTATTTCCTTTTGGCCACATGATGACTTGACCATCTATGAATGCAACCCGCATTCCTTTTGCATCTAATGCCAATATGGCGAGGAGGTTCTTCTTGAGTCCTGGCACAAACAATACTTCATTGTCAG
This sequence comes from Pseudotsuga menziesii, assembly GCA_001517045.1. Lineage (NCBI taxonomy): Eukaryota > Viridiplantae > Streptophyta > Pinopsida > Pinales > Pinaceae > Pseudotsuga > Pseudotsuga menziesii. The sequence continues at coordinate 785,994 of LPNX010480925.1, forward strand.
ATACTTTCTAGAGTCTAGCTTATAGGAAGATTCCCCACTACCTTTTATTGGATATTGGTAGTCATCTCCTAGCTTCACCTTGTGAGGTGATTCATGTCCTGACAGTCTCATAAAGGATTCCTTGAATCCTGTCATATGTTTGGAAGCCCCGCTTTCTATGAGCCAATCATTGCTCCCATGAGTAATGTTTCCTGTGAGAGCGGAAATCAAAACATATTCATCATCGCTTGAAGAATATACACTTTCATATCTGGTTCTTTTCTTAGATGGTTCATCATCCTCTACAGCATGAACATGATGTCTTCTTTTGTTGCTCCTTTTTGTTAGTTTTTGTTTCTTAGGAAAATTTATTGCATAATTTCCTGCTTCATCACATGTATAACATATGATCCTAGACAAATATTTTCTAGTGTTATCTTTGTGAGAGTGCTTACCTCTGGAGTGATGATATCTTCTTTTGGTTGACTTGGAGTGTACTGTGAGAGCTTGATCTTCATTTCCCATCTTTTCTTCTCGAGCTGCTATCCGAGATTCTTCTTGAGAGCACTCTTCCCATAGTCTACTAAACTTGACTAACTTAATTCTAGCACAGATCCCTTGGATGAAAGAATCCCATGACCTAGGAAGGCCATTCAAGGTAGTCATCACAATCTCTGCATTTTCCACTTCTTCATCTACTACTTCTAGTTGTTCCTTGATATTATAAACTCTTGTGAAGTAAGACTGGATTGTTTCTGCATTCTGAATCTTCAAATTCTTTAGTTGGTTTCCTAGAGTCATCTTTTGGTTTATGTTCTTCCCTTCAAACAATTTGGTTAGGGCATCAAACATAGCTTTAGGTGTCTTTAGGGAGGACACCTATGGTATGAGATGATCCTTGATAGAATCAGCAATGATTCTCTTTTCCATAACCAATTTCTTCTTATGCAAGGCCTTAGCCTCATCTCCCTCTAGAACTGGAACCTCCTCATGGATGTAGGAGTCTAACTCATTCTCTTCCAGGACCAAGGAGATCCTATACTTCCAGGCTCGAAAGTTATCAACTCCCTAAAGCTTTTCATCAAGCTTGATATGATGATAAATCCTAACTGAGAACCTCAAATGGAAATACAAAATATTTTAGATCTTACCAGGTCAAGATGTTAGATCTAAATTTTGAGCTGAAATCCTGTAGAACTGGTTTAGGAGCAACTTAGGGATTTTCTTTTCCAGAGTTCTGTCCAACCAAATGCTTTGAAATTGATCCCTAGCTTTGATTTTGGGGAGGAGATCAATCTAGGCCTAGGCTCACTAAAAAATTCATCTTCTGTGAAAAGCCCTAATTTCCAGTAGTAGTGTCGGGTCCAAAATTGAAAAACCTCAGAATTGGATTCTGCTTCAACAGAAAGATGCACCCTAAGGAGGAGAGTTATTCCACCTTACTTTTGCTGAAAATATGTGGAGAGAGATCCACAAAGTAGGAATCCCTAGTTCCCACAACTGCACAGTGTCTTGTTCTCAGGTTAGCTCTGATACCATGTTAGTTTTTAAACATTCAAGCTAGCATTATGTTAGGATATTTAACTGAGAGAACAACAAGTACAACAATCAAACACAAGAGACAATGAACACAGTGTTTTTCCTCAGGGAAACCATAAATGGAGAAAAACCTGCAACTTCCTTAGAGATAGAATCAGCACAAAAGGTAAAACCCCAAAATAGTAAGATGATCTCCCGACAGCAGTAACCTTCTTCTTGTCTAGCCCCAGTGTCTTCTCCTTCCTCAACTATGCGCTACACTTGAGTGTGTTTGTGATGTGTGCTAAATAGAGAGTCAAACTCTCTATTTATACTAATCCTGGCATGACTAAAACCCTACTAGGGCCGACCTCTCTAGGAGATTCTAATAACCCTAGTGCCCCGAAATTGCGGGGACTTTAATCCTTAGACAATAGGAGGGTTACCCACAATGACTTGACATGACTTGTTTACATTATAGATCTTCCCTATCGGAACATCGAGGCATGACATGACATATTAACATCTTGGAATAAACATTAGGTTACAATAGATAATAAATACAAGTGAGTACATTCTGAAGTTACAATTACATTAACATGGAGCGCAAGATTGGGTATTTTCCCAATATCAAGGTGATCCCGTAGCAGTAGAATTTGGTCCAACTACTCCTTTTTGGGATACTTAATTAGGACAAACCATTTTTTAATATGTTATTACTACTTTGTCATATGTTACTCCCCTACAAGATACAATAGTTATCCCAAATGATGATTTTTTAGGCTAATTCATGAATCTGTAGCTCACCTGCATAGAATGGGAGACAACTTAGGAAGAGACTATTTATCTTCTTTATCTACCCCTTTGAAGATGGCCAACACTGAATACCATGCTCCTATTCGGTTTCATATCACTACTATTTTAGGAATACCGATTCAAAATGTGGATTATTATGATCCAATTCAACCTTCCATCCCATCCCTATCACTTCAAAATCTCCCATTTGTTTCAAATTATCTTGTAAATTCCATGAATGGGGGTCAATCCTTAACCCCATTTACTTCAACAACTGGGAGAATTGTTTCAAACGTTGGGAAAAATGTCTCTTTAGGGCAGCTAGTAATCAATGGACATTCCACGACTAGAAATGTGTTTATTCCTTCTCTTGTCATAGGATAACCATCATAGATACAACCTATATCTAGTCAACCTACATGGAGCTATACTTATCCAGGAAATAAACCTACAATAGTTAATCAAACTTATCAATCAATTCCCTCAAGAAATTTTTCTCCCAGGATCCATTACCCTATTAATATGAATACCCCATGGGGGAAACCTAATTGGATGAATGTCCCCACACCTGGGAGACCAGTTGCAAGATCATTTGGAGGATCGCTTGGAGAACCTAGTGGACCACCTGGTGGACCACTGGGAGGGCCACCTTGGGGACCACCAAGAGGTCCAATGAGAGGGCCACCTAGAGGACCTCTAGGGGTTCCACCGAGAGGTCCACCACCTGGAGGAACACCAGTAGGATCATCTGGAAACCAATCACCATATAACCAACCCATTATAAGAGGTTCATCATCACCAGTTTATCAATCGGATTATGGTCCTACTAGTACACATATTCCTTATTAATACTACCAATATCCATATCCAAATCAACAATTACCATTTCTGGCTACACTTGATCTGCTAGATTTCTCACAATTTATTAACAACCCTATTCAACATGATCCTTCATGGCCAGCTATTCCTATAAACTTACCTTCGTATATCCTAAAATTTGACGATAAACCTGGTGAATATCCAAAAAAACATGTGATGACTTATCATGTGTGGTGCTCATCTAATTCTCTCATGGACAGTTCTATTCATTTGATACTTTTTTAGAGAAATCTCACAATAACTATCGCTAAATGGTATATAGAAGTGACTCAGCATTCCTTTTTTGTTTTCAACACTCTAGCAATGTCTTTTCTGACACATTTTCAATTACCAATTAGATACGAAACAGGTACAGATATTTTGGCATCACTTCTTCGGACCACTTCTACCCATATATTATATCATATACATGAGTGGAGATGATCCCGTAGTTTGATTAAGGTCCCCATTCCCTATCAATTACTTGTTTATTTGTTTACTAATTCATTACTTCCACCCATTTCTAGAGATCTTTCCATGGGAGGTGTTGTTACCGAAGATAAAACCATTAGTTGTTATCACTAACTAGACTTGGTTTATTCCCAGCCAGGCACTTTGTATGATTTGATTTTGAATGCTCCTTGTCCTACTATAGACCCTTCAATGTGGAAATTGAACCCAGGTGTTAGAACAATTACACTCACAACAATTGCCAATTACACATGCAAATTACTCACAAAGGAGACTGAATATGGAGCAGAACAATAATCTGTATTGAATAAGTGTACAATAGCCAACCCTATGAAGTCATAGGCTGCCACATTAAATAATTACATGAGAGATTTGAATGCATAAGGATGCCATTCTAATTTGGTCAAAAGTAGGCTTACTAAATCTAAGAAAATCCCCCATAGGTGCATAAAGCAGTTTCCAAAAATATATAGGAGATCACGAATTGGAAAAATCAATTAGGCAAGATAATAGGTGATGGAAGGAAAACTCATACATGATTTTCTTAGGAGAAAAGGGTGGAGGATGATGAGGACAAAAAACAAGTTAACTTCACCTAGTCAAACTTTCCCAATGGCCTTAAAACTTAGAAAAAGTAGGCAATAAAGCAGAAAAAGTAGACATGCACTAGGGAGGCCAGGAATAAAGCAGATTTGATTCCAAGTGGTTTCCCAAGTGCTCCATGACTCAAATTTAGCAATTTTTACCACTATGGATGTGTGGAGGACAACTTGCATAAGGTGGAATATGGAAACTAGGCAAATAAGACAAAAATTGGATTAATTAATGTCTAAGGTAGCTAACTATGGGTTGATTATTCTAACACCCCCCCTTAAGCCTGACTTATGAATAAAATATCAGAAAATTATAGGGCCTAGAAACAAGGCTTAGTCACCCTTTACATACTGCATGTCCATTTAACCAAGGAAAGAGGCAAAAACCCAGTGGGAAAAGACCTCCCTTAAACATGGACAATAAAACAAAATTTGGAAATCTTGTCATCACTCATGCTTCACAGCATGATCAGAAATCCCCAGCAATGATTTGAGATTTCTGAATGTATTCTCACAAAAAACTTTGGTGAAGATATCTGCTACTTGTTCTGAAGATGAATAGAAGAGTAGGTGAATGGTGCCATCATGCACAAGCTATCTGATGTAGTGCATATGGATCTCAATGTGTTTGGTTCTTTGCTTCTGAACTGGATCATTGCAAATTTGAATGGTACTCTGATTATCACAATATATAGTAGTTGAGTATTCTGATTCGAAGCCACACTCACCAAGTAACCCTTGCAACCATAAACATTGAGTTGCTGCATTTACAACTCCTCTGTACTTTGCTTCTGTAGATGAGAGTGCAATGGCACTCTGTTTCTTGCTTGACCAGCTGATTGGCCCTTCAGCAAGCATGAACACATATCCTGATGTTTGAATTTCAATCTGTGTTGTCACCTTCCCAATCACTGTCAGTAAACCCAATCAAATCAAGATCATATTTAGATTTATAGAAGATCCCATGAGTCCTTGTTCCCTGAACAAAGTTAAGGATCCTTTTGGCTGCTCTCCAATGGATCTCATGAGGCTGATACATTGTATCTTGAAGCCACACTTACTGCATAAGAAATATCAGTTCAAGTATGTGTAATATACAACAAACATCCAATCAATTGCCTATACAGTGTATTGTTTACCATAGGTGAAGAATCAGCTTCTTCAAGCTTAACTCCTGAAAGGAAATGAGTCTTGCTTGGCTTGCAATCCTTCATATTGAATTTGTTCAGAAAATCCAAGGCATACTTGGACTGATGTACTTTGATTCCTTCTTTGGTTTGAGCAATCTCAAGCCCCAAGAATTGGCTCAATAAGCCCAAATCAGTCATTGAGAAGGCATGGTTCATTGCATCCTTCAAGGAAGCAATTTCATCCTTTGAGATTCCTGTAATGAGAAGGTCATCAACATACAAAACAATGATCATTAATGAACCATGAATCAGATTCAAATAGACATTTGGATCTGACTTGCATCGAACAAAATTCAGTGATAGCAGAAATCTATCAATCTTGGCATACCAAGCCCTGGGGGCTTGCTTAATCCCATACAATGACTTATTTATCCTGCACACAAGAGATGGGTTAGTAGAAAATCCTTGAGGCTGCTGCATTTAAATTTCTTCAATGATATCTCCATTTAGTAAAGCACACTTCACATCCATGTGGTGTACCTCCCACTGCTTTGAAGATGTAATGGCTAAGGCTAGCTTGATGGAGTCCATCTTTGCCACTGGTGCAAAGGTCTCATTGTAGTCTATGCCATGTACCTGTGATTAGCCCTTGGATACCAATATTTCCTTGTACTTCATAGGTGAACCATCAGCAGCAAATTTGGTTTTGTACACCCACTTACACTGAACTAGCTTCCTCCCTGGGGGAAGATCAACCAGCTCCCAAGTGTTGTTCTTCTGGAGTGAGATGAACTCTTATTTCATGGTTGTTTGCCATCTTGGATCATTTTATGCATCTTCATATGTTCGTGGGTCTGATTCAACCATCAGATAGCATTTCTTTGCAAACATAGGATCTTTCATGCACAGAGCACTCTCAAACTGAGATCTAGTCCTCCTAGGATCATTAGGATTTCCAGCTAGTTCTCCAGCTGCATGAATGGTATTTTATGCCCATTTTGGTCTTGTAGGACTGTAAGGATCTGCAATTAAATCATCATTATCAGAAATATCAGAATCAGCATGTTCAACTATCTCTTCACTTACATTCATAGGTTCTGGTGGTGAAGAGGATTCTCCAACTTCCACTACTGCTAGGGGTTCTTCTTGAAACTAAACACACCTTTCAATGAAGGATTTGTTTGTGCTCAAATTTATCAGCTTGTACCCTTTTGAATATTTAGAGTACCCAAGAAATAGACACTCTTGTCTCTGGGGCTGCAAAGCCTTCCTCTTTTCTGTTGGAATTGTATCCCAAGCCCTTGAGCCAAAAATCCTGAAATGGGTCACATCTGGCTTGTGCCCACTCCATGCTTCAAAGGGAGTCATACCATCAAGATATTTCTGAGGCACCCTATTTTGGATATAGGCTGCATAGTTTATAGCTTTGGCCTAAAACTTTGGTGGCAAAGTCTTAGCCTCCATCATGCATGTTGCCATCTCTTTCAGTGATATGTTCTTCCTCTCAGCAACACCATTCTGCTATGGTGTGTAAGGGATAGAATGTTGCATCTGCACAATATTGAATGAACTTAGAATTGACATACTCATCACCATTGTCAGATTTTAGGACCTTGAGTTTCCTCCTAGACTAGTTTTCAACCAAAGCCTTAAAGACTTTGAAGAGGCCAAAAACTTCAAACTTGTGTTTCAGGAAGTAAACCCAACAATACCTGGAAAAGTCATCTATGAATGTCAATGCATATTTGGCCTAACTCATTGAAATATGAGGAAATGGGCCAGAAACATCACTGTGGATCAACTCAAGAGGTGCAAAGGTTCTCTCATGAATAGATTTCTCAAATTTATGCTTTGGGTGTTTTCCTAAGATGCAACCTTGACAGACTCCTTTGGAAAACTTAATCTTTGGTAACCCTATGACCATTTATTTTTCACTAAGATCAGAAAGATACTTGTAATTAAGGTGGCCAAATATTTCATGCCAAATCTTTCTTGCCTCAATAGCATGAATCAGAAGAGTAGAGGGGTTTGAGTAGGGTAGGAAGTGTGAGAACATGTATACCTTCGAAGTGTGATTTGCAACTCCTTTTGCAATGACTTTACCACTTGAGATATCTGTGATCTCAACTTCATCAGGGGAGAATATGACCTTATTTGGAGACCCTGTGTGGGTCATATGATACACTGATAAGAGGTTAGAGGCAAGACCTGGAACATACAATACATTGCTGAAATTACCATGGTCAATATCAATCCTCCCTTTGCCCAAACTTTTAGTGAGAGAGTCATCTCCCAGTGCAATTGGTGAACCTTTCGACATGTCAAGTGAGGTGAATGCCTCCTTGTTCGAAACCATATGTCTTGAAGCGCTAGAATCAATGATGAAACTAGGTGAGATTGATGTGCCAGCAACCAATGCATGAACTCTCTCTTTGTCTTCTAAATTTGATCCTCCTTCCCTCTTCTTTGAGCTGTCTGGAAGGGAGATGCCATTCTTCTCTAGGATTTGGGTCATAATTTCTATTTGCTTCTTCATGTAAGAGCTTTTGGAATGATTTCCCTTACTGTAGTATGCGCACTTGCTCATTTCTCCTTTGTTCTTCTTCTTCTGGGGGTTCTTCTTGGAGCTTTGAGGCTCCTCTGGAGACTTGTTCTTATCTCTCTTTTACTTAGGTGGATTCTTAGCTTTCTTCTTGATTTTTGAATCCACCCTTGAATCTCTAGCAACCAGAGCTTGGTCTTTGGAAGGTTTGATGGTGCCCATCATCACCAGTTTATCTTGTTCTTGTGTGAGAGATTCCATGAAATATGCAAGGCTAGGCATTTTCTAGGCTCAAGCTGTCAACTTTGTGGCATAGAAGGTCGATACAAACACTGAATAGTCAGGTCCAAGCTTCGAGAGTATGGCCAAAACCAGTTGTTCATCATTCTTTTCGATCCCACATTGTTTTAGCTGCAAAACAAGGGATTTGAACTTGGAAAAATAGAGTTGCAGGGATTCAAAGCTTTTGCGACTCAGGGAGATGAATTCATTTTCAATTTTATGTCCCCTCATCTCATCTATCTCACCAAAAATATCAACAAGCTTCTCCCATACTTAATTTGGTGATGTTAATCCATCAAGATGGAAAAGGAGGTCTCTGGATATGCTCAGACACAGGAGACCATAAGCCTCATCCCTCCTGTTGGGCCATTTAATCTTCTCTGCAACTACATTGAGCTCTGCTTCTGTTGCCATATTCACTCTGTAGAGGCCTTTCTCTCTCAACAGTATCTCCATCTCTTCTTTCCATTCAAATAAGTTAAATGGAGTCAAGATGATCTTCTGAGATTGATCCATAGCTCAGAAATTGTCCCTTCAATCAGTAGAATGCTCCCAGTCAATGATGTCAAACCTACAATAACAAATTAGAAGGAGAGAAATCAATCTACAAAGGCTCTGATACCATGTGGAAATTGAACCCAGGTGTTAGAACAATTACACTCACAATAATTACCAATTACACATGCAAATCACTCACAAAGGAGACTGAATATGGAGCAGAACACTAATCTGTATTGAATAAGTGTACAATATCCAACCCTATGAAGTCATAGGCTGCCACAATAAATAATTACATGAGATATTCGAATTCATAAGGATTCCATTCGAATTTGGTCAAAAGCAGGCTTACTAAATCTAAACAAATCCCCCATAGGTGCATAAAGCAGTTTCCAAAACTGTCTAGGAGCTCACGAATTGGAAAAATAAATTAGGCAAGATAATAGGTGATGGAAGGACAAATCATACATGCTTTTCTTAGGATAAAAGGGTGGAGGATGATGAGGACAAAAAACAAGTTAAATTCACCTAGTCAAACTTTCCCAATTTCCTTAAAACTCAGAAAAAGTAGGCAATAAAGCAGAAAAAGAAGACATGCACTAGGGAGGTAAAGAATAAAGTAGATTTGATTCCACGTGGTTTCCCAAGTGCTCCATGACTCAAATTTAGAAAGTTTGACCACTATGGATGTGTGGAGGACAACTTGCATAAGGTGGAATATGGAAACTAGGAAAATAAGACAAAAATTGGATTAATTAATGTCTAAGGTAGCTAACTATGGGTTGATTATTCTAACATTCAATACCTTCGATGAAACCACATGTTGATGGCATACTTAGTTATGTCCAAACATAGTTTGTGGCTAAATCCATGAAAAAACAAAACCAAACTACTTCACCTGCTAGTCATATTGTTGCCAATCCCAAGACTTCTTCTACTCCTATTTTTTCTACCGAAGTTAATGTGGTTCAATCCTCAAAATATTTGAGAACAAAGAAAAAAGGAAGAAATAAATCCAAGAATACTACGAATCAACAAGAATATAATAAAACAAAAACTACGGATGTTGAAACTAAAAATCAGAGAAAGGTTAAATTCCCTTGCCTAATATGTGGAGGTGATCATTTCACTAAAGAATGTCCTCGTCATGAGGAAGTTAACAAATTACTATAAAACACTTCCACTCTGGTGGTTTGAACTGATCCTTTTCCTACCCAACAACAATTGATTCATCATCAATCCTTGCATGGGCCTTCCTCATCTTTCATTGATGAAGTTAAAATTTTGTCCAGTGAATCATTTCATATTACAACTAGATCTCAGAGTTACGACCCTCCTATAGAGAAAAAAAGTGACAAAATTTCAGTTGATAAAAGTTCTACTTCCATTCCTCCTTCAACCAACGGTATTCAAATTGAAAAAATTTCTCTTGACGCAGTCCTACAACCACCCAAGAGTAGTATTCATAAATAAATATTTAAACCTAGTGTGTGCAATTCCCAATACCATAATGAAGTGGAATATTTGCTCAAGAACCATGTTCTATGTCTACCCTCAAAGTACTCCAAACGTGTCCTACACAAAGGAAGAATCCGTCGTCAGTTATTGGAGGATTTTAAGTCGATACTTTCCCATCAAAAAGTTTTTCAATTATCCATGAAAGGTTTTGGGAAAAAGGTCCATGTACCATTTTGGATGAAGGTGCCTTAACTTCGGTCATGTCCCTATATTGTTGGAGAACCATAGATTCTTGTGAAATTGATCGATCACCTATGACATTAAAGGCATTTGATGGTCATGGTTTTCAACCCTATGGATTACTATCATCCTTATCAATAGACATAGGGGAAAATCAGTGTACATCCATGTCGAGGTTGTCGATTCTCCCTTAGATTACAATCTCCTCCTAGGTAGAAACAGGTTCTACATGATACAAGTAGTGGCATCATCTGTCTTTTGCGTTGTCCAATTCCCATTCCAAGGTAAGATTGTTACTATCGACCAGATAGATTTTTTTTCTCTAGATATGAATTTGTTGGCCCTAGGGACAGTAAGGAAGAATTCATGCAGAATTATACCTAAGTATGGAGAAGAGATAAAGGAGGAGAAGAAGGAGCTACAACTGAGGAAGTAGCATAAAGGCAAGAAGAGAAATTATGTTATGATAGATTAAGTGAAAGAGAGGAAGAAGAGGAGGAGGCGTCAAAAGAATAAGTTGTGCCAAATAAGGAAGACGTGACAGAAGGATGTAGTGCGACACGGAAAGGTACGATAGAATATCAACAACAAAAGGCATGCACATAGCATAATGTCTGGAAAATGATAGTAAGACATAATGCTAAGAAAGTGGCATGGCTTAACAATAGTGGGTACAATCTCAACTGCAACCGACAAAAACCACATGCGTTAAGGAATTTTGTAAGTCAGGTCGTTAGTGCCTCCCGTTAAGTGTTGCTAGAACAATAAATATATCTTGTTGGATCGATATAGAAAGTTAGCTGAGAAAGCAACAAAAAGGGTGTCTATAATGAGTTGATATTGATTTTGTATTTATTCTATATCGAGTCAGTATTGAGTATGTATCAAGTATGTATGGAGACTGTATTGATTTTGTAAGAAGGATATAAAAGAAGGAACCCAATTTGTGTGTGGGTTAGACATTCTCCCTACAGTTAGTCTATACCATTAGCTTTAAAGTGTAGAATCTCCCGAACTGAAAACGAGTGAGCTCCTGGTTGGTAGCCCTGTATTGTTGAGTTCATCAGAGTAAAGGATATGAAGCTGAGTGTGTAGAAGAGTAGGTGATCCAACCAGAAGCCAATAGGTCCACCTTCGACAAGTTGACCTTAGCTGACAGGTCCACCTTTGACATGTTTTCCTCAACAGGTTCACATTTGACAGGTTCACCTCGACATGTTCAACCGACAAGTTTTCATTCAATAGGTTCTCCTAAACAATTCTACCTCAAACATAGCATACCAACATGCTCTACGATGATTGCACTTCTAACCATTATAACTTATTTTGTAACTGAACGTAGCAGGTAGTCACCCAAGCATCTTAGCATCCTATATAATCATGTACATTATGTAATACAGAGATCAATCTGATACCTCCATCTTTCATGGAGAAGAAGTAATAAATTGGTTTCAATTCTCGCATACTGTCTATGTGTATATTTCTTATCGACCTAATGTGTTTACTGCTTCATTGTTTCTTCTTATATGCTTCTGCCATAACAATACTTGACTCATTCAGTCAATTGTTTTCCCCAGCATGCACTTGGGCACAGCTTGGATCATTGGTATCAGAAAAACATATTGTTCAGAACTTAAGTTACATAAGCACTTCCATCGAATTTATTTAACTTAATCCTGTTCAAACACACTCGCAAACTCAGCAACACAAGAAAACACTCCCTTCGACTTGAGAAAAGATGGTCAAAGAAGAAGACAATAAACATGCAACTGATGAGACATGGAAACTCATAGAAAAATCACTAGCTCTCCAGAGAACTGAAATGTTCGCCTAGTTCCACGAGATTCTCATGAGAGCCACTGTGAATTCCAGGGAATCCTCGACGTGATATCACTCCAATAAAATTATCCCCTTCAAAGTGCAAATGAATATGGACATACCGAACCTTGAAGGAAATATTGAAGCATAATCTATCGACAATTGGGTACACCAACTGGAATATTACTCTACAGTGAATCAACTCTATAAAGTGGAAAATATCACCATTGCATCCTTAAATATGTCAATCTATGTACACTATCGGTGGGAGAATCTATCGACAAATATGGAAAAAGAAGAAGACCCCATCGACACATGGGTAAAATTTGTCGAATATTCCCAAAAGGATTTCTTCCCACCTAAGTAACTTGAATAGTAGTATAAGAAGTGGCAGTAGATAAAGCAGTGGAAAGACCAGTCTGTACAAATTTACATCAACGAGTTCTATTGAATCATGGCTAGACTTGGCATCCAAGAAGAAGAGAAATTGCTTGTCCTGAAGCATGTCAGTGCCTTATTTTGTACATTTAGAAAGAGATGGAGTTTATGTCTGTCAGTATGCTTTCGTATGCATTTCATTACATCATAAATCTTGAAGCTAAACAAAAAGTAAAAGAATGTTTAGCAAACAAGTCAACAGGTCGAACATCCAACAAGAAGTCACTAGCCAACTCTGACAAGTTCAAGAACCCTTGTCAGCCAACTCCATCAAAGCCTAGTCATCAAAAGAAGAAATTTCAGAATGAAAAGAGGGATCACATCAAACAAGCTCCTACTAGTAAATGGTTTGATTATCACAGTTCATCATGGCATGATATGTCAGAATGCAAAGCTCGAAAGACATTTTTGGAAAATTTTTTGACATTTGACTTGTCTGACAGAACCCTGGTAGAATCTGATCCAGATGCATCAACCCTCTTGGATTCAAATTCGACCACTTTGACATCCTCGACCCCCATCAATGAGCAGGAATGAGAGCACCTATTCCATACATAGATATGGGTTCAGCAAAATTCATTACATCTTATTGTGGTAACGGTAGCCAAAATAACTTCGTTTCTGGAGATCTTGTGAATAAATTAGGTCTTGTCACCAATCAACATCCTTATCCTTACAATATTAGTTGGATTAAGGATGGGTGGGAACTAAGTATCACACAACAATTCCAAATATCCTACTTCATTAATCCTTTTGAAGATGAATTACTTTGTGATGTGGCACCACTTTCCATAGCTGACACTCTATTTCGTAAAACCTACCTATGGGATCAACATGGTACATATTAGTCATGACCTCATAAGGTGATTGTCAAAATCCAAAATCGATGGTATGGTATACCATAGCGACAACCCACATCAACGATTTCTATAAAACCTACCAAACAAACAAAGAATCTTATCAATCATGCTCAAAAGTTCACATTAATCATGATCAAGACTCAACATTCCAGGAAGACTACAGAAACGATTCGACTCACTGACCAGTGTAGATCCCAACAACAACAACAAATCGACAACATTCTTGAAGAATACCATAACATATTTCAAGCACCATATGGAGTACCTTTGCATTGTCAGGTAAAACAATCCATTGAACTTGTTCCTAGTTCTTCATTACCTAACACATCTATTTATAGAATATCCATTCTCGAAAATGAAGAGATTCACAGGAAAATACAGGATTTGATCGACAAAGGTCATATCCACCCCAAATCCTCTCCTTGTGGAATTCTAGTCATCTTAGTTACAAAGAAAGATGAGACTTGGTGCATGTGCATCGACTATCGGGATCTCAACAAAATTTCAATGAAGAACATATACCCTCTTTCATGGATTGATGAACTCATTGACTGTTCAATTTTTAACATTAAGCTAGAATAACATTAGTATCTTTAACTAAGATAACAACAAGCACGATAATCAAACACAAGAGATAATGAACATAGTGTTTTTCCTCGGGGAAAGCATAAATGGAGAAAACCCCACAACTTCCTTAGAGATAGAACCGACACCAAAAGTAAAACCCCAAAATAGTAAGATGATTTCTCGACAGCAGTAACCTCTTTCTTCCTTGCCCCAGTGTCTTTCTCTTCCTCATCTATGCACTACAACTGAGTGTGGATGAGTGTGTGTTAAATAGTGAGGCTAGCTCTCTATTTATACTAATTCTCGACATTACTAAACCCTACTAGGGCCGACCTCTCTAGGAGAGTTTAATAACCCTAGTGCCACGGAACTGCGAGGACTTTAACCCTTGATCAATAGGAGGGTTACCCACAATAACTTGACATGACTTGTTTACATTATATATCTTCCCGATAGGAACATCGGGGCATGACATGACTCAAGTACATTACAAATACATCCTGGAATAAACATCAGGTTACAATACATAAGAAATATAAGTGAATACATTCTGAAGTTACATATACATCAACACTCCCTCTTACTAGGAATGTATTCTGTTGACACAATTTTCAGCATGAGTCTTCTTATCTGTATCATCTGGGTCATCGATAAGTTCTCATCATCTTCATCTTCAAGTCATATCTATCTTCAAGTCATATTCATCTTCAAGTCATCTTCATCTGGATCTGGATCATCACTTGATATGGATCATCATCACTGGATTTGGCTCATTACTCGATCTGGATCATCACCGGATTTGGATCATCACTCAATCTGGATCATCATCACTAGATCTAGATCATCACTTGATCTGGATCATCACTGCTGGATCTAAATCATCGCTCAATTTGGATCATCTCAGAGACATCATAACTCGATCTGAATCATCACTAGGTCATCATCATATGTGCTATCTCATGATGCTTCTCATCACAAGAATTTCTACAGAGCCAGCCCTTTTTCATGCCAGTTGTAGGCCTACCTCCTCGTAGGTATTTGGTAGCCCTTATACCTGACCTACTCATCAAAATGGATAGCACTCACATCTGAGCTACTCGTTAGAAAGGCACATCACTTACATCTGAACTTGACTCGTCAGAAAGGCACTCAGTCCTATACTGAGGGTTCCTAGTAACTGACCAGGTGCCTCCTTTCAGAGAATGGTAGTAGCCCTTACATCTGACCTAATCGTCATAATGGTCGGCACTCACATATGACCTACTCATCAAAAAGGTGGTAGCCCTTACATCTGATCATGTAGGAACTATTCCTACAGTCACATCAGAACGGCTGGCACTCACATCTAACCTACTCATTAGAAAGGAGGTATCCCTTACATCTATGTAGGATCTCATCCTACATCAGAATGGTCAGCACTCACATCTGACCTACTCGTCAAAAAGTCAGTAGCCCTTACATATATGTAGGAACTAATCCTGTATTAGAATTCCTGGCACTCACATCTAACATGGAAGGAAGCAATCCTCTCACCACGATAGAATGGCATAGCCCTTATATCTGATCAAGTGGGAACACATCCCTCAATCACATCAGAATGGCCATGCGCTCACATATGATCATGTAATACTACATCTTACAATCGTCTCAGAAAGGCCATCAGTCCAAGACCAAGTATTCTTGGTAACTCACCAGGCAGCTCCATTCCAAGAATGGCAATAGCCCTTATATCTGATCATGTAGGATCCAATCCTACAGTCATATCAGAATGGATCAGCACTCATATCTCACATGGAAGGAACCAATCCTCTCACCATGATAGAATGGCTCAGCCCTTACATCTAACCTACTTGTCAGAATGGCTTACAAACTCATCACTTCCCCTTGGAGGGAACCTCGTTCTGGAGAACACCAAGACTCTCCTTGAGGTACTCAAACTTCATGCTAGCTAATGGCTTCATCAACACGTCAGCTATCTGATCATCCATCACAACATATTAGAGCTTCACTACTCCTCTCTGCACCATATCCTTTATATAGTGATACTTGATCTCGATATGCTTCGACTTGTCATGGAACACTGGGTTCTTTGACAACTTCACACAACTCTGGTTGTCACAATGTATACAAGTAGCATCCATCTGGAGATCAAATAAATCAAACAATAGCTTCCTGAGCCATACTGCCTCACAACTAGCTGAACAAGCTGCGACATACTCTGCTTCAGCTGTACTCAGTTCCACACAGGATTGCTTCCTGCTAAACCAAGAGATCACACCTGATCCCATACTGAAACAACATCTTGAAGTGCTCTTCCTATCGATGGAACTGCCTACCCAATCTGAATAAACATAACCCTCCAGGTTAATCTTCTGATTTGCATCATACTTGAGCCCATAATCAACCGTACCTCTCAGGTATCTCAGAATATGCTTTGCAGCAATAAAGTGAACATGTCTCAGATCTGCCAAGAACTGGCTCAAGGTGTTCACAACAAAGCAAATATTTGGTCTAGTGTTCATCAGGTACATCAAGGACCCAATCATCTAACGATACATTGTGGCATCAAATATCTCTAATGAAGCATCACTCAATAGCTTCAGGTTCGATTCCATAGGTGTGTTCATGGCCTTGTAGTCCATCATCCCAAACCTCTTTAGGATCTCTACTACATACTTCCCTTGTCCGAGGGAAATCCCATCTGCACTTTGCCACACCTCCATGCCTAGAAAGTAGTGCATCATTCCCAAGTTCTTCATTTCGAACTCGGCAACAATATTTCTCTTTGTATCAGCAATCAACCCATCCATACCTGTTACAAATAGAACATCTACATATAGTAGGAGCATCACTGGGTTGCCATCTTCAACCTTGTAGTAAAGGATGGAATCTTCTTTACTCTTGGTAAATCCCAAACTAGATAGAAATATGCCAATTCTGTCATACCATGTCTTGGGTGCCTATTTCAAACCATACAGGGATTTCTTCAATCTACATACATGAGACTCCCTATCATGTGTCTCAAAACTGAGTGGTTGTTCCACATACACTTCCTCTTCTACTACACCATTCAAGAAATAAGTCTTGACATCCATCTGGTGTATCTTCCATTTCATCACTGTAGCCAGAGAAAGTACTGATCTGATGGAAGTCTATCTGGCTACAGGTGCAAATTTTTCTTCATAGTCTATACCTTCTTTCTATGAGAAACCACGAGCAACAAATATTTCTTTATATTTCTCTATGCTACCGTCTACAGCATGCTTGATCTTGTAGATCCATTTGGAAGTTACAACTGACTTCCCTTCTGGTCTTGGGACAACATCCCGAACATCATTCTTCATGATAGATTGATAATCTTCGATCATAGCATCCTTCTATTCTTTCCATTCTGCCACTTCTTCATAATTGGAAGGTTATTTTTCAATGAAATCACATAGTAATGCTACATACACGGAGCAGGATATGGTCCTTTTTCTTTCTCTGTGATTCTCTTCTGGAGCCCCATATCTTTCTGCACCTTGGATAGCTTCTCATACCCAAGCAAGTTTCATCTTATGAGGATTCTTCTCTGGAGGTGGATCTACAGGTCTTTGTGGTTCTTCAAATTCTCGATCTTCTTCTTGAGTTTCTTCATTCATGGTTGTATCATGAATTCTGGGTGCTTTTGCTTCTTAAGGCTCTTCAATAGGTTTATTTTTGGATTTTTTGTAAGCTGTGTCTTCATCAAATGTCACATCCCTACTGATGTCAATCTTCTTGAATCCTGGGAAGTATATTCTGTAAGCCTTCAAGCTTTGAGAGTATCCCACAAATATACCCTTCTTTCCTGAAGGATCTACTTTTGTTCTCTTCTCTTTTGGAATGTGTATGTACACAGGACAACCGAATATTTTGAGATGGTTGACTTCTGGTTTCTTTTCGAAGAAGACTTCTTCAAGAGTATTGTTATCAAGTACTCTATGTGGAGTACAGTTATGTACATACACCACTGTTCTGGCAGCTTCTGCCCAAAGATGCATAGGAATATCTTGATCATGAAGCATAGCTCTTGCATCTTCCATGATAGTTCTGTTCTTCCATTCTGCAATCCCATTTTGTTGTGGATTATAAGGAGTGGACAAATCCCTCTTAATCCCTTAGTCTTTGCATAACTCTTTGAATTCATTTGATGTGATTTCTCCGCCATTATCTGATCAAAAGGTCTTGATCTTCTTGTCTGTGTGGTTCTCGATCAAGGCTTTGAATTCCTTGAACTTGCTGAATACTTCATCTTTGTTCTTCATGAAGTAAATCCATGTCTTCCTAGAAAAGTCATCAATAAAAGAAATGTAGTATACATACCCGCTTAGTGAGCTTGATGACATAGGACCTCATACATCGGAGTGGATGATTTCCAAGATTCATTTTTCTTTTCTTTCGCTATTTGGAAATGTCTTCTTTGTATTCTTTCCTTTCAGACGTCCTTTGCAAACCCCATCATGTTTTGCTTGAATTTGGAATACCTTCAACAACTTTTCTTGCCAGTGGTAGTGCTCTATAATGCACATGTGCAAGCCTTCTATGCCAAAGCTCATTTGGCTCTACTGTTTCATGGACCAAGGCTTGTTCTAGATGGCCCTTTAATTTGTACAATCCTCCTTCTTGTTCTCCAATCACTACCGCATCATCGATAGTCTTTCCTTTTGGCCACATCATGACTTGAACATATATAAATGCAACCCTCATTCCTTTTTCATCTAATGCAGATATGGAGAGAAGGTTCTTCTTGAGACCTGGTACAAACAATACATCTTGCATCTTCATAGACTTTCCAAAGTCTAGTTTGTAGGGGGATTCCCCACTACCTTTTATTGGATATTGGTAGTCATATCCAAGATTCACCTTGTGAGGTGATTCATGTTCTGAAAGTTTTACAAAGGACTCTTTGAATCTTGTCATATGTTTGGAATCCCCACTATCTATAAGCCAATCATTCCTTCCATGTGTGATGTTTCCCGTGAGAGCAAAAATCAAGACATATTCTTCTTCACTAGAAGAGTCTTCACTTTCATATCTGGGTCTCTTCTTGGATGGTTCATCATCCTCTGTAGCATAAGCATGATGTCTTCTCTTTTTTCCCTTTTTATTATTTTTTCTTTTAGGACAATCTTTTGCAAAGTGTCCTACTTCATCACATGTATAACATCTGCTTCTAGACAAGTATTTTCTAGAGTTAGTTTTAGAAAAATTCTTACCTCTAGAGTGATGAGAACTTCTTTTAGTTTTCTTGGAATGTACTGTGAGAGATTGATCTTCACTTCCCATATTTTCTTCTCGAGTTTCTATCCTAGATTCTTCTTGAGAGCATTCTTCCCATAGTCTACTAAACTTGACTAACTTCTTTTTGGAACAAATCCCTTGAATAAAGGAGTCCCATGATCTAGGGATACCATTCAAGGTGGTCATTACAATCTCAGCATTCTCCACTTCTTCATCTACTACTTCTAGTTGTTCCTTGATCTAAGAAACTCTTGTGAAGTAAGACTAGATGGTTTCTGCATTCTGAATCTTCACATTCTTCAGTTGGTTTCTCAGAGTCATCTTTCAGTTTATGTTATTCGCTTCAAACAATTTGATTAGGGAATCAAACATGGATTTAGGTGTCTTGAGGGAGGACACCTATGGTATGAGGTGAGCCTTGATATAATCAACAATGATCCTCTTTTCCATAACCATATTCTTCTTGTGTAAGGCCTTAGCCTCATCTCCCTCTGGAACTGGAACCTCCTCATTGATATAGGAGTCCAACTTTTTTTCTTCTAGGACCAGGGAGATCCTATACTTCTAGGATCAAAAGTTATCAACTCCCTCAACCTTTTCATCAAGCTTGGTATGATGAGACATATTAACTAAGAACCTCAAATGGAAATACAAAATATTTAGATCTTACCAATTCAAGATATCGGATCTGAATTTGGAGCTAAAATCCTGTAGTGCTGGTTTAGGAGCAAATTAGGGTTTTTCTTTTCTGGCGTTTTGTCCAACCAAATTCTTTTAATTTGATTCCTAACTTTGATTTTGAGGAGGAGATCAATCCAGGCCTGGGCTCACTGAAAATTTCCTCTTCTGTG
This sequence comes from Pseudotsuga menziesii, assembly GCA_001517045.1. NCBI lineage: Eukaryota > Viridiplantae > Streptophyta > Pinopsida > Pinales > Pinaceae > Pseudotsuga > Pseudotsuga menziesii. The sequence continues at coordinate 806,154 of LPNX010480925.1, forward strand.
AAAATCCCTAATTTTTGGCAGTAGTGTCGGGTCCAAAACTGAAAAACCTCAGAATTGGATTATGCTTCGACAGAAAGATACATCCTAAGGAGGAGAGTCATTCCAACCTTCTTTTGTTGAAAATATTTGGAGAGAGATCCACAAATTAGGAAGCCCTAGTTCCCACAGCTGCACAATGTCTTCTTCTCAGGTTAGCTCTAATACCATGTTACATTTTTAACATTAAGCTAGCATAACATTAGGATCTTTAACTGAGAGAACAACAAGCACAACAATCAAACACAAGAGACAATGAACACCGTGTTTTTCCTCGAGGAAGCCATAAATGGAGAAAACCCCACAAATTCCTCGGAGATAGAATCAGCACCAAAAGTAAAACCCCAAAACAATAAGATGATCTCCTGACAACAGTAACCTCTTTCTTCCTTGCCCCAGTGTCTTTCTGTTCCTCAGCTATGCCCTACAACTGAGTGTGGACGAGTGTGTGTTAAATAGACAAGATATCTCTCTATTTATACTAATTCCTGACATGACTAAACCCTACTAGGGCTGACCTCTCTAGGAGATTCTAATAACCCTAGTGCCCCAGAACTGTGAGGACTTTAACCCTTGATCAATAGGAGGGTTACACACAATAACTTGACATGACTTATTTACATTATATATCTTCCCAATAGGAACATTGGGGCATGACATGACTCAAGTATGTTACAAATAAATCCTGGAATAAACATCGGGCTACAATACATAAGAAATATAAGTGAATACATTCCGAAGTTACATATACATCAACATCGACAACCTGAAATGTGCTAAATTATTTACAAAACTTGACCTCAAGTTGGGATACCACTAGATTCCAATCGATTCCACCGATGTATGGAAAACATATTTCAAGGCCAAGGAAGGATTGTTTGAATGGTTAGTCATACCTTTCGGTTTAACCAATTCACCTACAACCTTCATGAGATATATGGATCACCTTCTACGACCTTTCATCAATCAATGTGTCATTGTATATATTGACAATATATTGATTTTCAATTGATCATGGGAAGAACATGTCAAATAGCTTCGACAAGTCTTAAACACTCTCCAACAACATCAACTATATCTGAACATTGACAAATGCTCATATGCGATGACCAGCATCAAGTATTTGGGGTATGTAATTGACTCTATAGGAATTCATGTCGACCCAGAAAAAATACATATCCTCAAATACTGGACCATTCCTCAAAACATTCATGAACTAAGAATTTTTATTGGTTTGGAGAATTTCTATTGACGATTCATACTTGGCTTCAGCCACATCGCATGGCCTCTAAATCAGTTGACGAAAGGAAATGGGAAAAATGTCTTCAAATGGACACTGACACAACAACGAGCTTTTGAACAAATAAAAAACAAGCTTTGTACTACACTGGTACTTGTGTTACCTGATTTGCATCAGCCGTTTGAGATTGATACAAATGCATCGGACCATGAATTTAGCACAGTGATCACTCAGTCAAGTCACCTAGTTGTGTTTCATTATGAGACTTTCAGTGACACTGTTAGAAGGTACTCAACGTATGAAAAATAATTGTAAACCATTATGTAAGCTATTAAGAGATGGAGACACTACATTCTTGATAAGGAAACAATCATCTTGACTGACCATAAACCTTTGTAGTTTTCTCCGACTCATTCGAAACTATAGAAAACTTGAAAACTCAAGTGGATTAATTACCTGCAAAAATTTCAGTTGGTAATTAAGTATCGAAAAGGAAAATCCAATGACGCAACCAATTGTCTCAATAGAGCACCCATTACTCTATTGTCTATAGTGATGAGTATGTAGGGTTATGACACCACTACTTGGCCGCATTGTATTTAGTAGACTGTTATTTTTCTACAATCTATCGACAAATTCGGACCAAAAAGTTGTTGGCTGCCAACTAATTCCTGAAAGACACCTTGCTATACAAGCTTGGACAGCGCTGTGTACCGATCGGTGAGAACCGACAAAAGCTCATCTTGTACATGCACTACAACAAGACTGCAGGACATTTTGGAGTCACAAAAATACTTGTTATCCTTCAAAATTATTTCTATTGGCCTTCACTTAAATCTGACGTCAACAAGTACATTTGATCGTTCATGGTTTGTGCCATTGCTAAATCGTCGAATCAACGAAAAGGACTATATACACCCCTTCCAATTCCTAGTCGACTGTGGGAATCTATTTCTATGGACTCCTTGACAGGATATCCTACTACCAAAAATCAACATGACGCGATACTAGTAGTATTCGAAAGATTTTCCAAGATGGCTATATTCATACCATGTAAGAAGACTATGACAGCACAACAGACTTCTCAACTCTTCTTTGAACATGTGTGGAAACACTATGGCCTCTCGACGATCGTTATTTCCAATAGAGATTCTATATTTATCAGCACCTTTTGTAAAAATATCTGGCAATAGCTCGACACGAGACTTTCTTTGTCAACAACCTTCCATCCACAAACAGATGGACAGATGGAAGTTGTAAATCGCTTAGTCATACAATTTATTCACATGTACAACCACAAGCATCATCAAACATGGGATGACAGCCTTCCATACATACAACATAACTACAATAGTGATCAACCCAAATCTACGGGAAAGAGTCCATTTGATATCTGTTACTTATTTCAACCATCAGTTCCTATCGACTTGATTAGTTCCTCGACACCGACTTCAAAGTATGAGAAGTGGAGACAGCATTGAATTTCAGAGATCAAATATACAACATTTACAAGCAAGCATAGGATATGTTTCAATGAGAAAATTCAAAAGCCAAGGCTTGACACGACAAGAATCCTATTCCTCATTCATTCCAAATTGGGGATCAGTTTTGGTTACATCTAAAGAAGGAGCGCTTCACTGGTCCATATAGAAAGATGAAACCTTTGCAATATGGTCCATACAATATCCTTAAACAGATTGGAGAAAATGATTTTCATCTCAACATTCCTGCATGCCTTGGCCTACATCCATTTGTCAATGTAGATCTACATCGACCATGCCATGTACCATTGTTGGAGCATAACTACTTGTAGACAGCATAACCCAAAGACATCCATCCATATGTTTAGGAACCTCTTCTTTTTGAAACCATCATGGTATGACACATATTCCATACAAGGATGAAATCCATTCCCTTGTTCAAGTGGATAAAGCTGGACAACTTCCCGTGCAAGCAAAATAGTACTCTCATATGAAGTCATCGACAAGTTTCCTCACTTGAATGAATACACAATGGAGACCATTCTTTCTTAAGAAAGGAGGAATGATCCAACCATCAACCAACAAGTTCTCCTTCGACAGGTTCACCTTAGCTGATAGGTTCACCTTCGACAGGTTCACCTTGACAGGTTCATCCGACTTGGATCAGTAGGAAAGGTTGATTTTGTCCAGGTTGTGTGCAGATCACTAGTAGAGTAAATTAGGAAGAGAAAAAGGAGAAGATCAGAGAGCATGAGAGGGAGGAATATTCTGTAAAGGTAGAGAAGAATATATTAAGCATATTTTGCAGCTTAGTGCATAGACGAAAGGTGCATCTATTTCCTCATGCAAGATGAAGAGCACCTTGTGGTTTTTTTCCGGATGGGTTTCCACGTTATATTATGTGTATATGTGTGAATTTTGAATGTGTCTAAGATATATGTGTAAGTGTTGTAATGAATGAATGACTATAGTTTTTCGCATAAATGAATATATGTATGATGACCGCATTGTATTAACTAGATATGATTATGCTACATGTCTGTTGTTTATTTAATCAATTGCATATGAAAGTTGGGGCGTAGCCTAGATTTTGAAGCACTGTAAACACAAATAATCCACCCCCAAAATTCATTGAGAGCCTTGGAGTAGAGCCAAGGTACTAACCATCCTCCCACCCAACTGCATAAACATGTTCTGGAATTTACCCATCCTTAAAGAGAGATATCTCGGGTGAAACGACATCTGCGTCGCGGGTGCTACCGACTTATATTTTCTCTATCAGGCTGATATCTCAAGATTTGTTGTGCTGAGAAGAAGGGACTAAACCTGGTTTTGGATCCTTGGAAGAGGGATAGAAAATACAAAAAATGGTTCCATTGTCGGTACCTTGAATCGTTGTGGTTAGGGATATGTTGTGGCAACTAACAAAACTGGAGATCCAAGATTGGGTGGAATCCAAAGAGTTCGAATTTACAGGAAAAGAAAGTGAAGGATTTCGATGGAACCCAACATTGTGGTTGGGTCGATACATCTATACATACATTCATGAGATATTCTTTTCTGAGTTTCCCATTGTGTTGTATGAATGGTTATCTAAGCTAGCGACCCAACAAAGAAATTTTCAAGGTGAAGAACCAAGGGAGTGGACTCCCCAGTTAATTGAACAACTAGAAGAAGTAAACGAATTGGTGTCAAGGGATTTATATTTTTGGGTAGACGGTATCCTAGAGGGATATATTACTGAGTTTTTTGTTGACACAATAACCTCGTACAGTGAGGCAGAGCAAAACAATTTTCAAGGCCCATGCAGTAGTTACCTGTCATCTTTAAGGACGTGGATAAAAATGCTTGTATGTGAAAAATGTATTCTACGAATGTATTAAGACTATATAGAAATAGAGTGGCTATGTCTCAATAGAACCCTAAAGTGAGATATTCCTAGGAGATAGTGGAATTGAACTAGAGTAAGTATTTTTAAGAAGTAGAAGAAGATTCATATCCGACAAGCGAAGAAAAACTATGTTAGGAAGAGCGATTTGAAGCATGGAGAGAGAATAAGAATGCTATGAGATTGCCTCATACTTGGATGAAGGGTCTTGTGATCAAGAAGAGGAATATCATCCAATCTCTGAAGGAGACGAAAAGTCAAAAGAGTTCACTGAAGCCCCAGAATGAGAATGTGGTTACAACTCAACTACGGCACCACATACATCGCTAGAGGTAATATCGAGAGACTTATATCCAAGAACTTTTGTAAATACGATTAGTACTAATGTTGTAAATAGGGGAAAAGGAAGTTAGAATAGCCAAATTTTTGTTTCAAATATACTAACAACAAATACAATGGATGGATTTGATATTAAGTTCCCAATATTCAATGGAAATGGGTTGGAATACCCATAACAAAATTGGTTCCTTTGCAAAGATGTGTGGACTGTGTGACAGGTCCAAGATGAGAATATCAAGAAAGCATAGATGATCACAACTCTGCGAGGTCGTGCACTTGACTGGTATATGAAAACATACTTCTAGTAGGAGTTGTCCCAAAAACACTCAATGAGATTCGAGTGGGTTTGATAGATGAGTTCAGAAATCCAAAATATGAATCATAGTGCATCATTGAAATCAAAGAGATTAAGCAGCTACTGATAGAATCTGTTTGGGAATTTGATGACAGATTTAAGACATTGATGGCTAAAGTGAGCTTCCAAATGTCGGATGTACATCATAAGGAATGGTTTATTTCCACCTTGTTACCACATATCTTAACCCCATTGATGCAACAAAATATTGTATCACAGATAGAGGCTCTAAAAATAGAAATGAAATTAGAATCCTCGTCGATTGGAGATACTAGCTTGGGATTGATGCAAACTCAGTCACATCTGGCCAATCTTACAGTGCATCTCCAGGACAGTAAGAGAGGGAAGGAAGTTGAGGAAGAACTATGGTGTATAAGATGTAGAACAAACAGACATGATAAAGACAATTTCTCGGTGCTCATGAACTATGTCGCAACAGGAGATTTGAATCCGTTAAACACCCAAGGAATTCCTTGGTGTAGGATATGCCATACTAGGGGCCACAAGTCTGAAGAATGTATGTACTTACATCATATTGTAATAACACCAACTAGTCGTAAATTTTGTAGATCAGTGGGTCATGATGAAAAGGATTGCAGAGCATTTCAGCTACTGCAAGAAAATACAATGGATACCTACTTAATGAAAAATGATGATAAGATGCAAAACTAACAACAAGAGCCTCAATATCATCTTGCTCAATATAAAAAACTACAATACTCTCAACCAAAATACCAACAGAATCAATATCCTCAACAACAACAATACCCTCCACAAAGGGGGGCTAGAAACTTTAGAGGCTGAGGACAAAAACAAGGAGGAGGATTTGGTCGAGGAAGAGGCCAAGTCATATGTTATAATTGCAGGCATCCAAGAAATTTTTCTCAAGATTTCCAAATTCCTGCAAAAACTTGTACATATTGTAAAGCATTTGATCACATTGTTGAACATTGTCTGCAACTAATTGCGAAATGGAAGGATAGAAGCGTCATAAATCCAAACCTGGTGCAGAATAAGAATCCAAATCCCAATCAGAACATTCAAATGATATCTGCTGAAACAAGAGAAACCCACATTGTTGTCACGAGAGGAGGTGCTACGACAGGAGCAGATGTAACAAACATAAAATAAGATAATAATTAAATAATTAGGTTAACTAAGTTAGGTTATGAAATGACGCGTCTCCTCATTTCAAATGCCCAAGCCATATTTAAGGCAGGGCCACCATTGTAACATATCATCTTGGATCTTACCATTAATATATATACTTGCCTTATGGCTTATCTGATTTACCAATTCTTTTGGTGAAGTCATTGTGTGAGCGAATAATTATTCAACTCATTTGGTATCAGAGCCAGCCCTTTCTCAGGCTTGTGGTCATTCTGGCTTTTAGCCAAAATTTCAGATTTTATCTGAGTAAATTCAGAGTTTCTCCGTACACTTGGTCTTTGACCAGTCTTGGCTTCTGGCCATTTTCAGATTTCAAATTGACAAAAAAAAAAAGTAAAAATAAAAAGAAAGAGAGTAAAACAAAAAGTGAAAAAAAAAGTAAAAACTAAAAAACTAAAAGAACGAGGAAAAACAAAAAAAAAGGTTAAAAAAGAAAAGATACAAGTAAAAAGAAAAAAAAAGAGAGGGTAAAAGTGAAACCACCCCTAGTTTCTTAAAGTGGGTTTGAATATAAAAAGTGTATAATAAATACTACTAAAAGCAAGTGAGATTTGAACTTAGGTGGGGAAGGTAACACTCATTCCTCCCAACCACCCAATCTACTAGAATTTTACAAAACTTAAGGGAAACAAAAAAATCTAAAAGTACATAATAATTGCTACTAAGAAGCAAGATTTGAACTTAGGTGGGGAAGGTAACAATCATTCCTCCCAACCACCCAATCTACAAGAAGTATTTATCAACCTTAAAAAAAAAGAAAATGAAAAATATTATTATTATTATTATTATTACTTAATAATTGTATTAAGTACAATTATTAAATTACAAGAGCAAAGCAAAACAAAAAAAAACAAACAAATTTTAATAAAAGTCAAATATTATATATAATAATAAAATATAATTATTATATTATAATATTTATTTTTAAAAACATTAAAAAAAACTATATACAAATATTATATAGTTTATATAAAAAACAATAATAATATTAATTAAATAATTAATATTTATTATTAAAAAAAAGGACAGTATCAAAAAAAGAAAAGGAAGATCTTCTATCATCGAAGACGCGAAATACAAGAATACAAGAAGTCAAGACTTTATATCGTCAAAGAAACAAAATCCAAGCAAGACTCGTCAAGAAATAGATAGCCATCTATCATTAAAAAATTTAGAGATCATGGAATCTAGTTTGCGACTACAAATAGAGAAATTAGAAGCCAAGTTAAAGCGTTATCAAAGAGACAATGAAGAATTACGAGACACAAATACGAACTCAGAAGTAATAATTAAAATACATGAGATGCAAAAAGAGCTCAAGGAACAAAAAATTTCCGACCAGAAAAATCATATAAAAAAATTGCCTGCCCAAATTGAGAAATTAAAAGACGAAAACGATTTTAATCAAAGAATGAAAAATAAAGATATAAAGAAAGAAATTAATGATTACGAAGCGGAAATAAAATGGTTGAACAAAATTTTTGGCGACAAGGATGAAGAACTAATGCAAAGACGACATAAATTAGAAAATCAAGAATCAGTGATCGACCAGTATTAACAATAGATAAAAGTTCTTCAACAACAAAATGACGACTCTAAAAAGACACATAAGTTGGAGATCTCAAAAATTAATAAAACACTATCCAACAATTCCGAAGAAATTTTCAGATTAAGGAATCATAACAAAACACTAGTCACGAAAATTAAGAAGTTGAAAAATAGTCGGAAGACAGAACAATCTATGGAAGACATTGAAGGGAAACTTCTAGACAAGCAGGAAGAAAATAGTTGCATCAGAAGTCATAACAATGATCTTAAGGAACAACTTAAGAAGTCTGAAGATGACCGAAAAGCACAAGTAGAAATTATTAAGAAATTTCAAAATGATTATGTGTAGTTGGAAAAGATACATACTGAAACCTTAAAACCTCAAGGAATGAAAATACAACTTCCAACTCACATCAATGCTCAAAACATGACACTCATAAAAGAAAATGACATTGTGAAAATTCCCTATCAACACCCCAACCATAAAAACCGAAATTCTGAAAAGGGGGAAATGTCGAAAGATAATGATACTAATACGATCAAAGCTCTTGACGACAGATCAGTAGGGAATCCCAACAGTCAACAACAAATCAATTTAGGATGGATTGACCCATCCACATATCGAAAGTTATGCTCTATACTTAGCAGTTTGTATCGACATGTTTCATCAGCCACGACATCACAAAGAACGACACGACAACATTATAAGGCTTTGAGGACAAAGCCCTTCTAAGAGAGTGGCAATGTAACAAACATAAAATAAGATAATAATTAAATAATTAGGTTAACTAAGTTAGGTTATGAAATGAGGCGTCTCCTCATTTCAAATTCCCAAGCCATATTTAAGGCAAGGCCACCATTGTAACATATCATCTTGGATCTTACCATTAATATATATACTTGCCTTATGGCTTATCTGATTTACCAAGTCTTTTGGTGAATTCATTGTGTGAGTGAATAATTATTCAGCTCAGCAGACCAGAATAAACAACAAGGACAACCGCAGGTGAGACCCACATCACAAAATAAAGCTCTGCTAGATGTCCAAAAGGAGAAATAAGTATTCTTGGAGGTACAACGAGAATTTATTGATGCTAATCAACTGTTGACATTTGGACAAGTCAAGACCATGCCCGAACGATTTGGAAAGCTAATAAGGAAGCCACAATGAAAAAGGTTAGTAAGATTAAATAATTTTTCAAATTTTTCTTAGCACTAATAAATGATAAAGATTATGTCCTAGAACTGAAAACACTAATAGAGGAAACCCCAAATGACCAATGCCCTGAAAAAAGAGTTAATCATATCAAGAAAAGATTGAAGATAGGCCGAGAACTGAAAATGACTGCACAAATAGGAGACTATGATATGGATTATATCATATTATATTTGGGCTCAGATGTTAACATACTGACAAGAAAAACATGGGAGATCATGAATAATCCATGACTAGACTGGTCTCCCATTCAACTAAAGCTTACGAACAGTCAAAAGTTATACTAATTGGTAGACTAACTCAAGATCCTGTAGAAGTCAAAGGATTAAGAACATATGTCGACTTTGAAGTTATTGACATTGTTGATGACACAAATCCATATCTTTCACTGCTAGGAATTGATTAGGTAATAGACAACCAAACCATTATAAAATTCAAGAAAAGGATCTTATTATTTGAATATTCTAAAACAAGAGTGGTTGCACCAATTGATCTGATTGAAGGACAGAGATATGTTGAGCCCGTACATAGTGAAGTTAAAGGGAAATATCTAGATCATTTGTATAATATCATGCCTTGAAAAGAATATTATATAAATCCAATAGCTCATTGGAAACTGAGTTAGCAGAGTGTAAATTCATGAACGTCCGAATCAGGTGATGCACTCGAAAATTGGCAGAACAGGATACATGAAGTGTCCATGAGAAGATGTGCAAGAATTGCAAGATGTGTCTAAAGGGTAGGAGATGAAGCAAGCATGCTTCCCACATATGAAGGATTACCTAACCTTGTGTATTTTATGGTAGAATTTGAAGAGAAAGTCACAGAATCACAATGATTGTCCTCTCTAGACTATGTGTTGAAAGCTACACCTGCCAAATGGTGGGGTACATACAAACAGTCTATCTCTGAATGGCCACAGTGTAGAATATTAATGGAGATCAGATTTGGAGAAGAGATTAGTTACCTTGATCCAAATTATATAGGACTGATAGATCCTATGGAACATATTGAGCATTGTCATAAGAACTAGAAAGAATATCCGTGACAAGAGTGGGTTAATCGATTCATCCACACTTTGGAAATGGTACCAAGGAATTGGTACACATCAGTAGATATACGATGAGGAACTGGAGAATGGGAAAGCTTAGTTCTAAGATTCACCCAAAAATTGTACTTCCCAAGTTAAAACCCGACAGTAAATGTTGTGCTACAAATAATAAAGGAAATGTATTTGAAGAAATCCTATTAGCCAGAAATACACACCTCCTACGGACAAGAGCTGGTTCCCTAGATCTAAATGGTTCAGGTCTAGAACAAAAAACAAACACCAAATGTTAAACTTCCCCTAGATCTGGTTAATCAACTGAATGGAATGACATAATAATTCTCTCAAATGTTGTCCTTGTTATCCCCGTAGAAGAACCTATAAAAGATGGAAAACAACAAGAGAAACATGATAGCATACAATATAATTAACTAGATCTATGCTTTTGACCAAGGAAACAAGAAATATAAACACATGAAATAGTAAATATGGGAAAGAAAAGACATTTTTTATTAGAAATGATTGGAGAGACTACAACCTTCATGCCTTGGTGTTGAGAGTTCCTTCCAATGGATCCTTGCCTCTAACTTCACCTTGCCTCCAAAGACTCAAGAATGATTTTGATAGATTTTGGGTATGAAAAACAATTCTTCCTCGCTTTTCCCATGGGGGGTGAGCCAATATTTAAAGGCATGGGAGGATAGGAATGGTTGAGGATATCATAGGTGAGGTGGTGATTAGATCCTAAAAGGGGGGATCTCGAGCTCCAGCTAGTCCTAAACCATAGGGATGAGGCTCCACGTAGGTCAGCTTAGAGAATCCTCTCGATGCTTCTACTTTTTCCTTGAAAACTCAAGCACCGCTCCTCCAATGAAGAAAATAGGCGATGATAAGGGGGAACCTCTTCTTGCAGTGAGGGAAGGAGCATTGACACCACTTCTTTCTCATGTATCAAGAGCGGTACTGTCCTAGAAAACAAGGGAATACTTATCTCATAACATGAGGGTGACAAGATTTCGGTGTAACAAATCCTAGTCACAACAATGAATTTCCATCAATGCACTGGGACAATATACAACTGGATGGAGTGCTACAATATTACAGGAGAACCAAATCATTATGACCCACTTGATATAAACATACCTGAGTCAGAAGGTATGCATGCAATGGAGGGGCTACTATGTCCACTAACCAGTTTTTAAAACCACTTAAGATTAAGAAAGTAAATATTGGGTCAGTTGAAAATCCAAAATTTGCTAATATGGGAGATTACTGGGATGATGAGACTATGGGAAAGATTACCTGACTCACTACATGAATTTCAGGATCTATTCCCTACAAAATTTCCCAAAATGAAAGGCATAGTTGGGGACCTTGGTGAAATGAAAATACCCTTAAAGCCCGATGCAAAACCAATCAAACAATAGCCATACAGATTAAACCCACGTTACAAAGATAAAATTAAAGATGAATTGGATTGAATGCTAGAAGCAGGTGTGATAGAACTAGTGAAGGAATTAGAATGGATCAGTCTGATTGTATTACAAGACAAGAAAACTTTAGGGGAAGTGAGAATTTGTGTTGATCTTAGGAAATTAAATGATGCCTGCTTGCATGATCCATTTCTGACCGCATTCGTAGATGAAGTATTTGAGAATTTTGGAGGACAAGAAATGTATTCATTCACAGATGTATTCTCAATCTACCATCAGATAAGAATTTCCAAAGAGGAATGATACAAGACTACCTTTATGACGGAGTGGGGATGCTACCAATACACGATAATTCACTTTGGAATCAAGAATGCGCTTGCAATATTTTCTAGAATTATAGTTGTTGCATTTAAATATTGTATACATAAATTTATTGAAGTCTACTTTGATGAATGGACAGTATTTGGTCTCATAAAATATCACATAGAAATTGATAGAATGTTTCTAGAACAATGCCGCCAATATCAAATTTCCCTCAATTTAAGAAAGTGTATTTTTTGTGCGCCTTTTGGAGCTTTGTTAGGCCATATGGTATGTCATGATGGAATTTTGGTTGATCCATCCAAAATCACCATCATCCTTGACTTACCACCACCTACCACAGTTAAACAATTAAGATCAACATTAGGACACACAGGATGCTACATAAAGTTTATTAAGGGATATACAAAAGTGACTGCCCCAATGGAGATATTGTTGAAAAAAGACACTAAATATCAATCGACAGATGAATGTTAAGAGATTCTGGACAAGTTGAAAATAAAGATGGATGTTGTGCCCATACTTATATTTCTAGACTGGAAAAAGAGTTTCATGTTCACATCGATGCACCATCTGTTGCGCTCGGTGTGGCATTGATGCAACTAGGGGAAGGAGAGATTGATCACACCATTTCTTTTTCTAACAGGAATTTATCGATTGCAGATAAAAATTACACCACAACAGAGAGGGAAGGGCTAGTGATGGTTTATGTGCTACAAAAATTTATACTTTGCTTGCTGGGTGGACATTTCAAAATGTACACTGATCATTCTACATTGAAATATTTGGTGAATAAGCTAGTGCTGGGGGAAATATCTGTCAATGGCTTCTCCTCTTCTAGGAATTTGACTTTGAAATAATTTTCAAACCGGGTTGATTGAATTTGAGACTAGGACACCTATCAAGAATTGAAAGTGGGGAAGAACCTACTAGTCTAGAAGATAATATTCCTGATGCGCAATTGTATGTGATAACCACCTTTGATTATCAATATAAATATATCATATAGTTTCTAAATACAGGTTTTACACCAACCTAATTTACAGCAATGAGGAAGACACAATTAGTAACATGATCTATAGACTTCTAATTGATTTCTGGCCACTTGTATAAACTAGGCCCTGATGAGATTATACTCTGACGATGTGTTTTGGAACATGAGTGCCCAATGATACTAATCTAAGCACATGATGGTGTCACAGGAGGCCACTATGCAAGAAAAGTGACCATGCGCAAGATATTACAAGTAGGATTATTGTGGACTAATATGCATGTAGACGCTCGGGATTATTGTCGCAGTTGTGTTATCTATCGAAGGATGGGAAAGCCATCCCAAAGAGATGAAATTCCATTAGTAACACAAATACCATTACGGGAAATTGTTAAATTGGTTGGGTACTTTGTGGGACCTATAATTCCAAGAGGGAAACAAACAAGATCAAGGTACATTATCACTGTGACCGATTATCTGACTAGGTAGGCAGAATCTATGCTAGTAAAGGATTTTACTGTTGCAACAGCTATGAAGTTATTATTAGAAAATGTTGTAACAGGGTTCGAGTGCCCAAAGATATTTATTAGCAATAAAGGTACACATTTTGTTAATCAATTGATTGAAGAACTAACTGATGAATTCCAGATACAACATAGAAGAACAACTCCATATCACCTGCAAGAAAATGGAGCGGTTGAAGCATTTAACAAGATTCTGGAAAACATGCTAACAAAAGTCTAAAATGCATGAAGGGATGACTAGGATTAGAATATTTCTGTAGTACTATGGGAATATCGCACAACATGCAAAAATTTAATGGGTCAAACACCATCCAGGCTCGTATATGGACAAGAAGTTGTCATTCCTATGGAATACATTGTACCAAGTTTGAGAATTGTGGTGCTCATAGAAATGGCATATGTTGATGATGTAGAAGAAATATTGCTTTAACTAATCCACTTAGAAGAAGAACATTTCATTTTAGGATTTTTCCAAAACTTAGAAAAGCAAAGGCTTCTATAAGGTATGGCATGATAAAAACATTAAGAACAATCAATTTGAAGTTGGTGGACTTGTTCTTATGTATGATAGTAAATTTTTCAAGCATCCAAAAAAGTTGAAAACACATTGGTTATGACCATATGTTGTTAAGGAAATCACTAAGGGAGGAGTAGTGAATGTAGAGAAATTGGATGGTATAGAAGTAAAAGGGCTCATAAATGTGAGTCAATTGAAGCCTTATCTTGATAACTGTGAATAAGTCGCAAGTAAAAAAAGGAGAAATAGGGGTGTTATACCAACTTGGAATAACCCTATGGGAAGGGAAAATCAATTCACAAGGAGTTCGACCAAACGTGTAAGTGGGTGAAAATCAAGTCACAAGGAGCGTGACAAGAGGTTGTTGGAGCTTGCAAAGAGAAGTGGGGTTATCACATCAAATAACACCACTGGGAAATGATGTGACATTGGCAGAGTAATTAAGTAACTTGCTGAAAAGATACCTGACAGTCATTATTCTGGATATCTCGATAGAATCAGGTGGCATACCTTGGGATCATGTATACCATTAATGATAGTAATATTCTTTTATGATGTCAGCTAATTGACGACGTGCCAAACATTTTCCTTAAATGACCCAAATTTCCACCCCATGACGTTGAAAGGATGGATTACTTTCTAAGAAAATACCTGCTCGTGTGAAGGACAACTATCGAAAATTTGTTGTTTCATATTATACGTTGTGCCCATATTCAGAGTTATTATGCCTAGAACAGAGAAGAGTGATTTTTTTTTAAACTCAGAGAGATGAACCCAATTTATGGTCATTACAATATCGAGTGCTAATCCCATTTTGGAACCTGAATTCAGACCTGTATCACCTACCCCTATAATGGAAGATATTGTGGGATATATTCCCCCATGGAACCAACCTATCCGAGCTACTACTGAAGTTCCACCTCGGCCTTCTAGAAAACGTAGAGTACAAGAACCAATATCATCACCAGCTTCAAAGGGGAGGTAGGAAATGAAGAAGTAGAGAAAGGATAAAGCTACAACAACACCACCAAGCCATGAAGAGCAAGAATATTTTGAAACCAATAAATTACTGACACTGTATATTCCACCAAGGCAGATGGATGTGCCATGAAATAGCATCCATAGAAAGGGTTTTGCTACACTGGTAGCACACAAAATACCAAAAGGAATGACAATACTCCATGATATCATGCCCCAATTACAAAAGTTATCCTTTAAATATTTTGACACAAACAAATTAAGAGATCTCGATAGAAAAAACTACATGAAACTGGTGAAAGATACGCCTCAGTCACCAAACTAGTTACTTGTAATGAAATGGGTGAAAGGAATGGAACAATCAGGGTTACTGACATTACTATTATTTACACACTTTGGTCAAAGCACAGAAGTGAACAATTATGTAAAGAAACTACTGGTAATATTTCATGGAGGATTCTTTTGGTTGGACAAACCGTATTCTGTTGATGTCTACCTAATTTTAGTAATTACAAAACTTCCAAGGGTAGGAGCAGACCCAGTATCATTTTTGGAGAAGGACAAAGACCCAGCCCTGATTGCGAAGGTCAAGGATAAGTATGACTTGGTCATGGCCAGCAGAGGATTCTCAATATTGTATATCAATGATCTTGTTATTTCAATGGCAGCCATGATATTATCATACAAAGTGTTGTGTGCATCTCTTCCAAATCAATATAATGCAAGCGCAATAATGATAGTTGTGACTTTGTGTATAAGGAGTTCAAATTAATTGGTCAGAATTTTTTCTTAATGAGTTGTTATAAGATGCATCCTCATCGCAAGAAGAAGGTATTTCTTTCTACTATTCTTGGTTATTGATTTTAATCTCATTTATTGTTTGGCCTGATTCGGTATACTTACTTGTTAGCTGCGGAGGTGAAAGATACCAGAACCTTTGGTTCTAGATAGAAAAAGATAGAAAAACAAATAGTAACAGTGAATTTTTCATCCACAATGAAGCCTTAAAGCATATAGTGAAGCACTAGGTGAGACTTAGTGCGACTACTATTTCCTAGTTTCGACGAATTGTCAAATTTAAAAGTGGTACACACTATGTCTCCATCCAACCATGGAGAGACCCACAACAACAGTGGTTGGAAACGCAATATGTTGATGTATATGTAACTTCAGAATTTATTTCACTTGTATTTATTATATATTGTAACCCGATGTTTATTCCAGGATGTACTTGAGTCATTTCATGCCCCGATGTAACTATCGGGAATATCTATAATGTAAACAAGTCATGTCAAGTCATTGTGGGTAACCCTCCTATTGGTTAAGGGTTAAAGTAGCCGCAATTCCAGGGCACTAGGGTTATTAGACTCTCCTAGAGAGGTCGGCCCTAGTAGGGTTTAGTCATGTCGAGAATTAGTATAAATAGAGAGTTGGCCTCTCTATTTATCACACATCTCATACACACTCAAGTGTAGTGCATAGTTGAGGAAGGAGAAGACACTCGGGCTATATAGAAAGAAGGTTACTGCTGTCGACAGATCACCTTACTGTTTTGGGTTCTACTTTTGGTGTTGATTCTATCTCTGAGGAAGTTGCGGGGTTTTCACCATTTATGGTTTCCCCAAGGATAAAACCTGTGTTCATTGTCTCTTGTGTTTGATTGTTGTTCTTGTTATTCTCTCAGTTAAAGATCCTAAAGTATTGCTAGCTTAATGATAAAAATATAACATGGTATTAGAGCTAACCTGACAAGAATACATTATGTAGCTGCAGGAACTAGGGCTTCCTACTTTTTGGATCTTCCTCCACATATTTTTAGAAAAATAAGGTTGGAATAACTCTCCTCCCTAGGGCACATTTTTTTGTCGAAGCATAATCCAATTATGAGGTTTTTCAGTTTTGGACCCACCACTACTGCCGAAAATTAGGGCTTTTCACAGAAGAGGAATTTTTCAGTGAGCCCAGGCCTGGATTGATCTCCTCCCCAAAATCGAATTTAGGGATCAAATTCAAATCATTTGGTTGGACAAAACTCTGGAAAAAGAAAAACCCTAATCTGCTCCTGATCCAGCACTACAAGATTTCAGCTCCAAATCCAGATCCGATATCTTGACCTGGTAAGATCTAAATATTTTGTATTTCCATTTGAGTTTCTCAGTTAATATGTCTCATCATACCAAGCTTGATGAAAAGATTGAGGGAGATGATAACTTCTGAGCCTGGAAGTATAGGATCTCCCTGGTCCTGAAAGAAAATGAGTTGGACTCCTATATCAATGAGGAGGTTCCAGTTCCAGAGGGAGATGAGGCTAAGGCCTTACATAAGAAGAAGTTGGTTATGGCAAAGAGAATTATTACTGATTCAATCAAGGATCACCTCATACCATAGGTTTCCTCCCTCAAGATACCCAAAGCTATGTTTGATGCCCTAACCAAATTGTTTGAAGGGAAGAACATAAACCGGAAGATGACTCTGAGAAACCAATTAAAGAATGTAAAGATCCAGAATGCTGAGACCATCTAGTCTTACTTTACAAGGGTATATTAGATCAAGGAACAACTGGAAGTAGTAGATGAAGAAGTGGAAAATGCAGAGATTGTGATTACCACCTTGAATGGTCTCCCTAGATCATGGGACTCTTTCATTCAAGGGATCTGTGCCAGAAAGAATTTAGTCAAGTTCAGCAGACTATGGGAAGAATACTCTCAAGAAGAATCTTGGATATCAACTCAAGAAGAGAAGATGGGAAATGAAGATCAAGCCCTCATAGTTCACTCCAAGAAAACCAGAAGGAACCATCATCACTCCAAAGGTAAGATCTCACACCCTAGAAGAGATCTTTCTGCGATTAGATGTTACACATGTGATGAGAAAGGTCACATATCCAGATTCTTCCCTAATAAAGGGAACTTAAAGAAGAAGAAGGAAAACAATAGAAGACATCATGCTCATGCTGTAGAGGATGATGAAACTTCCACGAAGAGAGTTAGAAAATAAAGTGATTTTTCAAGTGATGAAGATTATGTTTTGATCTCCGCTCTTACGGGATCTATTTCACATGGAAGCATTGATTAGCTCATAGACAGTGGTGCCTCCAAACATATGACGAGATTCAAAGAATCATTTGTGAAGCTATTTGAACATGAGTCACCTCACAAGGTGAAACTTGGGGATGACTACCAGTATCCAATAAAAGGTAGTGGTGAATCCTCCTATAAACTAGAATCTAGAAAGTCTATGAAGATGAAGAATGTATTATTTGTTCCAGGACTAAATAAGAACCTCCTCTCCATTTCTGCATTGGATGCAAAAGGAATGAGGGTTGCTTTTGTAGATGGCCAAGTTCTTATGTGGCCAAAGGGAAAGACTTTTGATGATGCAATAGTGATTGGGGAACAAGAAGGAGGTCTATACAAGTTGAAGGGACAACTAGAACAAGATTTGGTTCATGACTCAGTAGAACCAAATGAACTTTGGAATATAAGGCTTGCACATGTGCATTATAGAGCACTACCACTTGCAAGAAAAGTTGTTGAAGGTATTCCATAAATTCAAGCAAAACAAGATGGAGTCTGCAAAGGATGTGCGAAAGGAAAGAATACAAAGAGGACATTTCCAAGTAGCAAGAGCAAGGAAAAATGAATCTTGGAAATCATCCACTCCGATTTATGCGGACCAATGTCATCAAGTTCTCTAAGCGAGTATGCATAATATGTTTCTTTTATTGATGAATTTTCTAGGAAGACATGGATTTACTTCATGAAGAACAAAGACGAAGTATTCAACAAGTTCAAGGAATTCAAAGCCTTGATGAAGAACCACATTGAAAAGAAGATAAAGACTTTTCGATTAGATAATGGCGGAGAATTCACTTCGAATGAGTTCAAAGAATTATGCAAAGACTTGGGGATTAAGAGGGAGTTGTCCACCCCATATAATCCACAATAGAATGGGATTGCAGAAAGGAAGAATATAACTATCATGGAAGCTGTAAGAGCTATGATTCATGATCAAGATATTCCTATGCATCTTTGGGCAGAAGCAGCCAAAAAAACAGTGTATGTACAGAATCATACTCCACATAGAGTACTCAAGAACAAGACTCCTGAAGAAGTATTCTCCGGCAAGAAACTAGAATTCAGCCATCTCAAAATATTTGGTTGTCCAGTGTACATACACATTCCAAAAAAGAAGAGGACAAAATTAGATCCTTCGGGAAAGAAGGGTATATTTATGGGATACTCTGAAACCTCGAAGGCTTACAGAATATACTTTCTAGGGTTCAAGAATATTGACATCAGCAGGGATGTAACATTTGACAAAGATTCATCCTACATCAAATCCAAAAAGAAACTTGCTGAAGAACCTGAAGAAGCAGAATCTCCCAGAATTCATGATACAATCATGAATGAAGAAACTCAAGAAGAAGATCGAGAATTTGAAGAACCACAAAGACCTATAGATCCACCTCAGGAGAAGAATCCTCATAAGAGGAAACCTGCTTGGGTACGAGAAATTATCCAAGGTGCGGAAAGATATGGGGTTCCAGAAGAGAATCTCAGAGAAAGAAAAAGGACGAGATCCTGTTCCAATTATGTAGCATTACTATGTGATTTCATTAATAAATAACCTTCCAATTATGAAGAAGCGGCAGAACGAAAAGAATGGAAGGATTCTATGATCGAAGAGTATCAATCGATCATGAAGAATGATGTTTGGGATGTTGTCCCAAGACTGGAAGGGAATTCAGTTGTATCTTCCAAATGGATCTACAAGATCAAGCATGCTGCAAATGGTAGCATAGAGAAATATAAAGCAAGATTTGTTGCTCGTGGTTTCTCCTAGAAAGAAGGAATAGACTATGAAGAAACCTTTGCACCTGTAGCTAGATACACTTCCATCAGATTGGTACTTACTCTGGCTGCAGTGATGAAATGAAAGATACACCAAATGGATGTCAAGACTGCTTTCTTGAATGGTGTAGTGGAAGAGGAATTGTATGTGGAGCAGCCACTCAATTTTGAGACATGTGACAGGGAGACTCGTGTGTGTAGATTGAAGAAATCCCTGTACAACTTGAAACAGGCACCCAGGACATGGTATGGCAAAATTGACATCTTTCTATCCAGCTTGGGATTTACCAAGAGTAAAGCAGATTCCAACCTTTACTACAAGGTTGAAGATGGCAACCCAGTGATGCTTCTACTATATGTAGATGATCTATTTGTGACATGTATGGATGGGTTGATTGCTGATACGAAGAGAAAGCTTGCTGCCAAGTTCGAAATGAAGGAATTGGGTATGATGCATTATTTTCTAGGTATGGAGGTGTGGCAGAATATGAATGGAATCTTACTTGGACAAGGGAAGTATGCAATAGAGATCCTGAATATATTTGGGATGATGTACTACAAGGCATTAACCACACCTATGGCATCGAACCTAAAGCTATTGAGTGATGCTTCATCAGAGTCGATTGATGCCATGATGTATCGTCAGATGATTGGGTCCTTGATGTACCTGATGAACATGAGACCAGATATTTGATTTGTTGTGAACACCTTGAGGCATGTTCACTTGACTGCTGCAAAGAACATTCTGAGGTACCTAAAGGGTACGGTTGATTATGGGCTCAAGTATAAGACAGATCAAAGGATTAACTTGGAGGGTTA
The DNA here is from genome assembly GCA_001517045.1 of Pseudotsuga menziesii. Classification (NCBI taxonomy): domain Eukaryota; kingdom Viridiplantae; phylum Streptophyta; class Pinopsida; order Pinales; family Pinaceae; genus Pseudotsuga; species Pseudotsuga menziesii. The sequence continues at coordinate 826,911 of LPNX010480925.1, forward strand.
TGTTGATTCATATTGGGCAGGCAGTGCCATCGATAGGAAGAGCACTTCAGGGTGTTGCTTTAGTATGGGATCAGGTGTGATCTCTTAGTTTAGTAAGAAGCAATCCTGTGTGGCACTGAGTACAGCTGAAGCAGAATATGTCATAGCCTGTTTAGCTAGTTGTGAGGCAGTATGGCTGAGAAATATACTGTCTAATTTATTTGAGCTCCAGTTAGATGCTACTTGTATATACTATGACAACCAAAGTTATGTAAAGTTTTCAGAGAATCCATTGTTCCATGACAAGTCGAAGCATATCGAGATCAATTATCACTATATCAGGGATATGGTGCAGAGAGGAGCAATGAATCTCCAGTATGTTGTGACGAATGAACAGATAGCTGATGTGTTGACTAAGCCATTGGCTAGGGTGAAGTTTGAGTACTTCAAGGAGAAGCTTGGTGTTATCCAAATCAAGATTCCTCCCAAGAGGAAGTGATGTGTCTGTGCTGTGCCTTTCTGACATGGTGAGAGGATTGGTTCCTTCCATGGTCAGATGTAAATGATGTGCCCTTTCGACATGGTGAGAGGATTGGTTCCTTCCATGGTCAGATGTAAGAGCTGTGACATGGTGAGAGGATTGGTTCCTTCCATTGTCAGATGTATGTGATGATCCCACATCTAGCATGAAAAAGAGCTGGATCTGTGAAGACACATATAGTATGAAAAAAGGTCTAGCTCTATGTAGATCCCACATCTAGTATGAAAAAGGATTGGCTCTATGAAGACACATCTAGTATGAAAAAGGAATAGCTCTATGTAGATGCCACATCTATTATGAAAAAGGACTACCTCTGTGAAGACTCATCTAGTATGAAAAAGGACTAGCTCTGTGTAGATGCCACATCTAGTATGAAAAAGGACTAGCTCTGTGTAGATGCCACATCTAGTATGAAAAAGGACTAGCTCTGTGAAGACTCATCTAGTATGAAAAAGGACTAGCTCTGTGTAGATGACACATCTAGTATGAAAAAGGACTAGCTCTATGAAGACTCATCCAGTATGAAAAAGGATTGGCTCTGTGTAGATACCACATCTAGTATGAAAAAGGACTAGCTCTATGATGATACATCCAGTATGAAAAAGGATTGGCTCTATAGATGTACATCCACCATGAAAAAGGGTTGGCTCTATAGAAATTACTATGATGAGAAGAATGAAGAGATAGCACCCGTGATGATGACCCAGTGATGATCCAGATCAAGTGATGGTGATCCAGATCTAGTGATGATGATCCAGCAGTGATGATCCAGATCGAGTGATGATCCAGATCTAGTGATGATGTCCAGTGGTGATCTAGATCGAGTGATGATCCAGATCCGATGATAAAGATGACTTGAAGATGAAGATGACTTGAAGATGAATATGAATTGAATATGACAAGGACTTGATGATGATCCAGATGATATAGATAAGAAGACTTGTGCTGAAAATTGTGTCGAAAGAATACCTTCCTATTTAAGAGGGAGTGTTGATGTATATGTAACTTCGGAATGTATTTCACTTGTATTTCTTATATATTGTAACCAGATGTTTATTCTGGGATGTACTTGAGTCATTTCATGCCTCGATGTTCCTATCAGGAAGATCTATAATGTAAACAAGTCATGTCAAGTCATTGTGGGTAACCCTCCTATTGGTTAAGGGTTAAATTCTCCGCAGTTCTGGGGCACTAGGGTTATTAGAATCTCCTAGAGAGGACGGCCCTAGTAGGTTTTATTTAAGTCAGGAATTAGTATAAATAGAGAGTTGGAATCTCTATTTATCACACATCTCATACACACTCAAGTGTAGCGCATAGTTGAGGAAGAAGAAGACACTGGGGCTAGATAGAAAGAAGGTTACTGCTATTGGGAGATCACCTTACTGTTTTGGGTTCTACTTTTGGTGTGGATTCTATCTCTGAGGAAGTTATGGGGTTTTGACCATTTGTGGTTTCCTCAAGGATAAACACTGTGTTCATTGTCTCTTGTGTCTAATTGTTGTGCTTTTTATTCTCTCAGTTAAAGATCCTAATGTATTGCTAGCTTAATGATAAAAATCTAACACAATATGCATTAACGAAATAAGATTTAGAAACCTTTATCAGCAATTGGTGAGAAGAATGGTGACTGGAAGTGCCTGCAAATCAAGAGAAAGAGAAAAACTCTAATCATGATAAACACCCTAGGAAAAACACACAAGGGACAGAGCCAGACAAAACTCAGTCCAATTTTCCCCATCAGGATCCATCACTAGAATAGAAACAACAAGAAGGGAAATACATAGAAGAAAAAATGGAACCGAAGCGCAATAAAGAAAAGGCTAATAAGGAAGCCAATACCTTTTGTATTGATGAGGAGGAGGTAGCAGTGCTAGCATAAGAACTACAAGAAGATTCCCATGAAAGTATCCATGACCTCAGCAGACAACAAAATTAATTTACTACTATTGTTACAAAGACGCTAAATGAATTGAGTAGAACAATTGAAGAAATCAAAATTGCAGTAGACAGTGCGCCCCAAAGTACCATAGTCGCAAGATGCACCTGGACCATATGAAGCATCGAAACCCCAAATACTAATAGGATACCACCTAATTAGAGTACAAATTCAAAGAGAAGTAATATATCTAGAGACTCCATAATCGAATGAGGTCGACATAAGTGTTGACCGAGTATTCCTAATTTTTTTGAAGATGTGACAGATCGATGTGTATGCTTTACAAAAAGCGGTAGTTGGAGAAATTAGAGTAAGAGAAAGTACCCTCAGTAATCAGGTGAATCAATCTGAGAAGGATACTAACAAAATAACCACAAATATGCACAATACCAAGGAAAAAGTAAGAGCAGGAGAAGAGAGTAATAAGAAACTAAAAAATATTATAAACCTTGCTTGTTCAAATATTGAAGATGCTGAAATATTACAAGAAATGCCACTAGAAGACAAGGTCTTTAGGCTTGGAAAAATAGTGGCTAACCTTCTATGGAAATTTACAAAGCTCGAGGAACAAATAAGACCTAGAACACCTCTAGAAGTGTCGAAGAGCAAAATAAACACAGCAACTAAAGCTGTGAAGAGAATCGAAGAGGCAGAAGAAATATGTGCTAAGGCCATCGACCAAGTCTCTCAAACTTGGGAAACAGTAATGGATGATGAGCAATCACAAAATATTGCAAGTGAGTTCACTACGTTTGAAACAAACATCACGTAGATAAGGAACGATGTGAAACAAATACCCTTAGCACAGAAAATGGCTAAGGTGATGGAGATTAGAAAATTAGAGCAGTAAATGATTGTGTCGCACACACAGCAACAACAACGTGAGGAAAAAGTAGAAGAATTACAGGCCGAAGCATAAAAGGTTGCATGCATCATTCAACATGTACATCAAAAGTTGCACGATATAGCAGCCTCAATGGAGAAATTCATGTTGGAACATGTCAGTTCCGACCTAGTGGAACAAATGAGGAAGACAGAGGAAGAAGTGTGCACAAAAGAAGAGAAGGTGGTGAAAATCATGGAATATTTTTAGAACAAAATCAGCACAAGTAAAAACATGGAGGAATAGCTTTGAGTGGCTTGGGAAGAAGAGAAAGGATGATGTGACAGAGGAAGTGCAAGAGAGGAAGAATAAGAGGAGGCACTAGAAGAGGAAGCTACTCTAGATAAGGAAGCCATGACAAAATGATGTAGTGCGACATGGGAAGGTATGATAGAATTTTAGTACTAGAAGGCGTGCGAGTAGCATAACGGTTGGAAAACAAAAGTAAGACATAATACTAGAAAGTGATAGGCCTTAATGATCATGGGTATGAGCTCAGATGGAGCCATTGGAAACCACATGCGTGGAGGAATCTTTATAATTCAGGACGTTAGTGCCTCCCATTAGGTGTTGCTAGAATAAGAAAGATAGTATGTTGGTTGGATATAGAAAGTCAGCTGAGAAAGCGACAAAAAGGGAGTCTATAATGAGTTGATATTGAGTCTGTATTGAGCCTGTATCGAGTCAGTATTGATTTTGTATAAAGTATGTATGGATTTTGTATCAAATCTGTAAGAAGGATATAAAAGATGGAACCCAATCTGTGTGCAGGTTAGACATTCTCCCTATAGTGACTCTATACCGTTACATTTTAATTGTAGACTCTCACTTTCTAAAAAGCATGAGCTCCTGGTTGGTAGCTTTGTATTGTTGAGTGCATTAGAGTAAAGGATCTGCAGCTGAGTGCGAAGAAGAGTAGGAAAGGTTGAGTCGATCCAGGTTGTGTGCGGATCACTAATAGAGTAAAGTAGGAAGAGAAAAGGGAGAATATCAAAGAGAATGAGAGGGAGTAAGAGTCTGTAAAGGTAGAGAAGAATATCTTAAGTAGATTATGTAGCTGAGTGCGCAGATGAAAGGTGCATCTATTTCCTCATGCCATATGAAGAGAACCTTGTGGTTTTTTCTTGATGGGTTTCCAGGCTATATTATGTTTCTATGTGTGAATATTGAATGTGTCTAAGATATATGTGTAATTTTTGTATTGAATGAATGAGTGTAGGTTTTCTCATAAATGAATATATGTATGATTCATGCATTGTATTAACTAGATATGATTATGCTACATGCCTATTGTTTATTTAATGAGTTGCATAAGAAATATGGGGCACAACCTATCTACTAAAGCATAGTTCCCACAAATAATCCACCCTAGACTTCATTGAGATAATTGTCACAGAGACAAGGTACTAACCATACTCCCACCCAACTCTGAAAATATGGTTCTAGCAGTTACCCATCCTTAAAGAGAGATATCTCGAGTGAGATGAAATCTGTGTCGCAGGTTCTTTCGACTGAGCTCTTCTTTGTCGGGTCAATATCTCAGTGTTATAAGGAATTATGCAATCAGTGCAAAAACTATTTGTTCCTCTACCTTGCAACATACAAGTGTAGGACAAAAAAGCACACCAGTATATCCTTTCATTAAGTAATTAATTAACAACATGAAATAACATCATACCTCAAATCTGGATCTCTTTGTCCTTGCTCCAAAAGTTCTTTGCAATTCAATATCCAATACCTGTTGTTTGTGTCAGAAACTGTTTCGAAGGCTAGGGAAACATGCCAACACAATCTCAAGAATAAATTCAATTGAAACTAGGGTTTAGGGTTTTGGTTTTAAGTGTTTTGGTCATAAACTTCAAGGGCATGCAGGGAATAAATTCATCAGATAAGCAACAACTAAATCAAACACAATCACTGATAAAGATGTATATATATCATAAAAATCTAACCAAAAGCCTGTATTGAAGTTTACACATAATAGACAAGCACTGCTAGAAAACACACATTAACCAGCACTGAAATTGTCAATTAAGAAGCTAAATAAACTCACAGTAAAGCCAACACAGACCAAAAGTAGGGTAAAGAGTCATATATCCATAGTTTCATCAGTAAATGTACAAGAGAGTTACAACACTTATCTTTGAATAAGCCTGAAAGTATAGTAGCTCACAAACCTCCTGATGCTCCCAGAAAAATTAGAACCTTTACATGACCTCCTAACTTTCTTAAATAGACATCCTCCAAAATTAGTTAGGTTTTATCTTCTAACTTCTCCCATCGAATTACCAAGGAGGGTAAAGTCAAAAATAGTTTTTTTACAAAATTTACAAATTGCTAAAAATAGCAAACTCTTAACTAAAACAAACTATTCATCTTAAAAAACAGCTAACTACAAACTGCATCATAGCTCCTTCGATGCCTCCACAAGAAGAGATATACCATCTAAACTTGAAGACTTCTTCTTTGCCCTTTTATGCTTCTTCTTCAGGTCAGCTAGCCTCTGTTGCAATTCCTTATTTTCCTGCTGCAAGTGATCAACAGTGTTCTCTAGCTCTGTAGTGTATCTGTCAGCAACCCTTTTTCTGCTAATGACTTCCTTAGAAACCTCTGACAGCTCCAAAAAATTCTTATGCATATCCTGCAACTTCTCCACCAGCCCTTTATTAACTTTGAATAACTCATCATTCATTTCCTGCAGGTGTTTCATAAGTTCCCTATATCTCTGAATGCTTCCCTGTATATTTTCTTCATCAAAGTCTGGGATCTCTGATACACTGTCCTCCTGCATTAAAAACTCTGAAAAATCATCATGAACAACATGGTCTACTAAATATCCTGCTTGCTTCAGAATATCCTGATCCTCTTCATCCAATTCATGATCTCCAAAAGCATTTACCTTTGCTGTATCTTCTTCTTGCTGCTGGGTAAGTTTAGCTTTAATTTCAGCAATTATCTCAACTAATTCAGACCTAAGTTTTGTCTCTGCAGGTTTTGAAGAGGAAGAAGGATGAACAGCAACCTTTCTTTTGCCTTTACTGCCCTGCTGAAAACTTTCTTTTCTTTCACTGGAAGAAGAATTGATTAACACTGCTTCTTGTCTGGAATCAAGTTTAGGGTTAAGCAATTTTTTCATGTTCCACCTCAGTTTGTTTGTAGGCCTGGTTCTA
>LPNX010480925.1:833823-1115248 GCA_001517045.1 Pseudotsuga menziesii
CGATATTAACTCCACAGTTAGCTTAAATTTCAGAGCATCCGTCATGATCATGTCTTCTTTGAGTCCTTTGGCAAATTTGCAGGACACCTGAGAATTAAAACCATCAATCTTCTTGAAAAAACTCAACCACCCTGCCTGTTGAAATATCTCTGCACAGTCTGGAAGCTTTTGAACCCAAGTTAGGTCTGAAGGCTCGGCTCTGTTTATCTTTCCACTTTTTCCCATATTCTCCTTTCAACTGATAGAAACAATCTATCTTGAGGCTTCAGCAATGTCTTGAAACTGGTTTGTTGTTGTTTGACTTCCTTCTCACTCTGCTAGGTACTTCTGTACAGGCCTGCAATATCAACTTTTCCTTTGTGCCCACCCAATTTGTTGAATATCGTGGCTTAAGGCTTCGTTTTAAAGTGGCAACGGTCTTTCCTCAGGTGCACAAATGTCTCCAACTCCTTTCCTCAACCATAAATGCCAGAATTAAGAAGCCCTAACTTTCTGCTAGCGTTGCAGGTGCTGTCTTCTTCACGGGAACATAATCCAGTTTTTTAGCGCTCTGATCCTTCTCCACGAACTTGCATTCCTATAAAAACGCATATGGAATGAGAAATTTGACAGTTCAAACCGAGATTTGATGATTTATCCAACTAATTCCACGTTTTTAGCAATCATGAACCCGTTTTGGATGCGTGATTGAGATCGGCTGAAATGCGTGTCTAAACTGCATTCACACGTGTTAAAATATCTTGCAAAAGACAATCAATCACTTCCAGATGATACCCATGATGAAAAACTGCAAAAAAATTTGAAAAATAGAAAAGCGTGATTTTCTTGTAGCGCTGTCTTTGTTAATTTTTTCACTAGCGCTACAAGAATATTTCCTGAGCCAATTTCTCGCAGTTTTACAACTTTTTTTCAAATTGTTGGAGGTTTAGAGGATTGTTAGGCTTATAAAACCAGTTTACTTGCTCTCTAAACATATCATTGAATCAACCTTGGAACATAAGACTTTCTTTACCCTTTTTTAAAATCTAAACAAACCATTAAAAATCAAATGAAATCTAAAGAGATTGTGTTGAAAACCTATTCAATCAGCAATAAAACTTCTAAGGAAACCAAAACTCAAAATTAAAACCAAAAATTTAACTGAGGGTGATAGGAAAACAAACCAAAATTGAAGAAAACAAACCAAAAATGGAAATAAAATTACTGACTTAACACCTGTAAAATAGATCAACAGACAAACATACAAAGTGAGAGTATCATGATAAACTAATTATTCATATTAGTAATCAAGGAATCTGATAATATTCGATTCAAATTAACAACACATCAAATATAGTAAAGGGGGACACTTTTTTATTAATTATGAAAGAGATAGAAGTACAACCAAGCCTTGATGTTGATGGCTTCAATCTCTACAAGAACATCTACAATCCTCTATTACTATGAATATCTCTCCACAAACAAGCCAACTCTATCTTACCTCTGATTCAGACTTCAATCCAACAGCATAAGGGTACTCTTCTGGGCCTCCTCCACTCACATCATGAAGGCTTCATTTATAGGCCCAGAACACATGATATTGACTTGGGAAAAGGATAGGATGTGATCTCAACATGTGAGGGAAGTGAAATTCTCCTCTCCCAAGCATGTAGGAACTGAATCCATGAAGGATTTCATACAAAAGATTCAAGAACCTTATTTTTTGCTCTTTTTGTACTATCGGTGCTCCTAGAAGAAAGGGCATGCACACCAACCTAACTTTTTGTCAAAGAAAGGAGGCATTGGTGCTCTTTAATCCATAGTAAGGAGCACTTTCAATGCTCTATGTAAAAGGGAGAAAGGCGTCGACCCTCCAAGATATGGGAAAAAAATCCAAAGCATCTCAAGTCAGGCTCTCAAGAAGGCAAAAGGGTAATTTGGAATTTCCAGGAAGGATGGTAGGCAATGTGGAATTTCTAGGTGCAAAAAAATGCCCCCCAAAGTATAAATCTAGAAGGAAGTGATAGGTGAAATAGTTTGCAAGATATCCATCTGATATAGAGGCAATGAGAGATGAACTCATAACTGACATAAGACCAATAACTAACTCTATCCAAACCAATCATAGCTATGGACCAATACACTACAAATCTATGATGATGACCACGTAATGGCTACCAATAATACATTGTAAATCCATGAAGAACTGATATATGAGGCAGGACATAGCTACGGAACATACAAAGTAGATCCATGTCTCCTAACCTCAAATATGGAACACAGCCACCAAACATATAATATGGATCTGTGTCAGGACTCTAAATGATCTCCAAATGCAACCTGAGCATAGGAAATCATAATGATGAAGCCTAACCACTCAGTATCTTCATCCAATCCCCAATCGATATGATTATAACCATGTGAATATATGTCTTGACATCGAACATGGCAGAAACCACTTGATTACCAGTCATTGATGTCAAATGTTAACAAGTGCGAGGGAAATCACCATTGATGTCAATGATTCCTAAGGTATCTTAGTACATTATCTCAAGTGTGAATAGATGTTTTGAAGTCAAACACTTGATAGATTATTTCAATCAGAGGTCATTGATTAAAACCTACAGTTGAAAGGGAGGAAACCTGCCATTTAGGAATGCAAGCTTCAAGGTACTTAACTAGGTTTCTAATTCTAATTCCCAGATGGTGAGTTGAAGTTGACAGGAATAGACTCGTCGTAGGAGGTGTTATTAGTCAAAATGGCACTTCTCTGTCCGATTATTGACATTCATCATGTCGATACAAAAAAGGACAATTAGGATTGAAGTGGCCAAAACACTATAGATGTGCATGACCTTTGATGCATTATCCTCAAACCAGCCTTATATATTTTTATTCTAATTTTTGGGTTGTATACGCAACTATGTGCATTGCAAACATGAGTATGTGCATTGCAACAAGCGTATACCTTACATACGCGAGTTCCCTTCAAGAAACATGTGTATCATACATGCCTTGCCTATATTAATACTTGTGTATACCTTAATTCGACCTTAAAATTTATAAATCATGATTAGATGAGATTAGTTGGGCCCTAATCCATAACTATCCCAACCATCTCAACCATCCTAACCTTTGAAACCTCTCTATTTCCAAAGTATAAATATAGGCCTTGGGATGGGGCTAATCAATCAATTTTGGGAGAGAAAAGTTATGCTGGTGGTATACCTTCAGAGTCTTGGAGCAGTAGAACTCAGAGTCCTCGGTTGCAGAGGAGTCCTTGTGTCAGAAGTTGGGTTGTATTCTTACCTATTCATTGTTTGTTAATATAGAGAATTCTTCTTCCAATATTGTATTGTGCTTGTCTCATGTATATTGGTTCAATGAATATGTTCAATTATGTTATTAATATGTTTTTCATCTAACCTTTGATGTATATATATATATGAGATATTGCTTGAAGAATTATCTCTTTACAGGTGAAGAGAAGCATCCCTAGAAGCTTTGGAGGAGATTGGAGACAGAAAACACCAAGCTTGAATCAACTGCCATAAACTGGGTAAGCCAAGACATCTTCCTATTCTCATTCCATATTCTGTAAATGTTGATTGTCTGCAAGTCTAATAGTAAGTTGGTAACTCCAGACCCTAGTTTACAGGGGTGTAATGTCCTAAACAACAGAACTGGTGACTCCACTGGGGAGTAGTGCAACCTACAGTGGGTTTATCTATAGGTTATTTACCAGTATTTGTTCTTTTTTTATTCTGAGTGTGGTCTTTATTATATTTATTTTGATTTACAATGTAGTGTGCCTAGAAACCTTTACTATTATTTTTTCTTTGAAAAACACTTAGTTGTATACATGAGTTGCTTTTATACACAGTTGTGTATAAGACCTTGTATACATAGGTTGCTCTATACTACAGGCCAAATGGTACGTGGGTTTCCTACATACACAGTCACGTATATCCTATAGCAGCATAAAATTTGGGTGGGGTTTGCTTGTCCCTATTTTCTTTGGTTTTTTGCTTGCTTGGAATTTTTCTATTAGTGGCATGTCTCTATGATTCTAAACTCTTGTGTGTCACACTGTTTGCTTGTCTTCAAGCCTTTGAGCTTTCTTTGTTTGAATTTTCTTTCATCTTGTGATTTGAAGTTGTCCTCATACTCGGCTTACAAGTTTAGTGATTTGTGTCTAAGTTAGTGATCATGGATTTGGATACGTTATACTCTGTACTGCATTTTGTAATGTCAGTTGGTCACTTGTTCTTTTGTGGATCTAGTGGACTATTTGGGTTCAATAGTTTCTCCAAATCAGGTTTTTTCCAAGTCTTCTTCTTGATTGGTTGAAGTTGGTTATTTTGGGTCCTGTATACTTCATTTTGCTTATTATATGCTCTGATTATTCAAACTTGCTCAAAAACTTGCACTTAGTTGCATTGTAGTTTTTGAATAATTTGAAAAAGTGAAGAAAAAACATTTTATACTTTTGAATTTAGTTGCATTTAGTTGTTTACTTTTCATTATTTTTCAATTAAAATTTCAAAAATTATAAAAAGAATTCTTAGTTTCTCACACTTAATTTCAATTTCATTAGCTTATATTTGCAAAAATAAAAGAAATTTGGTTTACGTAGTTGCAATTTACTTTGAAATTTTCTTTATACATCATGTTTATTTTTCTTATCGAGTCTATAACATCAGGGTCTTTCATGGCATTTACCTTCTAACTAAGAACCCTTAAAATGAATGATATAATTTAAAAATTATTAGCAAGTTTTATTTTATAGTCTCATACACCAACTAGCTTAGGCTAGACTTGTGGAATAGGGAGTTTAAAATCTCCACAAGTGTTTAAATTCATATGTAGCTGGCCAATCAATAGGTAAATCCTCTTCTATGTTGATTGTATCTGGGAAGCTCCTCTAAAATGAGAGTTAAGCACGAGGCTGCATGGAGGATTGGACCGAGGAGATAACCCTTTGATTTCTTTTCAAAGCGTAGGCCAAGGTTTTTGCGCATCTGGGGACTTCTGTCAATACCACACCCCTGGCCCCATGTGGTACCAATGTTGATAGGGTTTCGGGCTTTGCTACCCTGCCCATGTGTATGAACCAGGCTTGCAACTATCCCCCAGACTGTCAATATATTTGAGATATCCTTTAGTCTCTTTGACATCTAGGGTTCATACACAGGTACACCGAAAGGCTATTTTTGGTTGACCTTGGACAATCTTGGAACATAACCCTGGTAGAAGGTGTGGGAGGGCGATGGGTGATTCCTCTGCTTATGCCCAAGAACATCTACAAGGACGCCAAGTAATTGTCTCTTAGCTTTCTTCTGGAAAACATATCTTATACCCCTTGTGTCTATTGTGGATTTAGGAAATTTTGTAGTGATTATTGTGTGGTTTGTTTGTGTTTAGTCGACTTTAGGGTGTGTGAAGAGTCAAACTCTCAATCATGGAGGACCAACCTCTTAGAAGGTCAAGAAGGTTACAAAACCTTCCTCAATTTAACATAGTGGAGCCTCCACCGCCCCCTCAAAGGAGGAGATTAGACATAGACGGTTCCTTTGAACCGGTAGGAATTGGTGAAGTTCTACGTGAGCCAAAAATTAGGACAAAACAGGATGATAAAACCATAGAAGACATAGAATACTTGTAGGCTGACGATTTTGCAAGAAACTTGAATTTAGCTCTTACTGACCTAAATGATCCTATGATCATCCAGGTTCGTCCTTTCAATTCACCTATGATTGGTGTTCCTGTGAGCAGACTAATGTCTAGTGCAGGAGAGAGTCCTTCTACCACCATCTCAGCTATTCCGGCTGACGGAGTTCCACCTCCCCTGGTTGGTACCCCTAGAAAAAATATACCTGCTAATCCCTTAACTCCAACTTGTTGGGTGGTCCAACCACCGGCTTCCACAAATGTAGTAGGAAATTCTCATGGGGTTTTCACTAGAATTCCTAGTGTACCTTCTAATTCACCTTCTTTTGCACACACTACTCAGAGTGGTCTTGTTGGATCCTCTTCATTTGTCTATGGTTTTCCTTAGAATGGGGGGCACATTCCCCCATCCACTCCATATGTAGGCCCCACACCTGTGTATGTAGGGGTGCAGTTTGGAAACACTAACCCTTATGGTCAAGGTTTTCAAACGTCGGTTTCGTTTCCTTTGACGAACTCTCCTTTCTCGCTTTTTAGCAAAGGGATACCTGCTCCTGTTTTCCAAAATCCAGTTTCAACTGGAGTGGGTCAAACCACATACACTACACTACATGTGAATAATCCATTGGCTTATGGGTGGAATCCTTTTCAAATTAGTCCGACTACTTCGCAACTGGTAGCTGGGGGCATTCCTTCCTTTACATTTGGGAACCAGGGGGCAAGTCCTTCTACTTCCCAAAACCGTACTTTTCAGGCTCCGGTTAGGCCCAAACTTCCTTTCCTGACAACTTTGAACTTGCCATATTTGTCCAATTTAATGAATGACCCGGTGAGAAATAATGCCACTTGGCCACCTGGCCCTACCAAGTTACCCTCGGGTATCCCAAAATTTGAAGGAAAATTTTGTGAAGACCCAGGGGCTCATATCACCACTTTTCACTTGTGGTTCTCTTCCAACTCATTGAACAATGACACCATTTGGTTGAGATTGTTCCAAAGAACTCTGACTAGTGCCGTAGCAAAGTGGTACATTGAATTTCCCTCTGCTGCATTTGATAGTTTTTGGTACTTAGCTAATGTGTTCCTTAACCATTTCCAACTCCCTGTCTGGTATGATGCCAGCACAGGATTATTGTCCACCTTTACGCAGGACAAAGCTACTCACATTTCGAATAACATTCAAGAGTGGTGAAGCCAGAAGAGGCTCACTGTTAAGGCCACTATCCCTCCCATGTTTTAATTAGAATGGTTCCTTAAGTCCTTATTTCCATATATATCTAAGGATATATCCACTTCGGGAGTAACTAATGAGTAAGAGGCTATTCTCAGGGCCCAGAAAATGGATTTGATATACTCTTAGTCTGGGATTCTATATGAAATTATCCCTGATGCACCACGACCAACACATAGTGTCGAGAAACCTAAGCTTGGAACCCATGTCGATGGTGTGATTAGTTCAGTTAAAAATCCCACTGTAGAATCTTTAGCAAAAAAACTCCATGATTTGTCTGTTAAATAGTATACAGTGGAGGTAGCAAAGGTTTCCCCCTCGTCCCAAAATGCAAACATTTTTGCTCAATCCTCCCAAAAGGGAAATTAGCAGCCCAGTTGGAAAAAGAAAAAGGGAAGAAAGGTGAGGGAAACCAAAACAAGCCAAAAACCACAAATAATGATGATGGGAGGAAAAAAGAGAAGAAGAAAGTGAAATTTCCCTATAAGTTGTGCTAGGAAGATCACTTGAGCCATCAATGTCCCCTTATGGATCAAGATCAAAAGCTGCTAAAAAGTCAACAACCGGCTGTCCTAAAGGATCCTTTTCCCCAAGGATAGAATTCAACTTCAGCTTCTAATGTAGCGGGAGGCACTGCTAATGCCCATGACCAAAATGATATCAACATGGTTTGATCCCAGACATTATTCCAAACTAGAAACAAGAACTATGAGACGGAGGCTCCTAACAAGGGTAAGTCTATAGGTGAAACTTCTAACCCTCTCATAATTGAAAAACCTCCCGAAACTATGCCTAAGATACCAAAAGGTGTCTTCAAGAAAACATTGCACAATCCCAATGCTAGGGTTGCAGCCAATTATTCTGTAGTTGAAGATTTATCCCAAACCCCTTGCATGATGTCAGCTTTGGAGGTGTTACAGAGTTGTCCCACTCAGCGAGATGCACTCTTAGCAGCCTTAGGTAGTATGTATTTGTCGAGCCTTATGGTGAATTTTAATTTGTCTGATGTCAAAATTCTCCTTCCATATCATGTGGCTTTGTCAATAGATGTCATCCATGGTGGAAAAAACATTGGAAGGTCAGTTGTTGACGAAGGGTGCTTCCACATGTGTCATGTCCTTGTCTTGTTGAAAGGCTCTTGGATCTCCAGAGCTAGTCCTATCAAACACCCTACTTACTGCTTTCGACGGAAGGTCATTTCATCCACATGGTATCCTACCAGATTTCAAGATATAGTTGGCAAGGAAGGAAGTGTCTATTGAAGTAGAGGTAATTGATGCACCGTTGGATTACAACTTGCTTTTGGGGATAAGTTGGACTTATGCCATGTCCGCAATTGCATTGGTCGTTCTTCGAGTGGTAGTGTTTATGCACGAAGGGAAGTTGGTTATAATCGACCAACTCAATTTCACTCAGAAGGGCCGCATGGAAAATAATGAGTCCACCATGCCATTGGTTGATTAGTTCAAACATGTTCCAAAGAGCTTATGGACTGGAATGTATTCATCGTTAATGGGCACATTCAATATCCCATTCCTGAATAATTATTTAGGTTCTACTACCATAGGGAAGTCTATTGCAACGGTTGGTGATAGAATTGATCCTTGGGTCCTTCCTTCCCGTCATGAGCCTAAAGTTCCCTTATCAGTAGTGGAAGTATCTTACCAAGCTATCGTTAACACAATGTTGATCCTATTTTAGTTTCTCCCATAGTCTGAGAGGATCCGAAAGAATCCTATCTGCCTGCTTGGGCAGAGAACTCTTTGTATACTTATGACTTCTTAGACATGGTTTTTCCCTCGGATGAAACCATTTTGGAAGCTAGGAGCAGGTGAGATAAGATCTATGAAGATCTTCATCATAGACCCTACTTTCTTCTAGAGTTAAGCAGGATTGAAAATAAAGAGTTCCATGTGATACTGGCAGGTTGTTGGTATACCAATCAATCCCTTACCAAGGGAGGGAATCTTTTCCGAGGGCAATATGGAAAATATTTCCATTACTATTCCTATCAAAATCTCTATGAACCCCAACATTGTGGAAAATGTATATATTGGTGCAAACTGCTCGCCGAGGGGGATTGATATCTATACAACCTTGTTTAAGGAGTTCTACGACATGTTTTCCTGGTCATATGAGGAGATGATAGGCATAGATCCATTGATAGTCGAACATGAAATCCAAACCTATCCTCATACCAAACCAGTTCGACAAAAACTTAGACCCGTCAATCTGCGCAAAGAGGAATTCATTAAGGCTGATGTTGAAAAGCTGCTGAAAGCTGGTTTTATTTACTCGATAGCTTTGACGGAGTGGGTATACAACCCTGTTCTTGTCAATAAAAAGCAAGGGACAATACGTGTTTGTACTGAATTTCGCAATTTAAACAAATCATGTCCTAAGGATAACTACCCCACACCATTCATAGATCAAATCATTGATGCTTGTGCGGGGAGTGAAGTCTTTTCATTTTTGGATGGTTTCTCTGGGTATAATCAGATTCAAATCAAGCTGAAAGACCAACATAAAATAGCTTTCATTTGTCCTTGGGGTACATTTTCGTATAAGAAGATGCCTTTTGGATTTAAAAATGCAAGGGCTACCTTTCAGTGGGAAATGAATTTTTCCTTTCATGACATCAATTCTATTTTCGAACCTACCTAGATGATGTACCGGCACATTCTCATAAGAGGATCGACCATCCATATCACTTGAATTTAATTTTCAAATGATGCAGGAATTACAAAATACGCTTGAATCCCCGCAAGTGTGTTTTCTATGACGAGTCAGGTAGGCTGCTTGGGTTCATTGTTTCTAACAAAGGTATTCAGGTGGATCCTTTGAAAGTTGAGGCCATTGTAAATCTACCTCCTCCTCGTTCCATCAGGAAAATTCAAAACATGTAAGGAAAGTCTAACTTTCTTCAACATTTTATCATGAATTATGCCAATATCACCAAAGGTTTCATGCTCCTGTTGAAGCAGGACACCCCATTTGTATGGGATGAAACCGCACAAATTGCATTGAGGCATTAAATAAAGCTTTGTTGTCGGCACCTTTATTGCGTCCACCAGATTACTCTCATGATTTTATATTGTATATGGCCGCATCTGAGTCAACCATAGGGGTAGTGCTAGTCCAGGAAGATGATGAGCTCCAAGAGCATGTCATCTACTATCTTAGTTGTGCTTTAGCTGGCCCTGAACTTAGGTACTCCCACGTCGAAAAGTTGGCATTAGAAGCTATGTATGTTGTTCAGAGGTTACGTCACTACATCTTACTAAGGAATATGACAGTAGTGGCAGATGTTAATCTTTTCCAATATGTCTTGTCCTGACATATAGTTGGAGGAAAATTTAACAAATGGATAGTCATTTTCCAAGAGTTTGACTTGGATTTTCAATCCTCCAAATCCAAAAAATACTTAGTTTTTGTAGAGATTATTGTAGAATTTCCAGTTGAAGAAGATGTAGCCATTGAAGAAGACTCATTCCTAGATGAGCACATTTTCTTGATTTCCACCTCTGACCCTTGGTATGGAGATATACTTGTCTATCTCCATAATCTGAAGTGTCCTGCAACCTTTTCACAGGAATACCGAAGCAAATTACGCCCACATGTGAAAAACTACCTCATAATTGGAGATACTTTATACCGTAGAGGGGTAGACTCTATTTTGCGTCACTGCCTCACCCACGAAGAGGCTAATATTTTCCTAAATGATTCCCATAGAGGAGCATGTGGGGGCCATTTATCTAAGTTAGAAACAACCCAAAAGATCTTACGTGCCGGTTATTTCTGGCCCATAATCTTTAAAGAATGTGTGGAAGCTGTGAAGCGTTGTCATCCTTGTCAGCTTTACACCAGAAATATGCAGTTTCATCCTGCTCCATTATTTCCCGTCATTTAAGTGGCCCCCTTCACCAAGTGGGGGATAGATTACGTGATGTGCAACCCTGTCTCAGCCGGGGGGCACAAATACATCATTGTCGCTATGGATTACTTCACGAAGTGGGAAAAGGAAATAACCACCTATAAGGCTGGGAAACTATAGCTTTTTTCATTTTCAGCCAGATTATCACATGCTTCGATATTCCTAAAGAGATTATCACTGAACATGGAAGTCACTTCCAAAATAGCATGATGACCAAATTGACTACTATGGTAGGGTTTAAACAAGAACATTCATTTTCTTTTTACCTGCAAGCAAATGGTCAAGTTGAGGTAGTCAATAAGACCTTGAAGACTATCATCAAGCGTACTATTAACACATCGCAGTCAAATTGTCATATCATGATATATCCTGCACTTTGGGCTTACCGAACCAATGTAAAAACTGCCACGGGGTTCTCTCCTTTCCAACTCGTTCACGGGGTGGAAGCAGTAACCCCAGTTGAATGCGAAATCCCATCTTTAAAAATTTCCATTCATGTGTTACCTGATACAACTGAGCTAGAGAAAATTTTATTACACTTAGAACATCTATATGAACAACATAGAGATACGTTGAATGCAAACAAGGCTCATAAAAATAGGGTGAAAAAACGATATGATAAGTCAGTCAAACCTAGGATTTTTTCTAAAGGGGAGATGGTCTTGTTCTGGGACCAAGACAAAGAACCCCTGGGGGCAAGGAAATCCAGGTCTATGTGGTTAGGACCCTATGTTGTGTCAAAATGTTTGAATAAAGGAGCATATGACTTAACTTATTTTGAAGGGAATAAGCTTCCTGAGCCTAGAAATGGGCTCTACCTGAAGAAGTACTATGCTCAGGCTTAACACTTTTTCTTACAATCTTATTGTATGTAACTTTATGTACAATAGCTAGCCGGTTTGTGTTCCTATACCATCTATTGGTTGTTACAGATGTCTTCTAAGTGGTTCATAGGTTTCGTATATGGCACTAATTGCCACACTTACAACCTGGATTCAGCCGCATGGGTTATTTACTCATCCTCAGGATAGCTAGTTTCCTCTAGAGGCACTTGCCTAGGTCCTGCTACCAATAATGTGTCCGAATACAAAGTCGTCATTGAGATTTTATGGGATTCCTTTTCATGTGGTATCACCCAATTGGAAGTTAGAGTTGACTCTCAACTAGTGGTTTCCCAGCTCAATCAAGCTGATTCCCCCATCTATGACATGAAACAAGGAACAAAAGTTGATTTGAAGTGATGAAATTGACTCAAACATGACTAACATTATGAACAGGTAAAGTTACTGATGAGTTATTTTCTGGGAGAGACATCCTTTGAACAATTTGTGGCATGACAAATGACTTGGAAGCTTTGACTTGACAAGACTAGAACCAGTTGTAATGCAAGGAATATGATAGAGCATTCTTTGAATTGACTCAAAGGAGTCAGGTGACTCATAGAAATGGATCATCTCAGAGGCAATATGAATACCCAACTGTTCAGATATGCAAATGCAGACATGTGCCATGTTCAAAGGTGGACCGTAGATGACTTCCATAAATACAAATGAAAAAAATTCCCCTTTCCTTTAATTTCCCCATCTCGAAAGATGAGTGCCTATTTTTATTTTTACAAGTCCAAAGAGGGTAACAAACACTTGTTAAAGCTCTTCAAGTGAGGAGTCAATTCTCACATGTTTTACGAACCTAAGAAAGGAGGGGTTTGTTCCCAGATAGGTTCTTTCATCTTTTTGTTTTACGAGTCTGACAAAAGAAAACTCATTTATCGTTTCATGTTTAGAGATTCTGAAATGACTAAGAAGACTCCAAAAGGTCCTTTTTCATAAATAAGGCTAGTCAGTCCGAAAAAGAGATAACCTACCACCGACTAGTCGACCGTTTTGATACTTTTACAAGACTGAATGTAACAAGCTTGCTTGGCAATCTTTTTGTGTTTTTAAGGAGACTAAAAAGAGATTAAATATAAGTTGTTCATGCTACTACGCAGTGGGTATCTTTAAGAGAAGGAGGAAAACTGCGTTACGTTATATTTTTATCTCGACGTTTCGAACCACAAAGTAGGGTTCATCATCAGGAGAAAGTGTCTCGGGTTGAAATAGGTAAGGGTTCTTTTGTTTTAATAATAAATGTAACAGTTTTTATTTTTAGGGTTAATCACCGACACTATAAATTTTTCAATATGGATTTAAAAACTTTAGTCGAAATTTTTTTTTAAAATGTTTTTTTTTTTCTTATATTCTTTTTTTTAAAAAAATTTAAACTTTTTTTAAAAATTTTTATTAAAAGGTGTATTGGTTAAAAAAAATTAAGTTTTAATTTAAAAATTTTTAATTTTTTAATTTTCTATAAAGTTTACTTAATTAAGATTTTCCTAAGTTTTTTAACTTTTAAAACTATTTAAAAGTTTAATATTTTATTAATGTTTAAAAAAAAAATTATAAAAGGTTTTAAAAGTTTTTTTAATTTTCTGTATATATAGTTTGAAAGTTGTTTAAATTTTATAAAAGGAGAGGAAGTTTTTTTATTAAATTTTTACAAAGCTATTAATGAGAAATTTAATTTTAGGACAATAAATTTTGTATTAAAGTATTTAGAATCTATTAAGAGATTTTGATTTTTTATATTAATAAAAGTTTATTATATTTTAAGTTGTAATTAGGTTTGTTAATATAATATAGGATAGTTTTTTAGAAATGTGAATTTTTTTATTATTATTATTATTATTATTATTATGTTGTTGTTGTTTTTCTTTTTGTATTTAAAACTGTTTACATAGTTGTTTAATATTATTAAAATGTCATTAGTTAGGGAAGGGTTTTTTTGTTAATTTTGAGTGTGTGTTATAGTTTTTTAGGTGACGGATAATAGGGCGCCAGCAATTATTTAGTTTAAGGCCATCATCTCTATTCAGGTTTGAGGGGAATTTTTCTATTTCTATAGCCTCTCTAATTTTTCTCCTCTTGTAGTGATCTTCTCTGGCGATAAGTTTTGTTCCTTCAATCCGTATGTGGTGGCGTGAATGGTGAGCATGTTTGGCTAGAGCTGATTTTTGGTGTCGATCGTTGAGCCTTGTCTGAATAGAGCATCCAGTTTCACCAATATAAATATTGGTGAAACTGGACGCTCTATTCAAACAAGGCTCAAAGAACACTCGGCAGACATCATACACGATCGACACCAAAAATCAGCTCTAGCCAAACATGCTCACCATTCACGCCACCACATACAGATTGAAGGAACAAAACTTATCGCCAGAGAAGATCACTACAAGAGGAGAAAAATTAGAGAGGCTATAGAAATAGAAAAATTCCCCTCAAACCTGAATAGAGATGATGGCCTTAAACTAAATAATTGTTGGCGCCCTATTATCTGCCACCTAAAAAACTATAACACACACTCAAAATTAACAAAATAACCCTTCCCTAACTAATGACATTTTAATAATATTAAACAACTATGTAAAAAGTTTTAAATACAAAAAGAAAAACAACATAATAAATAAATAAATAAATAAAAATTCACATTTCTGAAAAACTAACCTATATTATATTAACAAACCTAATTACAACTTAAAATATAATAAACTTTTATTAATATAAAAAATCAAAATCTCTTAATAAATTCTAAATACTTTAATACAAAATTTATTGCCCTAAAATTAAATTTCTCATTAATAGCTTTGTAAAAATTTAATCAAAAAACTTCCTCTCCTTTTATAAAATTTAAACAACTTTCAAACTATATATACAGAAAATTAAAAAAACTTTTAAAACCTTTTATAAAAAAAATTTTAAACATTAATAAAATATTAAACTTTTTAATAGTTTTAAAAGTTAAAAAACTTAGGAAAATCTTAATTAAGTAAACTTTATAGAAAATTAAAAAATTAAAAAATTTTAAATTAAAACTTAAAATTTTTTTAACCAATACACCTTTTAATAAAAAAATTTAAAAAAAGTTTAAATTTTTTTTTAAAAAGGAATATAAGCAAAAACAAAACATTTTTAAGAAAAAATTCGACTAAAGTTTTTAAATCCATATTGAAAAATTTATAGTGTCGGTGATTAACCCTAAAAATAAAAACTGTTACATTTATTATTAAAACAAAAGAACCCTTACCTATTTCAACCCGAGACACTTTCTCCTGATGATGAACCCTACTTTGTGGTTCGAAACGTCGAGATAAAAATCTAACGTAACGCAGTTTTCCTCTTTCTCTTAAAGATTAAATATAAATCTGTAATGGGTTTGCTTTTTCATAATCCACTTTTAACGAGTCTGAAAAAGAA
Organism: Pseudotsuga menziesii; assembly: GCA_001517045.1. Taxonomy (NCBI): domain Eukaryota; kingdom Viridiplantae; phylum Streptophyta; class Pinopsida; order Pinales; family Pinaceae; genus Pseudotsuga; species Pseudotsuga menziesii. The sequence goes on from LPNX010480925.1 coordinate 848,930, forward strand.
AAAAAGTATACTTGACACTCTTTTACTGTTGTTTTAACGAGCATGTGAAAAGTACACAAAGACGCTAGGTACTTTTTCATTTTACTCCAAGCTTGAAAAAGACTAAAAAAGCTTGTTTTGTAGCCATAACCCCAAAGTTGACCTGAAAAGCTCAAAAAACACATTAGAAGCCAACTTATCAAAACTATATAAAACCAAAAGTAAAAACCCATTTAGTAATGATATAATTTTGGACTTCAAAATAATTAAATTATAGTGAAATATTGAAAACTTCCAAAATATCTATAAATAGAAAGGGATGGTAAGAATTATTTACCATTTGTTCTTACCATTGTGAGAGTTTGGTAGTTGGAGTGAAAGTGAGGAGCTTCCACCGGTGATTTGGCAAGGGTTCCCATCCATTGTTTCTCCTATCTTCTTGGAAGAGGTAAGCATCTTGATATTTTCATATCATGTTCAAAATGAGTTTAAATTAGTTTTAAAACAAGGATATAGAGTAAATGCAGGTAAAATTTGGATTTAAGACCGCATAAGGGGGTTTATGAATGCTTAAAGGGAAAAAAAATTGGGCCATAGGGCCCCTTAGCTTTCAGGAAAAGCGCATCACGGCACTCTGCCGCGCTGGGACAGATGCGTCGTAGGTGCTCTGTCGACATTCGACAAGAGCACTGGCCATTGGTTCTCTGCAGGAAAAAATAGGAAGCGTCGTAGGAATTCTATGGGTAAAATCGAAGGCACCACTGCCCCTTTACGTGGACACAAATAAACCCTATCCCATCCAAAAATTAATTTTTTCCTTGTACATTGTTTAAAATTATCCTTTAAATCCTTTTCCCTTCAGCCATGATGTAATTTCTAATCTAAATTTTGTGTGTTGCAGGTACAACACAATTTTGCATCATGGTTATTTGGAAAGAATGAGAACATGAGGTTCCAGACTTCCAGGATGTCAATGACCCAACCACTGTAGAAGATCTACAAAACTACAGGCTCTTGAAGTACTTCAAAGTGCCAGGAATGAAATCATATGTCCGCCTACTGGAATACATCATAGACATGTGGGATCCTGAACAACAGAACTTCATGGTTGGGATCCACACTCTAACCATAGAGATCAGAGATATATACTTTCTGACTGGTTTGTCTAGGAGAGGAAGGCCAGTAGTTTTATTCGGAGCACGAGGATGGGACACCTCCTTGGATGACTTGATTCACCAATACTGTGCATTGGGTACGGAATATCAGTCTAGGAAATTATGTATCCAGTCTATAGTGGATCATCCTTTGAGGATGGTAGTGTACACGATTGGAAAGGTGGTCGGAACTAGGTCTGCTCATCTCACTAATAGGTCACACATGTTGTATGACCTAAAGTGCATGGAGCCCACAATCTTCCATTGGTGTGAAGGAATGCTGGTAAGTCTCAAGAATCAATTGAACAAATGTAAGCGGGAAACACTTAAACAGTTTGGATATGGAGAAATGGTGGTGTCTTTTATTCTATAGTGAGTTCCCAACATGAGGCCACAGGTGACTGTGAGCAGACTCGAGCCTTAGGATCCTAGGATGCTCAGGTGGGTTTATGTTATGGCCTGCCATGGTGGTGGGGGACCCAAAGTTGTTTATGGGTCTTCCTTCTTTTGTTGGCTGAGAGGCCAGTTATTGATGGTTGAGGACTATGCCTACGAGGGGGCAAACTTTCGGGATGACCCAAAGCTTGCATTACCTGAGGGGGAGGTATGGGACGACCGTGATAAGAAAAGACATTACCCACTATGTTTTTAATTTTTGAAATTTATTTCATTTTTATTTTATAGTACTCAGATAAGTGAAAATATTTGTATGCGGACATTGAGCCAGTATGCCCAGCTGGGATGTCTCCCACCGCAAGGTGGGAAGGTACCAGGGATATGATGATTTATCGCTCCGAGGCTGATAAGGAGCTCGTAGATCTCAAGGAGAACCTACAGTGTTTGACTGTAGGGATTCCTGACATGACTATTGATGACCTACCTAGGAGTTATCATCGACATACTGTAGGGGTTTCTGGATGATTTTCCAAGCTACTCCACAGAGTGGCTCAAGCTATTGGATGCTATCATGAGAAGCATGAGGATTAGTCCATAGGGATTTTCACTTTTTGTATATGTATTACACTAAAAGCTTTGAAGCTTCATATTTTTTCCTATGTATATGTGTATTTGTTGTAATCTCACTGATCACATAAGGTTACCAATAATACATGCTAAAACATAACCATAAATAAGAGACAAGAGACAAGAACAGATAGGAAAATAGATTATATTAATGTAGTGAGTTCATACAAGGCACAGAAATGAACTGAGTTCTTGCTTGGCTCAATAGCCTAATATATACCATTTACAAATAGTTACAAAAAATAACTACCTGTCGGTTCGGTGAACCGACACGACTGTTAGTTAAGTCGACTAATCTTTTAGTTTAGTCGGTCGACCGACTTGGTTGGCTGGTTAAGTCGTTCTTCGTCCAAGTCGACTTATGTCGGCTTGCTCCTTCTACATCTCCCCCATGAACAAAACATTTCTTCGTCCCGAAGAAACAGGGAGGTACAAAAAACGAACTCTTGTGGATGCAGTCAGACTTGCTCATGCTGGGGGTTGTGCAGCCGGATGGTCGGTCTCCTTTGGACATAGACTTCGACGATAGCTGGAGCTGTGACGACCAGATGATGCTGAAAGTCATTCCAACTCTGTAATGCCTTCTGGATATCGATCGTTAAGGTTGTAAGACTTGAAAGAATCGACATCTTTTTGGACATGGGCATTTCTGCGATGTTTTCCATGTTGGGACCCAACAGTTGGTTTTGCTCTTCTGCAGCAGTGATGAGTCGTTTCATCTGTGGACAGATGTGGTCGACTCTCTCTAAATTGGGGAGGGCCTGTTGAACCCACTGATGTGCCCCTCGTTCTAGCTTCTGTAGTTTGATATTCTCCATCACAATTTGTTCTTCAATGGTCTGCCTCAGTTCTGCCTCTGTCGACTTCCGACTTTCCATAGCCTGAATGCCCTGTCTTGCCTGTCGGGTCTACTGATAGACTTGCCCGTAGTGATTAGGCCAGTCTCATAATACTTCCTCGGTGACTACTGATTCTTCCATATGATCCTGGAGAACTTTGTAAGCTTCCGAGAATGCAGTGTGCTGGGCCAGGAGCAGTCGAACAGTCTCCTCCTTTTTTCCTTCTTTAGTCTCATGTAGTCGGGTCTGGATGGTCGATACCATTGTCTCGAAGAGCTGATATGCTCTTTCAAGTGGTCGATCTGTGTCGACGTTGATAGGGCCTGGTATCACAGTCTGGACTAGAGCTCTGCATCGGCCGAGAAACTCGACTTCTTCTACATTTTTGGCGACCAACTCTTTATTTTTTCGATCTGTCCTTTCCTTGGACTCTTTGGCCACTGTTTTCAGGAGTTGGCCGACCTTTGTTTCGTCCAAGGAACTTGCATCCCTTAGGGTAATGCGGAGGCCGGATGGTCTATGCTGCTCTTTCTTTTTCTGCTGTTTGTCTGGTTGTTGTTCTTGCTCCTGGGTACCTGCAGTAGTGGAAGTTGGGTCTGTTGTTGGTGGATTGGAGGTCGAGGGTTGTTCTGGTTGGTTAGGTGATATAGAAGATGGCTGTGTTTCTTTTTGAGGAGGGGGTCTGGGGGACGGGGTTTTTTCTGTTTGAGGAGGTGGGATGTCTGCTTCTGGTTGTGAAGATAACGGTGGCTGTGATGGGTTTGGCTGTAATTCTGGTGGTGGGGATTTCGACGGTGGAGGTGGTGGGGAAGGAGGTTTGGATGATGGTGGTGTTGGGGATGGAGTGGGGGAATGGATAGGGGTTGCGAGAGTGGCTTGAATCTATTTGAGACTACCGTCAGAAGAGATCACTGCTTCAGATGGTGACGTGGGTGGTTCGTTCTGTGTCTCGGGATCGACCTGCTTGGTGACAGACTGACTGTGTCCTATGATGTCGCCCTCTTCATTGATCCTGGTAAATGTTTTCGTTTCCTGGGCATAAATCTGTTTGTGTATTTTGAGAGGAGTTGTTGTATTTATTTTCTGGGCCGACTTAAATAGTGAAGGCAAAGTCGCAAAGAAAGCTTTAAGCTCAGCGTCCTGGCTGACCCTGGCTCTGAGTGCTTCCGGCATTGCGTGTTCATATTCTTCACTGGGGCTGCCCAACCATTCTGCTGGTGCTTGTTCTTCAACTACGGGCGTCGGAGATGGGGGTGGGGGGGTCAACACAAGGTCGACGACATTTTCAGGCGTCGTTTGTGTTTTGGCTTTCTTGGGCCGACCCTCCGGAGCTCCTGCTTCCAGATACCGTTGAAACTGAACTTCAACAGATACTTTATTGGCACGGGCATCCTCGACAATGTCGACGGCCGTGGCGGCTAGTTCCTCCTCATCGTCGGATGAGTCAGCCAGAATAAGCTTACGCTTACCCCTCCCTTGGTGTTGTTTTTGGGTTTTGATTTTTTTCCGGGCGACAGCTATCTCCTTAGCCAGCTTTTTGATGATGCTTCAGGATAAAGCATATTCCGAATCGTTGGTTTCGACTTCTCCTGTCGGTTCTTGAGTGGGGTAGACGATTGCTGGAGCCGGAGGAGTTGACTGTTGCTGTGGTTCTACTGTTGGTTGTTGTTGTTCTGTCGGCCGAGGGTCGACTACTTTTACAGTTGGGGGTTTAACAGTGATGTGTACCTGACTAGTGGGCACAGTCAGGGTGTCCTCCAACACAAATGTGCTGATGTATAGGTTTAGCTCGTAGTCCTATTCTTTTTCTTGGTCGGTGAGGGGCTCGATGATGAAGAAGTCGACCTGTTTGGCAGCCTCTGGGATGGGTATCTTTGTCTACGCTTGTCTAGTCAACTCTCGAAAAATCTGCTCGACCGTTGGATAGTAGTCGAGGTCCTGTGCTTTGGGGTATTGACCGCGCATATACCATACTGAGGTATGGTCTAGTTCCAACTGGATGTGAGACTCAGCAGGGAGGTTTCGTCGGATGTTCTGGGGCACCCTCCACCTTGTCGTGCAGACCTTCAGTTGTTGGAACAAGTTTTATAGGAAGACTTTCCCCTGGGCCAGCTCATGAAGGGTGCCTTTTTGTGAAAAGGGCTTAAATCTGTGCATTTGGAACTTGGTCGACTCCCGGAAGACTGGACTGCCTTCGGGACAAATGTGATACATAACAATCCAGATAATGAGAGAGGGGAACTTGATCATACCTCCTGTCTCCTGGAAGCGTTCACAGATGGTTTTGATCATGTCCGCAACATAATCTCCCCATCGGTAGATACGTCCGTCAGTCGCGATTGTGTCGACCGCTTCCAACATCTCTAGCTTAAGGTCGTTGCCTCGACCCGCCAAGGTAAGGGTGATTGCTATAATTTTAGCCACGATTTGTGGCGTCCTTGTCGCAATCTGGCTGATCATTAATCCCTTGGAGTTCTTGCCCGATGGTAAGCCCGTAAGCTCTTGGACTAACCCTTCCTTGATCCCAATAGGAATAGCGCTGCCTTGGTTGGACAGACCCGTAAGTTTGGAGATAACATCCCCGATGATATCAATCGGCTGGTCGAAGTAGAATCGGCCGTTATGGTAGCGACCGATAATGAATTTAACCGTTGCTTCCTTCGTCCCATCGAAGCTTGCCATCAGTGGTGCGTTAGGGTACTAGAGGATAGAGCTCTTCCGAATTTTCTCAGCGGCTGGTGTCATTCTATTGTCGATATAGGCCCACTCTTGGATCTCTTTCCATAGTTTATGAAATGGGCCCTCCTGGACCTTTGCATTTTTTATGTTCTTGAGATAGTTGAGCAAGGGGGTGTCCTCAGCTTGCAACTCCTTTGCCTTGGCCGCATCTCTAGTTAATTTCGGTGCCATTGTGTCAGACTGGTCGGAGTTTTGACAGGGTTCTTGTGCTTTGGTCGACTGAGATTGCAGGTGCTCTGATGAAAATGGGTGTGGTGAATGCACGGGGACTTCACATAGTGAAAATCTCACATAGCACGTGCAATCGTGGGATATTAAAGAATACCCTTAAATTCCAGAGATATTGACCCAAACTCTTTTTGTTGAAACCCCCTCCTAATACTTAAAACCTCCTCCCCACCCCTTTTTATACCTCAATCCTTATAAACCACCCTACCCACCCCCACCTTAAACCCCTCATCCCCCCAATACATGCAATATATTGGTTCAATTTTTAATAATTTTAAAACCCACAATATGAACTAACGTGATAGGATATTGGTCAACAAGTGAAGCCCCCGTGGGTGAATGAACCTTCGACGGTCCATGATTTATAGGTGGGGATGGGGTTGAGTGTCGAAATGGGTGTATTAATTGCGGACTTGACAGTCCAACTGCAATACTCAAGTGCGACTTAATGGAGGATTTGTTTCGGCGCTCGAGGCCATCAATGCGTGATGGGACTTTCGAAGTCGATGGTCAGTGTCGTGGGTGAAAACGGTCGGCCTGACTGGTCGATGAAGATGGTCGATGGTGGTGATGTCGGTGGTCAAGGTAGTGAGTTGCTGTCATGGCTTGTTGTCAGATGTATTATTTGGTTTTGGAATTTTTTTGTCTTTTTATAGGTTTTGGTTGACGGTTACGGTCGTTATTTGATTTTTTTATTTTTTTTTTCAGTTTTTGTAGCATTTGAGTCGGGCTCCATTAACGAGCTTTCGGAATACTATGCCCTGTAACGTTTTCAGTCAGACTGAACTGTTGATATGTATTTCGTCGACAACGTAAGGTCCCATCCATTCTGTGTGTAATTTCTTGGGTTTGCCCTTGACTCGACTGTTATATAGTAAAGCAAGGTCGTCGACCGAAAGGTTTTTGTTTTTGATGTTACAGTCGTGCTAGGATTTTTGTTGTTGTTTGTGAATTTCCTGATGCTGAATAGCCATGATTCGATGTTCTTCTAGCTTACTGAGTTGAAATAGTCGGTCCTTTCTTGCCTGTTCGACATCGACATGCAATATTTGTGCAATAATAGGTGTCTGTTGTCAGAAATGTAGGGGAACGACTGCTTCCTTCCCGTAGACTAGTCGAAAGGGTGTTTGATCGGTTGACCGCTTATATGTTGTCCTATATGCCCAGAGAACGGCATGTATTTTCTCATCCCAGTTGTCTTTGTCAGTGCTGCATATTTTGGTTAGCCCTTTGGTTAGTGTTTTGTTAAAAGCTTCAATGGCGTCGTTCGACTAAGGATGATATGCAGTGCTTCGTCGGTGGTCGATGTGAAACTGGTCGGTCAAGCTTTTGATGGTTTTTTTGATAAAGTGTGATCCTTGGTCGCTGATCAATGTGAGTGGGCATCCAAATCGGGTGATAATGTTTTCGTAGATAAACTTAGCAGCTACCTCACTTGAACATGTATCGACAGGTTCCGCTTCTGCCCATTTAGTGACATATTCCACTGCCGTGATAATATATCTGGCACCTGATCATTTGGCTAGGATAGGAAAAGGTCCTATGAATTCTATAGCCCAAAGTTCAAATGTGAGACTAGGGTTTACAGATATCAAGGGAATTTCTGTGCTCGGTAGAGTTCGACCAAGTCGTTGACATCTATCACATCGACTAACAAAGTTTTTGCAATCCTTGTGGATGGTCGGCCACCATAAGCCTGACTGTTGGATTTTTCTGGTAGTTGTATCCACTTGAAAATGTCCTCCTGCAGGTCCATAGTGTGCTTCATGCAAGATTTGTTCTCTCTCATGGTTGAGTACGCAACGTCTTAAAATGTCGTCTAACCCCATTTTGTACAAAAAGCCATTGATGAGGCTATAGGGTGCAGCCTTCATAGCTAAGATTTGTTTCTTCTTTGTGTTCAGACCTTCGGGTGCCTGACCTGTCTCTAAGAACTGAGCTATTTCTTCTAGTTCTTCGAGTACTGCTTCTATGCGAAATAGATGTGCATCTGGCAAATCATCGTCGATTCCGATCGGTTCCTCCCCTGTGTCGATACGTGATAGGTGGTCGGGGCCGACATTTAGCTTTCCTGGTCGGACCACTACTTCAAAATCAAATTCTTGAAAAATAAGTAACCATCGACAGATTCTTCCATGATGAAGGGGTTTATTAACAAGGTACTTCAAAGCTTGATGATCGGTATAAAATATAAAAGGGTTGGCCAATAGGTAATGTCGATACTTCTGGAGGGAAAAGACCATACCTAGGGCTTCTCGTTCAGTGGTCGAGTAGTTCCTTTCAGCTTTATTTAGTTTTCGACTGCTGTATACGATAGGGTAATCCATCCCATCAACCCCTGGTTGAGTAAGGATGGCTCCAATTGCAATGCCTGATGCATCAATATGTACATGAAATTTAGTCGACCAGTTTGGAAATTTAAGTATGGGCACTTCGACCAGTTTTCTTTTCAATTTGTCGAAGGATATTTGGCATTCCTCCGTCCATATAAACTCCAGATCGTCTTTTAGCAGTTCCTCCAGAGGGTAAGTCATATCTGAATAATGTCTGATGAATTTCCTGTAGTATCCTGTATGGCCCAATAACACCCAGACCTGTTTAGGGTTTATTGGGGGTTTTAGGTCGAGGATGATTTTTATTTTGGCAAAGTCAACCTTTATACCATCTTTGCAGAAAATATGCCCTAAGAGTATGCCAATGGGAATCATAAAAGTACATTTATTAATATTTAAGGAGAGTTGTATCTGTCGACATCTCTCCAGCATAAGTCGGAGCCATGTGCAGTGATCCTTTAGGGTGGAATATATGCTCCAGTCCTCGAAGTATACTGCCATGGTCTTATAGATATACTCTTGGAATGTTTTGACAACAATTCGTGAGAATACTGCAGGTGCATTCTTCAACCCAAAAGGCATAACTCTATATGCAAAGGACCCAAATTCACATACAAATGTTGTTTTCTTCTGATCCTCTTTTGCTATGGGTACCTGGTTATATCCTGAAAATCCATCTGTAAATGAATAACATTCATAGCCTGCAACTTCATTCAGGATTTCATCAGTGTAGGGGGTGGGGAATGGATCTGTGAGTATGAATTTGTTGAGCTCCCTAAAGTCGACACAAATTCTTAACCTGGTCGAGTCATGTTTCTTGGGTTGTATAACCATGGGACTTGCCCATTCTGACTGGTCAATGGGGTAAATAATTCCTGCTACTAACATGTTGTCTATTTCCTTCTTAACTATCTCCTTATACTTATGAGCTAGTTTGTAAGGTCGTTTCTTGACAGGTCGGACATTAGGTTTAGTATCTATTTTCATTTCTCCCATTTCTTGTACTAACCCTTTTAAGTCTTTGTAATCCCTTGCAAAGACATCTTGGAATTCTTTCAGTAAGTTGATGATTTTGGTGGTTTGGTGTTCGTTCCAGTAGTCTCCAATCTTAGCTATTTTTGAACGGTCATCGTTTCAAATGTTGACCTCCTTAGTTTTCACTTTGGCATCCAGCCACTCTGGTGCTTTAACTTCATTGATCGGCTGACTTCCTTCTTTAAACTATGAGAATGTCGCCAGAAAGTCAGCTGCAGTCATTTTGTCTAGGTCTGGTTTGTCAGTGGTCTCGACTTTCAGGATTGAGTAGATCGGTTTGGTTGTTTCAATGTGGTTGGTCTTCCACCTAAGGCTCTTACCTTCTGTGTGTTCGTTGTCCAAGTGTAATCGTGTCGACTGTGATTTTGATTCAGCTTGTATCTTGTTACAGTCCTTGATTTGTCGATGGTCGTGGTTGAATTGTTTATCTGTCGGTTGAAGAAACTTTTTGATTTGGTTTGTTGTCTCAGCCAACTTTTCGTTTTGAGGTTTGAACTGGAAGTCCTTAATAAAATTTGCTTTAAGTTCAGGCCAAAAGAAGGTTTCTCCTCTAGCCTCCTCCATTTTATACCATTTAGTAGGCAAGTCGGCTAGGGTTGAAGGGAACAAATGTGGCCAGGCTCGCTCATCTTTGTGTCCAAGCCGTCTCCACTCCTTTTCACAAAGTTTGATGTGTTCTTCTGGGTCTTGGCCTTGGACAAAGATAGGGATTTGAGCTTCCTGAGTTAGCTTTTGTCCACCAAATCGTTCGACAAAGAAATTTGAATCAGTTGTCCAGGTCTGCAATTTTGTCTGATGGGTGTTCCACCATCTAGCTGCTTGACCTGTAAATGTTTCCACTAAGCTTTGAAGTCTGCCATGTTCTCCAATATTTTTAGATACTTGTTCAAGGTGCATTATTGGGGATTCTCTTTCCTTATACCTGGGCAGTTGGGTATTATGTAAATTGGTCGGTTGTAATGTAGGTCGTTCCCTGATTTTGTTTTCAAAGACTTTGGGGATAATCGATACAGTGAAGCACTGTCGGGTGGGGTTTTTCTGTACCTTTTGTATAGTCCAGCACCCTCTTGCTTGTGTTTCATAATTTTCCATCTCCCAGTCATATAATTCAGCATCTGAATTGTAACCAATTGAGTCTTGGTTACCTAAGTGAAGTTCCCCATAAATGTTTGGCTCGGTATAGTCTGTATTATTATGAATCCGGTAAAGCTGTCGAACATCGACTTCATCATCAATCGGTTCGGTCCAAGGTTCTCCTTGTGAAGGATTAATGGGTACGATGACTTTTTGACCATTTCCTTTTAACTTAATTCGTTCTTTGTCTAGGGATATGGAGGCTTTCATCTTTCGTCCCCAAGGTCGACCAACTAGTGCGGGGAAGGAGCTAGATCCTTCTTTTGGGTCGATGATTTCAAAATCAACCTTAGTCGAGATTCCTTTGATGGTTGTGTCGACATCTTTCCAAACCCCAATGGGTTCAATAAGGCCTTGGTCAGGGAGTTTTAGGTAAATTCCTGACTCATAGAGTCGGGGTCGGCCCATCTTTTCCCATGTATCTCTGGTCATGATATTTACCTGAGACCCGAAATCGAGCACCACTTGTCGGACGTGATAACCTTCGATTTGCAGGTCGACAAGTGGGTCGACATCATTTTTGTCTTTTTTATTGAGGCTACAAATGTTCTTAGTCTGTTTTCCACAGTTAGTGCTTTTTATTTCATGTAATAAATCAATAAACTGGGCTACGGATTTGTCGATTTGGATGAGATGTGTTAATTGTTGTGTCGTGCTAAGTCGACTGGTAATAATATCTTCTTGCTGTGCAATGTCTTGAAATATGTGTGTGGCTTCTTGATAAGTTTGATTTTCCTTCAGGGGATCCGGATAACCATTTGTGTTTTTAATCTTACTAATTTGTGGGTTATCAGGGCCAGTTTTCGTGCCTTGACGAGTGACAATATGCATATTTTTAGTGGTTAATATATCATGCTTTTGTACACAAGAAAAGACATTAACATTCTTCTTATTATTGATTTTTTATAACATGGTAGGACAATCCTCCAAAGAGTGATCGCCTACCCCACAATGCGTACAGAATTTAAGGTCAGTTCTGTCCTTGTAAGGACAATCTGCACATCTGTGTCCTTCTTTATAGCAAATGAAGCACTAGCTAGATCGACGTGGTCGGATGTTGCGACTCTCGACGAATCAACCTCTTCCTCCAAACCCTTGTCGTCGATTGTCGTACCGTCGCTCATATCGTCGGCCTTCGTATCGTTTCCCATTCTGGTCATTGGTATTATTTTGCTCATTTCTCTGCGTCACTGCATTTGTCTGGTAGACCGCCTGATAGTTTTGTCTATTTTTTAGGTTTAGTTGACAGTCGGTCGTATTGTGACTTTTTGTCTCACAGATGGCGCACCAGGAAGCTTTTTCATTCTTCATGTTAAACGCACATTCCTTCGTAGAATGATCCCCGGTCTCCTGGAAAATATTGCAAAAGACTTTAGTTTGTACAAATCGGACGTCTTGTCGGCTGTATTCATGTCGACAATTATCTTTCGTGTGTCCGGCCGTCGAACATTTTGTACACTATATTTCTTGATTTTTGAGGGACAATTCTTTCAAGGACTTCTGGACACTTTCCAGTTGTTCTTCGATCCTGTGGTCCATCGGATAGGCAAGTATATCTTCGTCCATTTCCACCTACAGAGCTTTGGTCAGCGCATCTTCATATGTCTTGAAGGTTTCCAGACTGATGTGTCTACGAATTTTTTGTGATAAGCCTGCAAGAAACCATTGAATTAGCAATTGTTCATCAATAACATAATCTAATTGACTCAACAGGTCCTTCCAACGTTTGTCATAATCACGGACAGTTTCCCCTGGATTTTGCTGCGTTGTCTTGAGCTTTTTAGCGACCAGGTGCTTAGCGTCTGGGGTCTTGAAAAAGGATAAGAACTGTGCTTTAATTTCAGCTTTCGTTGCTCTGGGTTGCCATTCTGAAAAGGCCATATACCAGGTCAGAGCCCTTTTCTGTAAGGCTCCTGCGAACTGAGCCATCTGTCGGTCTTCATCCTTCATCGGGTTTGCATCCTAGATGGACTCACAGACGAACCAATGCCATCTGGGATCTTCATCCCCCTCGTAGAGAGGAATGTGAGCGGTTTCGTGACCCATGTCTGAGTCGTTGTCACTGCTATCTGACGGCGGCAGAGGTGGGGGTGTGGGTGGTGGTGAAAGAGGTGGGGTCGTTGATATAGTCGAGCCTGAGGAGTTTTGGTCGACGGAACCTGTGCCTCCGTCGGTGGTCAATTTTGCGTCGTACAATGGATTGTTGTGGATTTGTATTGTCGATGGTCCACTGGAACTTTGCGTGCTCAGGTCTGACTCTTGGATTTCTTTGAAAGTTGTATGTGGGAGGGGGGGTTCTCCTTCATGTGTTGGTAAGAGAAAGTGGATACTCTGAAAGGATGGTGCCGTTTGAAAGGTCACCCAATTCCCTTCGAGCGGTCGGTGTATAACAAGATGTCATCCCGGGAATGGTTCGTCACCTAGTCGGCTCCAGATAGTAATGTCACCAGCTCGCAGTCAGAGGTCGTCTTCAATAATAGTCTGTATTGTGGTACGCGGATTTACTGGGGAAAGGGTTACTCCTTGGTCGGGGACAGTTATTTGGAGAGCTTCAGGCTACTCTATCCACACTTCTTCTTCCTTAGGGGCCGCCTCCTCTTCTACGCCCTCCTCGTGTCGATCATGACCCGACTCTAGCGGAATCTCCTCACGGTCGGTCTCCCTAGGGTTTTGTCTTTGATGCAGCTCTGCTGCTCTTTCTCGTCTGGCTTCCCTTCACTACTGTCTTTCGTCCCTTTCGATTTTCTTAATGTCCAACATACTTTCCTACAATACTATACCTTCGATTTCCCTTCGGTCGACTTTTCATTACTGGTGACAGCTATCCTCTTTAGGTCGACTAGGATCCACTATACTCTACCTCCGACACATGACCAGCTACCCCTCCATAGCCTACCCGACACTTTTAGAAATCCCGGATAGTTCGAATCACTTGCTCACGAAGTATTCCCACTCCCTTTCTGCAATAAATCTCTCCCACTTCTTCTGCTTTTCCGCCCAGTTGGTGTTTGGTGGTTGTTCGTATAGGGGTGGTCTAGGTTCGACGATGTGTCCTGCTCCGTTCTCTATCAAGAATTTGAACAGCAAGGTCGGTAGGGAGCACAAGAATTTTTCGGTGAAATCTGTGTAGAATTTTGCTTTGACAGTTTCCATTGACGTCCTGTCTTCGACCGCTCGCTCCTCACAGAAGTCGTCGGCGATTTTCTCAAACCACTCCGACAGATTTGTACGTCCCCCTTGGAACAGTTTATCTAGCAACTGTTGTTCTTTAGTCGCATCCGGTCTTCTCATCCAGAAGTTTCTTCAACAGTTGTGGTACAGACTCGACAAATTTTTCATGTGTCTCTGTGAAAAATCTGGCTCTAGCTTCAGCGACTCTTAATTTGTTTCATCGGGCGTAACTTTGCAAGTAGTTCGTAACTTTACGGTTCCACCAGTCCTTGATCTCCTGCTCTGTTATCATATGTGAGCCTATATTTTAGACATGTACTACCGGCAACGGAACCAATCTTGTAATCTCACTGATCACATAAGGTTACCAATAATACATACTAAAACATAACCATAAATAAGAGACAAGAGACAAGAACAGATAGGAAAATAGATTGTATTAATGTAGTGAGTTCATACAAGGCACAGAACTGAACCGAGTTCTTGCTTGGCTCAACAGCCTAATATATACCATTTACAAACAGTTACAAAAAATAACTACCTGTCGGTTCGGTGAACCGACATGACTATTAGTTAAGTCAACTAATCTTTTAGTTTAGTCGGTCGACCGACTTAGTTGGCTGGTTAAGTCGTTCTTCGTCCAAGTCGACTTATGTCGGCTTGCTCCTTCTACAGTATTTTGAACTTGTTACAGTCCTAAATTTTGAGGGCACTGAAAGCTAGATGCTTCATCCCAATTTTGTATCTTGGTCCTACAGTTTTATATATATGAAAAATGTTTTTATTTATAGTTGTGTGTGCAAAAAATGTGAAGTGTGAAATTATTATCTAGTTATGAATTTACATGTACGTCATTTATGTTTCAAATAGAATTTTTAAATATGAGCAATATGCCAATCTAAGACATAATTAGCTAGGGAATCTGCCACAACATTTAAATGTCTTGGAATTTGTTGATATGTAACCTGCTCAAAATATCTTTCTAACAACCTAACTCTTTAGAATGTACAAAGAAGCAGGGGATTTCGGATGGTGTAGACCCGATTAAGTTGTTAGAAAACTAGTTTGGAATCTAGGTAAACCCTAATCTCCCTTACATCATTAGCTAGGGATTCCGTCAACAATCCAATCACGACATGTTATTCTGCTAGATTGTTGGAGGAGGGACCTAAGAAAACACCTCCTTAACTCACCAGATCACCTGTAGGAGAGTACAGTACCCAAGATGTTGACGCAAGGTTAGTGTATATCGATTAGCACCATCCGCAAAACCAGTGAAAGTAGTCATCTGTCCATTAGACAAAATACATACATAAGTAGGGTTTTCTGACAAACACATCTTAGATCACATAAAAGACACACTTATCAAACCTAATACACACAACAAACTATAAACAATATTTACAAAATACCCTATGCTAGATGACCTAGGCATAATATCTTTTCAGGTAGAGATTGTTGCGGGGCTCACCCAGGGGTATCCCATCATAATATACTAACTCATATGCACCCTTTTCTAAAACGTGGTTGATAATGTAGGGTCCATGCCACATGGATTCGAATTTTCCTACCCCCAGCTTATCATGTTGCTGGTCATAAGTCAAGACCAGATCTCCTTCATCAAAAGAGTGGGGTTGAATGGTTCTATCATATTGAGATTTTATCCATTGTTTGTGTGCCTCATTAGCTAAGGCAGCATTGTGGCGGGTTTCATCAAGATTATTTAGATACAATAAATGTTCCTATTCTATCGTGGTATTGGGAAAAAATTCAATAGAAAGTTTTAGAGAAGGGATCTCGCATTCTATTGGGAGAGTTGCTTTCAACCCATAAACTAATTGAAAAGGCATGAAACAGGTGGAAGTCTTCACAGTGGTCCTATAAGCCCAAAGTGCAAAGAATAGTTGTAAGTGCCAGATTGATTTGGCCTTCCCTGCCATACGTTGAAGCATAGTTTTTAATACCTTGTTAATAGCTTTGACCTGGTCATTGTCCTGAGGATAGTAAGGTGTACTGTTGTCGTGACGAAACCCTAACTTTCCAGTACATTCTACCATCATTTTGTTCTGAAAGTTTGACCCATGGTCGGTCACAATGGCCCTAGGAATCCTGAACCTAGCGATGATATGGTTAAACAAGAATAACGCAGCTATTTTACCTTCTTTGGCATATGTGGGCATAGCCTCATCCCATTTCTTAAAATAGTCCATAGCCACAATAATGTAGCCATGCCCCCTGGTTGAGGTAGGTCTACAGTGCATGAAGTCGATGCCCCATTTTGCAAAAGGGCCAACTACTATGACGGGATGGAGCAGAGCTAGATGGGTGCACTTTTTGGTAGTAAACATTTGATATGGCAGGAATTTCTCGACCATTTCAATGCAATCTTTGAAGATCGAGGGCCAGAAATATCCTACACGCAAGATTTTTTAGGCAGTATCCAACCCAGATAGATGACCACCACAAGCTCCAGCATGGCAATCATTCAAGATGATTTCAGCTTCCTCATGAGTGAGGCAATGACATAATATCGAATCAATACCACAACGGTATAAGGTAACATTCAAAATGAGATAATATTTATCCTGGTAGTGGATTCGACGACGCTCATCACAAGTAGTAGCAGGTTGATATCGTAAATTTTGGAGATGCAAAACGATGTCTCCATACCAAGGTTCAGTCGTACTAATGAGAAACAATGATTCATCGAGAAATGAATCGAAGGGCTCTACATCCTACATAGTAGGGGGAATGTCACATATGAGCTCTGCAAAAACAAGAGACTTCTTAGAAGTTCTTTTAGTGAACTCAAAATCAAATTCTTGGAGAATAACAATCAATCATGAGTATTTTCCCCCAAGCACATGACGTGTTAGAACGTAGTACATGGGGTTAGAGTCAGCATACACAGTGGTGGTGCAGAGAAATATATAATGGCAGAACTTCTGTACCGCGATGAACATGGCCAGAACAAGTTTCTCCACATGTGAATATCGAGTTTCAGAGTCTAAAATACTCTTACTGGTGTAATAGATCACATGTTCATGGTCATGTTCATCTATTTGAACAAGGCCCATGCCTAATGTAGACAAGGATGCATCCACATACAAGGAAAATTCCTTAGTATAATTAGGTGGTTTCAACATCGGTGCATGGGTAAGTGCATGTTTGAGAGTATCAAGCGCACATTACAAAAAATCATCCCAGATGAAAGGGGTGTCCTTTTTAAGAAACCTCATGAAACCGTGTGTCCTTTCTGCATAATTGCATACAAAACAACGTAGAAATTTTTCCTTCCCTTGCAAACTTTGGAGTTTAGTTATGTTCATAGGAATAGGTAGGGATAAGATAGCTTCAATGTTCAAGGGACCAATGCAGATGCCATCCTTAGAAATGATAAATCCAAGGAGTTGGTCAGTTTCTACACAAAAAACACATTTATGGGGATTCATATGAATATTGAAATTATGACATCTAAGAAAAATGGCTCTCAGATGATCGCCATGAATATCTTTCTCCTTGGAATGAGAAGGAAGGCCATCGAGATAAGGTTCCACGACATGTTTAATGTCATGAAAAGCATATGACATCGTGCATTGGAATGTCGCGCCAGCGTTTTTCAAACCAAAAGGTAGTTTGCAATAGGCAAAGGTCCCCCAAGGGAAAATAAATTATGTTTTGTGTTGGTTTGATGGGAGAATCTCAATTCAATTGTAGCCAGTGAAGCCATCCATAAAGGAGAAAATAATGCTTCCAACGCAGTTGTCGATTATCTGATCAATATAGGGAGTGGGAAAATTGTCTTTTGGACAGCATCTATTCAAATCCCTAAATTCGATACAGACCCTAATAGTGCCCTGATTTTTGTTCACAGGGACTATGTTAGACACTCATTTAGTTAACGGGACGGGGTAAGTGAAACCATCCTTCAAAAGTTTCTCAACTTCTTCCTTAATGGCTACTGCTTTTTGTGGATGGAATTGTTGTAGTTTCTAGTGGACTAGATTGGCAGCAAGGTAAGTTCTTATCTCATGGAAAACAATAGAGGGATCAATCCCTAGCATTTCTTCATATGTCCGAGCGAAGACATCTCTAAATTCCTTGAATAAGGTCATGTATGATTGAACTTCTTTAGGTGAAGAGTTTTCACCTATGTAAATGTGCTCTGAAATACCTGGTTTCACTGATATGTCCACGAGCATGGTTTTTGTCATGTTGCATAAATTTCCCTCAGATTCGACATTGCGAATGAGTATCAGAGACTGTTGGTTCGTGATGATATCAGATGAAACAATGGATGTGGATTTCTCTTCTACCATATGGAAATGGGGAAGGAAAGAGGATCGATGATGATGATCTTTCTAGGGCATCTCGTCTAAATACATAACTTCCATAATGGATTCATCTATACGAAGTGTATGTAATAAATAGTCTAGAGATGGGGAGGGATTTTCAAGCCAATATGGCAGGTGATAATAGTCTGATGCCACCAACGAATGGTCGTTGATGGTGGGGTCACTGGTAATTTGAATCGCATTGTATACTTATTCAAAAGGGGTAAAAGGCACTGATTCAACAATCAATTCTCCTTTGTTGATAGAGGAGGTCGAAATAATGTTAATAGAAGCATTTTGTGAAGCAGGAGGAGGATTTGGCATTGGGAAGACTCCCATTAATGAAGAGTCTTTGATAAGACCCACTCCGATGTCCTTATATTGTGGGGTATTCAAGAGCGGAATGTTGTTTGCATCATTGTTAATATCACTAGGTGTGATGAAATCAAGCTGATCTATGGTGATAATCCTTCCTTAGAATGGAAACTAGACGATCCTAAAAACGGTCGATGCTACAGCTTGCATAGCATAAAACCAGTTGTGACCTAGGATTATTTTAGAATCCAAAGGAGCATCAATGACCTCAATATGAATGGAGACTGACTTGGCCCCCAGTTCAACGTGGATGGCAGGTAATAATCCATATTGTTGGAAGCCGCAACCATCAAAATACTTCAGGGTAGTAGGTGAACGATTGATCTCAGGAGAACCAATGGCTCTCCAACAAGATAAATACATGACAGATGTGGAGGCTCCCTCATCCAAAATGGTATGATAGATGGTTTTCCCAACAATTTTGGTGGCTATCTGGAAATCTAATTGATGTGATAGTCTCATCTTTAAATCATCCAGTTTGAAAGTGATGATGTTACTGTTCTTAGGGTCCATGGCTCCAAGTGCAGTAAGCAAGTTTTTTTGTTGGTTTGGGAAATTTTGAAGTACCTCTAAGGCCGACATAGTACATGGTACCTAATCCAAATCTTCTACAATGTTGTAATATTGGGAGGCACGAGCATTAGGATTGATTATGGACTTACGTAGAGTACCCTTGGGTGGGCGGAAAATTGCTTCTGGAATAGTTTTTTCAATATGAATACCATTTCTAGGAGGAGGTGTGGAAGATGAGGATTTTTCAGGTGGAGGAGGGTCATAACAATTTGATCTTGTGTTTAAGTTAACCATTTCACTAGAAATCATTCTAACTTCATCAGTGGACGAAGATGTCATGTCCCCTCAAAGTGGCCATTAAAGTGTTGACCATACTGGACTCCTAGGAGGGGCTCAATTTGACATTAATCATGCTCCCTAGGGAAATTTTGTAATAATTAATTAAGTAAGGCATGTATCTAACTTTTATTTTCCATTTTAATTAGTATTGCTAATTAATGAGGTGTAAATAAGCTTCCTAGTAAGCTGGGGCGCATTGGGCAAGTCTACTAGCCAAGGAAGGAAAGAGGGAACACTATGACAAAAGTTGTCATAGGAAACAAAGAGGAAAGTACCAAAAAGTAGGAAAAAAGCAGTCAAGGATAAAACAGGAAATTTTTCAAAGGAAAGAACAGTTTCCTTATGAGTCTGGAAAAGCAAAAAAGGTGTCATAACTCAAAAGAAGCAACTTTTGACTTAGAGAGGGTGTAGTTTCTAATTATGAATGTTGGGCTATAGGGCAAACCCGGGTTTTATACCATTCACTTCGCACCAACAAACAACCCACACTATTGGCCCTTTCGGCAACAACCTGCGAGCAGGTTGCAGTCTCACCCGAAACAGCTATGGGGTGTCGCAGAATCAGGTTTCTGCAAGCAGAAGAGGGATATTACTGTACCTTTAGCCTTTAATAATTTATATTCATATAACACAGAGCTTCAACATTCACATATATAACTTCGCAGCTAAATAAACAGGCAGTGACTTGCTTAACCCTTTACTGGGAATTCACAGCAAAGTTATGTAGTTAGCAGTGATCTTATTTATCAGATATATATTTATCAATGCATGAAAGAACATAACAGAAACAACACAAAGAACCACAACACCAGATATAACGTGGTTCACCCCCAATGTAGGGGCTACGTCCACAGAACTGTGTTTTATTCAACTCTTTACTAAAATCACAGTTCTGATCTGCGCACTCAGCTGCAGATCCTTTCAAGTCCTTAAAGCCACACACACAGCTGCAGGCCTCTGCGCACACAGCTGCAGATTTCTTTAATCACCCAAAACCCTCTGCGCACACAGCTGCAGAGGTCTTCCACGCACACAGCTGGGACTTAACCTTCTTACATACAAGCCTTAGCTTCACATCAATTCATCTTACATCAAAAATCCTAAACTGACTTCTTTACAAGAGTGCTTATTTATAGTGCACTTATTACAAAACCATGGGCTTAAACCATGGGCACCCCGAACCCTAAACCCTGGACTTAAACCATGGGTTTATTACAAAAAGAAGGTTTTTACCCAACCCCGATACCCATAAGATTGTTTTGAGTCATAACTCCACTTACAAACTCCCGTAACTCCGCGGCGTTACCCATCTTAAGGACCGTTAGGGTACGCACCCCAACAGGCCCCTAAGACTCACCAGTGGGTCGTCCTGGGACACTCAGCTGCTTTTCTGGTGGTAGAATCTTGTTGGCGAAGCCTGGTGCGCTGCTTGCTGAAGCCATACATGCGGTTGTTGGCTACTCGTTCCTTTCCTTCGTAATATGTTGGTTAAGGCCTTCTGGATCTATCAGTGACCCCATCCTTCAATCTGCTTGCCGAACATTTGTCCATCCACAACTTAGGGTCCCCAGAGTTGTGTGTCAAGGTGCATAAGAAAAACAGCCACCGTGGTTCGACCAAACCAGAAGGATACATCTTGGGATGTTTCAAATTTTTTCTGTGAAGACCGGTGTTGTTCTTTGTGCGGCGTAGAGCACACTTCTGCCTTTCTTTCGACCCCTCAGAGCGAAATTCTGCCTTTCTTTGTGCCTTGGTTGAGCATGGCTGCCTAGGTGGATTACTTAGAAGGTTCAGCAGACCTCTCTCCCTGACCACTCGTAATAACTTCTGGACTTCACGGTCATTCGACATAGTGCTAACTGAAGAAACTCAAAGACGGGCACAATGCAGGAGTCGCAGGCCGGTGTAGCTTCTTATAGAATCCCGCAACAGAATCTATCATCATGGTGCATTAATGACACTGAATCTGATGGAGTGGCGTAAATCCTGTCCACACGACGCCATATTTTCCCAAGATCTCATTATTGCAGGCAGTGAGGGCAGTTCGCGTGCCGACGCCGCCAAGTCTAGTTTGTCCCATCTGTCACATTTTAAGCTATGACACACCTTTAATCTCTGACATAACTACTAACTTCAGCTTCGCCTCGACAAGAACCTTCGACACAATATGCACCTTCGACCCATCCTGACTTACACGGCAACCCAACTTCAACCTTCAGACTTTGACAATCTTCAACACTTCGTAGCTTTGAGAATAGCTTCATTATAGTCTAGTACCCAATTTCAACTATTCTTGGTACTTAGACTGTCCTTCATGTTGTTACTCCTGATCAAGGGGTCTCGGTTTGTCCCTGTACTTCTTTAACCTACTTCCATTCACCATAGAAGGTAAAATTTCTCCATTCAATTTAGCTAACTAGACTACGCCACCATCAGTAACTTTCTGCACTATATATGGTCCTTTCCAATGTGTCTTTAACTTACCCAGGAATTTCATGAATTTGCTGTCATATAGGAGCACAAGATCACCCTGCTGGAACTGCTTCTTCTTGATGTATCTATCATGCCATGCTTTTTCTCTAGCTTTTTGAACTTGCTGCTGGAACCCTGCAATGAATCTGTCCTCTTCAAGTTCTAGTATCTTTGTCAGCCTTTCTTTCATCATATCTGGGTCATCCATCTCTGTAAAATCAGATATTCTGAGGCTAGGTACAATGTACTCCATAGGCATGACTGCTTCTTGTCCATAAACCAGCCTAAAATGTGTATGGCATGTCAAATTCTTGCATGTGGTTCTATAAGCCCATAGTACTGCTGGAATTCTAAGGTCCCAATCATTTATGTTAGCATTGCAAACCTTCGTCAGAGCGTGGTCAAGGATCTTGTTAAAGGCTTCGACAATTCCATTTTCTTGAGGGTGATAGGCAGTACTCTTCTGATGATATACTTGAAATTCTTCAGTCAATACTTCAATAGTCTTATTTAAGAAATGTGATCCTTGATCGCTCATAAGAATTCTAGGACACCCAAATCTTGACAACATGTTATTGAAGATAAACTTTGCGGCTGTAGTAGCACTACAGGTCTTGACTGGTTGAGCTTCGGCCCAATAAGTAATGTTGTCAGTTGTTGTAATAATGTATCTTGCTCCATATTTCTTTGCAGGGGGATTGATAGGTCCAAAAAAATCAATAGCCCATTTATCAAAGGGTTGTAAAGTTATATGCGGAACTAGAGGCATCTCATCCCTCCTGGATGGTTTGCCTATCCTCTGACAAATGTCGCAACTGTGGCAATATTCTCTTGCATCCTTATGAATTGTGGGCCACCACAATCCGGCTGTCAGAATCTTTTGTGATGTAGCTTTTCCTACGTAATGACCTCTTGCTGCCCCAGAATGTGCCTCAGCCAAAATTAACGGCTTTTCATGCTCTAGGACACATCTGCGCAGTATTTCATCTGGTCCCATCTTATATATTTGTCCTGCTATTAAGGTAAAGTCAGCTGCTCGAACCACCAGCTGTTTTTTCGACTGTGTTGTCATCTCGGTGGGTGGAAAACCTATAGACAAATACTAAACAATATCCTGAAAGTATTCATCAACCATCTGGATGGCAAAAAACTGGGCATCAGGAATACCTTCGTCCTAGCTAATAGGTTATTCTCCTGACTCGAGCCTCAACAAGTGGTCAGGACCTAGATTCAGTCTTCCTGGTTTGACTATGATCTCAAAGTCATATTCCTGAAACATAATCAACCATCTGCATATCCTTCCACCTAGCACAGGCTTTTTAACCAAATACTTCAAAGCAGAATGGTCAGTAAACATCTTAAAATGAGATCCTAACAGATAATGTCGAAACTTCTGCAATGCATACACCATAGCTAGACCTTCTCGTTCTTTCATAGTATAATTTTTCTCTGCTATGGACAATTTCCTACTTGCAAAAGAAATGGGGTGATCAATATTACCTTCTCCTGACTGAGCCAATACTATACCCAGAGCAATGGAGGATGCATCGACATGCACATGAAATTCCTTATTCTAGTCAGGGAATACTAAGATAGGAGCAGTTACCATCTTTTCCTTCAAAATATCCAAGCTTGCTTGACACTCAGGTGTCCACTCAAACTTAATATCTTTATTCAACTACTTTTCCATAGGGGCTGTTATCTGAGCATATCATTTAATAAATTTCCTTTAATAACCAGTGTGACCAAGCGTAGTGCGTAGTTGTTTAACAGACTTTGGAGGTGGCAGGTTCACAATAATGGCTATCTTCGCAGGATCCATCATCAGTCCTTGCTTACAGACAATGTGACCTAGTAAAATTCCAAAAGGGGCATAGAAGATACACTTTTTCAAGTTCAAGGAAATCTGATGCTGTCTACATTTGTCCAACATAAGTCTTAGACTAGCTATGTGGTGTTTTACTAACCCGAAGATAGTCCAATCATCAAAATAAACTTCTAAGAATTTATGTATGAATTCCTTAAAATCAGAGATGACTACTCTAGAAAACATGGCAGGTGCATTCTTCAATCCAAAGGGCATAACTATATACTGGAAGGATCCCATTTCTATAGTGAAGGTTGTCTTATGTTGATCTTCTGGAGCAATTCGAATCTGATGGTAACCTGAAAATCCATCAGTAAAAGAGTACACTTCTTGACCTCCCACATTGTCTAAAACTTCATCTATAAAGGGAGTGGGGAAAGGATCATGCAAACGGGCATCATTCAGCTTCCTCAGATCGACACAAATTCTGATTTCTCCCTTAGTCTTATTTTCTAACACCACCATAGGACTGACCCACTCAGATTCTTCAACAGGCTCAATGATTCCTGCAGCAAGCATCTTATCCAGCTCCATTCAGACTTTTTCCTTATACTTAGGGTTCAACCTATAAGGGTGTTGTTTCACAGGCTTCGCATCAGGTTTCAATGGGATCTTTATCACTCCTATATCCCCAAGGATACCTTTCATCTCTGAGAACTTCGTCGGAAAGAGATCCTGATTTTCTTGGAGAAGTTGGGTCACCTTGCTTACCATTTCGTCATCCCAATAATCTCCAATGGTAGCATACTTAGGGTTTTCTTCTGACCCAATGTTTACGGTCCGCGTATTTAAAGGTTGAGTCAATTCAAGTGCCGCTACTGCTAGTGCATGCACTTCACAGTGTCCTTCTGACTGAGGAATGTTAATGTTGCGCGGATCGTCATCCTTGTCAATTGCGAGGTTATAACATTCTACTGCATTGGCTTCCTGTACCTTCCAATCAGGTTGATATTCTGCTATTTCTTGATCATCAAATACTTTAGTATGAATCAATCTAACAGCTGTGTCCAAAGCAGGAGAAACCTCATTAATAGAAAATGTCAATACAAAGCTATCAATAAGACAATCCCAACTTACAGTACCGTGGCGAAGCTCGACCTCCACATACCAATTCTTTGCTATAGGTTCCAGGGTGTGCACAAACCTATGTACCCATTCTTCATGAGGTACATGCTTCCATGCTTCGTATCATTGCTCCAAATGCCTCTGAGGGTTAGTCTTACCGTTAAACCTACTCCGGACCTCCTATGGTCGATCCATGAATCTCAGGCGAAGGGACTATTGGAAAACTTCCCAACTATGAATGTACTTTTTGTGACCATTCCACCATCTGTATGTTGTAGCTCTGAATGTTGAATCCAAAGTCTCCATTTTCTGTAAGTCTAGTATCTGGGCCGAGAATTGCACAATAAACTCTTCTGGGTCCATTGAACCATCAAAAACGAGTAAGGCTCTTGTCTGCGAGCTAAGCCATCTAAGAGACTTGGTAATTCTTGCACAGTGGTGGCCATGTAGCTCATACAATCTATTATGCCAATCCTCTAGACCATCATCTGAATCCATCATGCAATCCATGATGCCTTCGGTAGTAGGATCAACATAATCTTCTTCATTTGCTGTGATATTGTAGATGTGGTCCAAAACATCCTGGTCTTCATCTTTTACTGGCTCTGTGTATCTCTCTCCTTGTGAGGGGTCCAGTGGTACTATGACTCTCAAATATTTGCCTTTGAAAGTCATCTGTCTCTTCTTAAGGTTAATGACTGCCGCATTTGCCATTTCCCATTCAATTCCTAGCAAGGCTGGATAGGGGTTGCTGTCGTCAATGATCTCAATAACTTCGAAGTCTACTATAGTACATATGCCATCAATATCTACTGGGACATTAGGGAATCATCCTAGGGGCACAATCTTCTGTTGATTGGCTAATCTCAACTATATAGGTGACCAATCAAGGGTAGGTTTTCCCATTTGTTCCCAGATTTGCTTAGTTAAGACATTTACCTCTGATCCTAGGTCCAAGATAACATCAGTCATATCATACTCTCCTATCTGAACATTCAATCTCATTTCCCGGCCAGTTCTTCTAACTCTATTAACAACTTTTTCCTGACCAATACTTTGCTGAGGTTCGCAGGAAGCAATAACTTTCTGCAACTCACCTAAAGCATGCTGATTTCTTAGGAGCTTCAGACAACTCTGTAAAAATTAATATAGTGTACTTACTTTATCCGTCAGAGCTTCTTGCAGCTGCAACTACTGTTGATGTGGTTGCGCAGGTGCTGCTGATATGCTAGGATCAGCAAAATCTTTCTTGGCTTCCATGAATGTCTCTTTCTCTCTTTCAATATCAAATGTGGGGACTTTCCCGGGGGCCTTACGAACCCAAGCCTCGTCAGGCTATTTCTCCTTAGTCTGTATGTGCATCGTAGCTCCACTCCGGGTAACAACATTAATAGCTGGGGCAGGTCTTTTCTCAACAGAAGTCATCTGAAGATTCTGAGTAGGGGCACTGGTTCTTTCTTGAATCTTAGCGATCAACTACGGGCACTGCTCAATCACATGATATACTTCTCGGCAATACTGACATGCCGTAGTGGGGTTCTGACAGTCTCTCGCTAGATGCCCGGCCTGGTTACAATTGTAACACATAACCTGGCCTCTTCCTCTTCCAGCCATACCACCATGACCATGACCTCCAAAAGCACCTCTACCTGATGCACCACCGTGGTAACCATATCCATCATTGCTCTGTCCCTCATTTTGTACCCGATAAGCATCGTAAGTTCGTTCTCTCATGAAGTCAAAGCTACGACACTCATCTTCGTTATGTCCCACCGATTTACAGAACTTACAATAAGGGTTCTTAGGGACTTGCACATACCTCTACAGAAGATAGCAATCTTCAGGTCGATGCTGGCTAGTTGTCCGACAGATCTCACAATATAGAACAGTAGGGTTGAATGGGTTTGGCGCACCAATATTCAGGTAAGTTCTTACCACAGGACACTGTTCCTTGTCGTGACCTTCTATCCGACATTGGGTACACCAACCCTCTTCGTGACTGGTTTTTCCTTTCTTCATATCGCGAAGCTCCAGAGCCATCACTGCCAACTACGCTTGGATTTGAGCAATACCAGAATTGTCTTCGACAGGAGCGGTTTCAAGCTTCATCATGATTTCCAGAGCCTCCTGCTGATCAGCAACCTTCTATTGCATGAGTGAAGTTCTGATATGTGGTAGCAACGCTGCAATGAACCATTCCTTGTGTTGCGCAGGTCCAATGGGGAAACTGACTTGGTCCAGCAGAACTTTGAATCTTTGATCAAAGTCCCACACTGATTCGCCGCGCCTCTGCTGAATCTCTTTCAATTCAGTGATACACTGCAACTCGGGTTTCGGCTTCTTAAATTCCTTTATCATTGCTGCTTTTATATCAGCCAATGCATGGTTCTGAGTGCTAGAAAACTTCATGAACCAGGTCAGAGAACGGTCTCTGAAAGAAGTAACCAGTTGCGCTCTTTTTGTATCTTGATCCGTAATGGTCTTAGCAGTCCACACTGCTTCACATAAAAACCAGAACTATTCTGGATTCTCTGATCCAGTTCCTTTAAAAATAGGTAGCTTAATGTCATCATGCATGTGGGCCATAGTGGATCTAGGGGGGGTTGGAAGGGGACTGGAAGTAGGCGGGGGGGAACTTACTGGGGTAGACTAACTTGCGATAGGAATAATCGGGCTAGGGTGACTTTCAGACTGCGACGGGTTCTTAGGGATAATAGGTCTTCACTGCGGGGTTACAGGAGGGTTTCCAACAGAAGGGGTTTCTTCAGGTTCTGAATCGGTGGGATTTACAGGGGAATACTCGGTATGCTGACCCTAGGAATAGGATCCAAAATCTCTCTTGTACCTTTTGCCACTTTGCAGCAAATCACTTTGTTCGTCGAAGGTATTTTCACTTACAAACATAGGTTAGTAATACTAAATCTAACAGTCTGATTCAATTACCAATATACCTTTTTCAACGAATAGCATTTTAATTCTCAAACTGAATGAATTCAAAAACTTACCCCTTGGTCCTTTGAAAAACTGCCGCTTGGCTTCACTAAAGGAACTACTTGTGTCAATGGCGAACTACGTCACAAATTCTTCGAGGGTTCACGTTTTCCAGAAATCAACAGCGCAGGAAATCTCGTTGTTCACCCTTTTCAGTATATTAATTCTTGCGGGGGTCCAATCAGGAAACTGACGTTCATAGAAGTTCGTCCTTCTCTCTGTTAACCTAGATAACCAC
The DNA here is from genome assembly GCA_001517045.1 of Pseudotsuga menziesii. Lineage (NCBI taxonomy): Eukaryota > Viridiplantae > Streptophyta > Pinopsida > Pinales > Pinaceae > Pseudotsuga > Pseudotsuga menziesii. The sequence continues at coordinate 876,759 of LPNX010480925.1, forward strand.
TGGTGCAACTCTATGTGGATACTACCAAAGAAAATTTCATAAACGTCACAAAAAACATACCTTTGCAAAAAGTCGTTTGCACTATGATGCGGATCTTTGTTCTCTTGCTCAGCGAATTTCAGATAAGTCTCATCAAGCCAATCACCGATTTCCTTTACAGAGGGTCTCCAGAACATAGCCCTCGAGGTACGATGTAAACCCCTCTTGAGCAGATACTGAGTTCAACCGACAATGGAACCAATTTTTTGGGCTATAGGGCAGACCCGATTTTTATACCATTCAGTTCACACCAACAAACAACCCACACTGTTGGCCCTTTCGGCAACAACCTGCGAGCAGGTTGCAGTCTCACCCGAAACAGCTATGGGGTGCCGCAGAATGAAGTTTCTGCAAGCAGAAGAGGGATATCACTGTACCTTTAGCCTTTAATAATTTATATTCATATAACACAGAGCTTCAACATTCACATATATAACTTCGCAGCTAAATAAACAGACAGTGACTTGCTTAACCTTTTACTGGGAATTCACAGTGAAGTTATGTAGTTAGCAGTGATCTTATTTATCAGATATATATGTATCAATGCATGAAAGAACATAACAGAAACAACACAAAGAACCACAACACCAGATATAACATGGTTCACCCCCAGTGTAGGGGCTACGTCCACAGAACTGTGTTTTATTCAACTCTTTACTAAAATCATAGTTTTGATCTGCACACTCAGCTGCATATCCTTTCAAGTCCTTAAAGCCGCACACACAGCTACAGGCCTCTGCACACACAGCTGCATATTTCCTTAATCACCCAAAACCCTCTGTGCACATAGCTGCAGAGGTCATCCATGCACACAGCTGGGACTTAACCTTCTTACATACAAGCCTTAGCTTCGCATCAATTCATCTTACATCAAAAATCCTAAACTAACTTCTTCAAGAGTGCTTATTTATAGTGCACTTATTACAAAACCATGGGCTTAAACCATGGACACCCCGAACCCTAAACCCTGAACTTAAACCATGTGTTTATTACAAAAAGAAGGTTTTTACCCAACCCCGACACCCCTAAGACTGTTTTGAGTCATAACTCTGCTTACAAACTCCCGTAACTCCACATCGTTACCCATCTTAAGGACTATTAGGGTGCACGCCCCAACAATGAAGGAGGATTTGAACTTGGAAATAATTTCACATGGTCCTACTTGCTAAATTCCCCAAAGGATGTGCCTATGTGGCTCGAGTTAGGGTTTGTTGAGGGTTGACTTGCTCTCAAAGGTCACATTGGATCCTCACTTGCTAAGAAGGCCACTCAACACTCTATTAAAGGTGAATTCGACCCCATTGACTTAGTTTGGATGATTTTAAATTGTGGTTATGCTATGTGAGCATACTCTCTGAGTGTTGTGCCTCAGACCATTGGGTGATGATCCCCAAATCCCTCCTCCCTTCTCTTCCATCTCCCTTTCTATATATTGCAGGTTTATGGAGCACTAATTTCATCCATTTAATCTTATTCCAAAATTTATTACAGCCTCCATCAAGTTTAGGTTGAGCTCCAGTGAATCCCATGCTTCACCTATGCCCACAGCCCCTTGCTGAGTCAAGATTCGGGCCTCCTGCCCCTTAATTTTGGAAGCCTCTTGTAATGGTCAGTCAATAATTTTATTTCTCTTCTATAGTGTTAGTATCTTCTGAAAATTACATTTATCAGGTTGAGATATCTCATACCCTGAAGGATATTATCTCAGTTCCATTAAAAGACTCTATTTTATCAGTGTATGGGGGAATTGAGTGAATATGTGTGTTGTAATGAATATTTCATGATGGGGAAGGGATTCAAATAAATATTCATGTTTAGAGAGTTCATAATTATCTTTTTTATAAATCTCAAGTTTCACAAAATTTGATTAAAGATGATTTAATAGTTCTTTTAAGACCCTAGCTAGATTACTAGTTTCTAATAACTAGTTTTACTGAAATTGATGCAAAATAGGTTCTGTTAACCAAAATTGAGCTCTGTCAGTTTCTGTAGATCCATAACAGACCCACCTTCCCATATCAATCTCCAAAACCATTTTTTGGTTTGGGTTGTACTACCTTTTTTCATCCTCCTCTGCGCAGGCTCTCTCTTGACCAAAATAGCCAGAAATCCCCAAATTCACCCAAAACACCTATAACCTTCCAAAAATTTAGTAAAATATCTAAATACCTTTTATATAATAAATTAATACTGTAACAAACCTCTGTAAGTTTTCCGAAGCCTCTGGTTGAAGCAGGTAGAACTACTCTCCTTAGTTGCACGGTTTGGCTGCCCAGAAGCGTGGTAGTAGGTTTCCGCGGCGTGGATTCTGAAACCTAAATGGAACCAGATATAAATGTGTTAGGGGAGAGAAAATTCAATGTCTGACATCCCTTTTCTTGTTGTTCACTGATCACTCTTGTCCTCTACAAAATCTTCCTGAAGAAACCGTTGTTTTGCCAATCCGAGAAGGCTCTATGTGGACCCCTTAAACTTCAGAAATATTTAAGAAAAAAAATTACAGAATTAGAGTGTTCAGGTCTGTACACTAGACTTGGGACATTACAGTGGTATCAAAGCTCTTTCCTTGGATCATCCTATGGAAATAAATCTCTCACTGAAGATATTTGCAACCATGTCATACTATGAGGATGACTATGATGAACAGTATGAAGAATACTGCAGAAGATAAATCCTCTATGTTTATGGAGGCATACTAAAAAATGAATATGATGAATACTATTGAACATAAAATAGGGAAGAGATCATATCTGATTCTCCAATGGTTAAGAAAAACTTGGCAGAGATCATTGAAGCATGTGAGAACGTGCCTCACTACTACGAGGACTACCTAGCTTTGGATAGGAATATTTGTGAAAACCTTTATTTTAAAGATTATATTTATTTCAAGTATGGATTCTGGCCCAAATATGATTATGAGCATTATTTCAAGATCAGCAAGCCATCCAAAGAGGAACCGAGTTGTTCCACCTCTCCGAGAAAAGAAGAAGAAGAAGGAACCAAATGTGAAGATTCCTCAAAGCCATCTGCATATTCAAGATTTAAGAGTTTGTTTGGTTTTTCTTCAAATAGAGAATATTGTGACATGAGTACCCCTAAATATGAAAAATCCTCAAGTTTCTTGGAGGAGAATAGAACTGAGGAAGAGGAAGATATCCATGAAGTGAAGAGCAAATCACCACAATGTGGTTGCATAAGAGAAGAAGTTGAAGAGGAACGCACTTCAAGTTTATTGGTGGGTTATTTCCGGATCAGTGCTCAATTTTTTGGCTCATGTATGGGTGGTGAGACATCTTTTGGACCAGATCCAAAAGAGGTGCACAAATTAGATTTATAGTCACCTTTCGAGACACATAATGAAGATGAAAACAAGACCACGCCGCTTGGGTGTGAAGCAGAAATTTGGGTGGAAGAGCAGGCTACCATAGTATCCATACAGGAAGATGGTAATGTTAAGAACATGAATAATAATAGTTCTAATTTTTGCAGCAGCCATGTACACCTGCACAGGGACTTCACTTAGTGAACCTCTCACATAGCATGTGCGATCATGGGATATTAAAGAACACCCTTAATTTCGAGAGATACTGACCCAAATTATTTTTGTTGAAACCCCCTCCCAATACTTAAAACCTCCTCCCCACCCCTTTTTATACCTCAATCCTTATAAACCACCCTACCCACCCCCACCTTAAACCCCTCACCCCCCCAATACTTGCAATATATTGGTTCAATTTTTGATAATTTTAAAACCCACAATATGAACTAATGTGATAGGATATTGGCCAACAAGTGAATCCCCCATGTACACCTACAACCATATGATCCATGTAAATATAAAAATTCTTCACTTGCATCTGAGGACTGCAAAAGGAAGACCACTTGTGAGGGAGATAAATTCACTCCCAGTTTCCCTGTTGGTGATCACACAATCAGTGAAAAGAAGGGTGATATTGTCAATGGTGATAATATGGTGAAGGAATATTTTGGATCAGATCTAAAAGAACAAGAAATATCATATCTGAATTCATCATTTCAATTTCCTAATGAAGTGGTAGGAAAGCCCCCACCAGCTAGATGTGAACTAGGAAATTTGAAGGAGAAAAATATGATTCAAAGGGAGGGACACAGTTCAGAATGTTGGACTCTCTTGCAGCATGATGAAGCTGAAATTCCAAGGCATGAGATTCTTTCTAATTTTTATATAGATCACATGTCATTCCAGCATTCAGAGATACCCTCCACTTCACATCATGGAAGTGAGTGTGCAGAAAATTCAAAGGATGGCCGGTATGTTGAGGATGAGTTTTATGTGGTGGATTCATGCCACAAGAAAAACGGGCATATATGTCAGCTATTAGAAGAAGAAACCTTCATGGAGGATATTATTGGTGAGCCACACCATTTGAGTGGATCACTAAAGGAGGACAAAAAGAATCTTAAGGAAGCCATGAAAAACTTTGTTGACATCAATGCCTTGGTGGCCAAATGTTGTTGGAAAGCTTATGGAGGAGAAATCGAAGGAGAATATTTTCTAGAGGAGCTCTTAGCACTGAAATAAGGCATGGAAAAGATAAAGGAGAACTATATGAACCTATTGTCTAACATAGATCATCTCCTCATAATGGCTAAAATGTATCACTGTGCAGTCAAGAAGGAGGAAGAAGAATTAGAAAGGCTCACTAATAAGTTAGAGATCACTAATGACTTATTGAATAGCACACAGAGATCCCTTCAAGATTCAAAGTTGCAGATGTATCAACTTCAAAGGGATTTGAAGGTGTCACCCCTTTTATGTTGAATGGAAGGAAATTTTTTTGGTTTAAATGAGGAACCTCATGTGGAGGACAGCCATAAGGAAGGGGCAGATTTGCAGGTGCTTGTGAAAAGGTATAAGGAAGACAATTTTGGCCAATCACTCATTAAGGTGGAGAGGAAGGATGAAGTGCTCTTCTCTACCAAAAAGAGGGATGATAGCATTCCTCATGGATCAGAAAATAAAATTCCTTATTCATCCATTGATTGGGTGTATAGAGACACCTTTGGAGTGAAGAATGTGGGAGGTGAAGAATTTAATTTCAACAATAAGTTTTTTGTTTGGACTGACATTGTCTTGACATGTGGGCAGGCACAGAGATTTAATTTGCAGCCATTGGATACCTCCCATGCACATGCACATGAGGTGCATTCTAAATTTTTTGTGCTTAAGGAATTTTGGGATGCAGATGATGAGTTCCAAGCACATGCCCATTATCCAAGAAAGGATGAATTTTCTCATGGAAGGAGTCATGTTTTCAGTGAAGAGTCAAAAGAGATCCCTTCTGTTGGACCATCCCATGATGGGTTTGATGCATCCACACCTTTGGTGGGCACATTTTGTATAGGTTTGTTTTACTATAAATTAGTCCACACTTCTAGTTCAGCAGGCACACATAGGGATGAAAATTGGGTGAAGAGATTTTTCCTATTGATGCCACATGAGGAGCAGGAGGCTCCTACATATTATTCCATTGATGACTTAATGGTTCAGCCATGTGGTATGAAAATTTCACCATTATATTTCTATGTGTACATGAAACATCAGAGGCATCTATTTGATGTCTTCATCATGCATGGCTATGAATGGAAGTTCCACTTGAGTCAGTTTGGTGGAACAAGTAGCATAATGTTGAGGTCTTGCACCAGAACAAAGATAGCAGATGAGGAATTCCATGTTTGGTGGGAGAGTTTAAAAAATGTTCATTTTGGCATGGGGAGACATGAGCTCCCAGTATGGTGGTATTATTTTCATAACCTCATTTTCCTCCTCTACAATGATAAAATTTTGTTGTTTTTATTGATGGGTGGAAGGAGGCAGATAAAACCATGGGACCCAGGCATTCTTAGGAATGACAAAGTTCAAAAGGTGGAAGAAAAATTTGGGTCCTTGGAGAGGAGGTAGTGGGATCCAGAAATTCTACTCAGTTACTTTAACTGGGTTGGCAATTTTGCTAAAGGAAGTGGCATCAAATAAATGACTATGATCAAAGTGGTGCAGCAGAAACATGGTGGACAAATTTGCAGCACTCTGTGGTGCTTATGATTGAGGACAAGCAGATTTGGGAGGGGAGGACTGTCATGTCCCCTAAAAGTGGCCATTAAAGTGTTGACCATACTAGACTCCTAGGAGGGGCTCAATTTGACATTAATCATGCTCCCTAGGGAAATTTTGTAATAATTAATTAAGTAAGGCATGTATCTAAGTTTTATTTTCCATTTTAATTATTATTGCTAATTAATGAGGTGTAAATAAGCTGCCTAGTTAGGTGGGGTGCATTGGGAAAGTATACTATACAAGGAAGGAAAGAGGAAACACTATGACAAAAGCTGTCATAGGAAACAAAGAGAAAAGTACCAAAAAGCAGGAAAAAAGTAGTCAAGGATAAAGCAGGAAAGTTTTCAAAGGAAAGAACAGTTTCCTTATGAGTCTGGAAAAGCAAAAAAGGTGTCATAACTCAAAAGAAGCAACTTTTGACTTAGAGAGGGTGCAGTTTCTAATTATGAAGGAGGATTTGAAATTGGAAATAATTTCACATGGTCCTACTTGCTAAATTCCCCAAAGGATGCACCTATGTGGCTAGGGTTAGGGTTTGTTGAGGGTTTACTTGCTCTCACAGGTCACGTTGGATCCTCACTTGCTAAGAAGGTCACTCAACACTCTATTAAAGGTAAATTCGACCCCATTGACTCAGTTTGGATGATTTTACATTGTGGTTATGCTATCTGAGCATACTCTCTGAGTGTTATGCCTCAGACCATTGGGTGATGATCCCCAAATCCCTCCTCCCTTCTCTTCCATCTCCCTTTCTATCTATTGCAGGTTTATGGAGTTATAATTTCAGCCATTTAAGCTTGTTCCAAAATTTATTACAGCCTCCATCAAGTTCAGGTTGAGCTCAGGTGAATCCCATGCTTCACCTATGCTCACAGCCCCTTGTTGGTCAAGATTCGGGCCTCCTGCCCCTTAATTTTGGAAGCCTCTTGTAATGGTCAGTCAATAATTTTATTTATGTTATGTAGTGTCAGTATATTCTAAAAATTATATTTATCAGGTCGAGATATCTCAGACCCTAAAGGATATTATCTTAGTTCCATTAAAAGACTCTATTTTATCAGTGTATGGGGCAATTGAGTGAATATGTGTGTTGTAATGAATATTTCATGATGAGGAAGGGATTCAAATAAATATTCATGTTCAAAGAGTTCATAATTATCTCTATTATAAATATCAATTTTCACAAAATGTGATTAAAGATTATTTAATAGTTCTTTTAAGACCCTATCTAGATTACTAGTTTCTAATAACTAGTTTTACTGAAATTGATGCAAAATAGGTTCTGTTAACCCAAATTGAGCTATTTCAGTTTTTGTAGATTATTAACAGACCCACCTTCCCATATTAATCTCCAGAACCATTTTTGTTCTGGGTTGTACCACCCTTTTTCATCCTCCTCTGCGCAAGCTCTCTCTTGACCAAAATAGCCAGAAATCCCCAAATTCACCCAAAACACCTATAACCTTCCAAAACTTCAGTAAACTATATAAAAAAAAATTATATAATAAATTAAGGCTGTAGAAAACCTCTGTAAGTTTGTCGAAGCCTCTGGTTGAAGCAGGCAGAACTACTCTCCTTAGTTGCACGGTTTCGCTACCCAGAAGCGTGGTAGTAGGTTTCCGCGACGCGGATTCTAAAACCTAAATGGCACCAGATATAAATGTGTTAGGGGAGAGGAAATTCAATGTCTGACATCCCTTTTCTTGCTTCTCACTGATCACTCTTGTCCTCTGCAAAATCTTCTTGAAGAAACCATTGTTTTGCCAATCCGAGAAGACTCTGTGTGGACCCCTTAAAATTCAGAAATATTTAAGAAAAAAAATTACAGAATTAGAGTGTTCAGGTCTGTACACTAGACTTGGGACATTACAAAAGAAGGTTCTTTCAAGGATTGATGATCAATTAATTGTTGTTGGGAAGGGAAATGGTCTTTGAGAACTATTGGGGTAGGTGAAGTTTTCAAAAATTTACTGACTTCCTCACGATGACGACATTCTTTAGTGAAATGGTCACCTCCGCAGATTAAACAATGACATTTTACCTTTCTTTTTCCTTTAGAATTAGCATCTGGGTTCTATGGTTTGTTACTTTCCTATTGATTGTCAGGTTTTTTCGATTTATTCTTTCCCTTCTTCTTTTCACTCGAAGATTTAGTGGATTGAACCGTGTTTACTTCAGCAAAAGCAACAGGAGAGGAAGCAATTTTGGAAGGTGGGATTATTGGTGAGGCGGTTTGATTTTTCTTTTTAGAATATTTTGCTGCCATTTTTGTTTGAACTGAACCAAGTATGCCATCAACAGGTGGTTCAGTTGTGGGTCTTAATGGATCCGTTCTGGGCCGAGGAGCATGGGGAATTAGATCATACAAAGTACCTGACTAGGAATACACCAAGTCTAGGTACTGAGTGCGGCTAATATATTTCTCTTTGGTAATAGTGCCTCCCATGGAGACATCTCTAGCAATGGGTGGAAGTAAATACTGTGTAAACCAGTCAACTAGTAACTGATCAGGAATGGGGGCCTTAATTAACCTACATCTTCTTCTCCGTTCATGAATATGATCGAAGATATGGGTTGATGTTGTTTGTTGAAGCGAGTTCAATGAGTCTATACATGTTTTGTACTGGATGGGTAGCTAAAAGTGTGTTAAAAAATCCATAACTAAAGCATTGAAGTCCCAAAAAGAGTGTTGTGGTAGCTTGATATACCATTTTCGGCAATGCCTGTGAGGGTTCGTTGGAATAGTCATAGACAGATTGAGCCGTCCATTAATGAATTCAATGAATACCAAAGATGAAAGGTCATCACATGCTTTTTTGGGTCCTCACTAGGTTTACCATCGAATTTTGGTATATCAAAAGGTAACTTGACTGGAATGGCTGGCCAAGAGGGATCATGATGGATTGGATAATTTATCAATCTAGACAGATCTATAAAATCCAATGTTTCCAAAAATGGCAATTGTTGGTTGGGTTGCAGGTACTGGTAGTACTGATATGGCATTTGTTGACTAATGAGATCATAGGCAGATTGATAAATAGGCATAGATGATTCCCCCGAGGCTTGTTGATTAGGTTTTTGGTTATTCAAAGGTCCTCTAGATGAAGGGCTACCCGAGGGAGGTGGGCCTCCATGGGGTGGTCCTCTAGGTAGTGGGCCTCTAGGGGGTGGTCCTCTAGGTGGTGGTTCTCCAAGTGGTGGTCCACCAAATGGTCCACTCAGTCATTCAAATCCTCTAGATGGTCCATCAGGTCCTCCAGGTCCTCTAGATGGTCCATCAAGTCCTCCAGGCAGAGGTCTGTATCCTCCAGCAGTAGGGTCATAATCTCCTCCGTAAGATGGGACATTAGACCAATTTGGTTGTCCCTAAGGTACAAAATCATTTCCAAGGTAAGGCATTATGGGATAGACATTAGCCGATGGTATGGGTTGATAAGCTGGTTGAATCGTAGGTGGTTGATTCTCGGGATATGTATATCCCCAAGAAAATGGGGCAACGACAGGTTGGACCCAAGAGGATCCCCCTTGACCAAAAGGAAGTACAATCATGGTGGTATTGGGAGGAGGAAATTTCGCTGCTAGTGGTCTAGTATGTAATTTTTTCCCCATACTAGAAGGATTCCCTCCAGTAGATAACAAAATTTCTACTAGGGGTCTCCCTCCAGGTGTAGAAACTATTGGAGACTTCAAAACAGATGGGGAATTATGACTAGGAGAGGGTGTTTAGAATGGATTATGACTAGGGGAGGGGGTGGAAACTAGATTTTGAGTAACCAAATTTTGAGTTGGTGATTACAGAAGTTGTGCTACATGTGGTGATGAAAGGACATGACACCCGGGTGGGGTGGTTCTTGCAAGACTAGGAAGAGGAGAAAAACTTCTCCTCCTTGATTTTTGTGCATTCTCAATTCTTCTGCATGTGTGTAAACTACGTGCATACTCAATGGATTCTTGGAACAATTCTTCATTTGACGGAGCATTCTCAAGCCTTGTCCTTAAAGGAGCAAGTATATCAGGCTCTGTTGTAGTAATTTTGTATTCAATAATGGTTTTTCCTATAGATGTTCTCCAAAAATGAGCATTTGGACCATACTCTGCCTCTACAGTTTCATCAGGTGGGTGATTAACAGTCTAGTCAGATGAGCCAGGTTTACCCTCCATTGGAAAGTGAAAGGTAGTGTCCATTGTAGGAGGAATTCGGACCAAAGGATTGTTATATAGAGAGAAATATTCTCTAGTTTTGGCAACTGGAGCAATTTCCATATGAGCATCAGCAGAAGCTAATCGTTCCATGGTTACCCTTCTTGTCCTTCCACGGCTGGAGGAGAGTCAGGAGGTAAACCCTGCAATCTATGGGAATGATGCCTCATAAATTACTCAGGCATGGTGGTGGCTGACAGTTTTCTAATCTAGGTCAAAAAGAGGAAAAAACACACAAACAAACCTACACGGAGCTAAAGGTCGCAAGTAGTCTTAAGTGTTAGGATGGGTTCAAAAATTTTAGTCTCTCACTAGGATTGTCAAGAAGGTACAACTCGCAATATACCAAGGGGGTACATGCGTAGTAGTCTCCCCAAATGTTGTTTTTGGAGTATTGCTCCAAACAAGACGACCAAAGTGTTTTTCTCAGTTGGACAAGGAATCCTAGTGGGGTCTCCTGGTATACTCAAGGTACATGGGATCTCAAATCCGTAGTAGTTTTGTCTAATGTACAAACGTCCAAAAGAGGCCTTCCTATATACAATAAAGTACGTGAAGTACCTCTCTATATACCTCAAGGGTATATGAAAGGTCGTTCGATATACTAATGGTACGTGGAAGAACTGCACAGGTCCTGGGTTGTAGTGCAAGTAAAGAACGACAGCTCCTTCATTTTATGACACTAGAACACATCACTAACCTATCACTCAACTTTATATACAAATTTTAACCTAAAGCTACCGTTTATTTTATCTAAATGATTAGTGAATGTTTGTGAGGTGTTGTCTCCAAACATGCAAATTTAATTAATATGAAAAAACACTTTTTGATTTCGATGAGAACTAGTTAGGGTAAGGAAGAGACCAATTTTCTTTTTTCTTTCAAAGACACACTTAATTGAATGCCACTTTCAATAATCAAAACAATATCTAACAAGAAATTCAAAGAGAGTTCTTTCAAACACAGATCGTTTTCAACAAGCACTCTAAATCTCTGAATGAGGAAAGAAAACAAAGACTCTAACGTGTATACAAAACTAACTTTCTCTATAATGCAAAAAAAATACCTATCTGTCTAAATCACTTATGCAAAGGAAAATGGAACTTTCTCAAGCATAAACAAGACAAAATAATAAACCTCTTTTTGTATTTTTTGGAAAATGAAAGGCACACAAGCTCTAAGAAAAACTACTTCAAAAAGAGGCTATAGGTTTCTTTTCAAAAATAAAATTTTCAGAGTATAACCACTTTACTAAAATCCAAAATTGAACTTTTTCCACTTTTATTTTTTAACAATGAAGAAGATAAAGGCTTTGAAACTAAGCTCAAAAAGATAATTAGATCCACAAAAACCACTGAACTTAGACAGCAAGCAAACAAGAAGAACACACAAGAAATTTCAAAGAAACAAACAGTATGAAAAAGATTAAAGGAAAACTTTTCACAGGAAGTTAAAAAAATTTTACAGACAATTTGAAGGCCTACCTCGGCGCATTGAAGGGCACTACACCAGAGCACTATAAGTTAGATCGATGCACTTTAATCTTCTAAAGGAAGGTGTTGTCGATGCTCTGTCAATTCTGGAGAAAGGCATTGTCGGCGCTCCTGATGGAGAATAAAATGCGCCATGGAGAGGTCAGCGCTCTATCAGCCAAAGGTGGGTGCACCGGTCAGTGAATAGAATGAAAAAATTAAGGATATATAGGAGAAACCAGAAAATGGACTGAGTTAAATCGTAAAGAGTGAACACCAATCCCAAAACAGAGGAAATAAATCAAAAAAGTAAGATGAATGGCTTACCTTATCAACTAAAATGAATAAAAGGAGAGAGAATAAGTTTCATAGGTGGAATGGTTACCAAAGCTTGTAGATATGACTGGATCTGCACCAGATTTGACTACATCTACCCTAGATCTGACCGGATTACTATCCCCATTATGGTCGCCAATTTTGTTATCAGGAATTATGCAATCAGTGCAGACACTGTTTGTTCCTCTACCCTGCAACATACAAGTGTATAACAAAAAAGCACAGCAGTATATCCTTTCCTTAAGTAATTAATTAACAACATGAAATAACATCATACCTCAAATATGGATCTCTTTGTCCTTGCTATAGAAGTTATTTGCAATACAATATCCAATACCTATAAAACAGATCAAGAGACAAACATACAAAGTGAGAGTATCATGATAAACTAATTACTCATATCAGTGATCAACAAATCTGATAATATTCAATTGAAATTAACAACACATCAAATATAGGAAAGGGGAACACTTTTGTATTAATTATGAAAGAGAGATAAGTACAACCAAGCCTTGATGTTGATGGCTTTGATCTCTACAAGAACATCTATAATCCTCTATAACTATGAATATCTTTCCGCATACAAGCCAATTCTATCTTGCCTCTGATTCAGACTTCAATCCAACAACATAAGGGTACTCTTATGGGCCTCCTTTACTCACATCATGACAGCTTCATTTATAGGCCCAGAACACATGAGATTGACTTGGGAAAACGAAAGGATGTGATCCCAATAGGTGAGGGAAGCGAATGCCACCTCTCCCAAGCATGTCGGAACTAACTCCACATAGGATTCCATACAGAAGCTTCCAGAACCTTATGTTTTCCTCTTTTTGGATTATCAGTGCTCCTGATAGAAAAGGCATGTGTGCAGACCTAACTTTCTGTCAAAGAAAGGGGGCATCGGTGCTATTTACTCCATAGTAAGCAGCACCGTCAATGCTCTATATAAAAGGGAGAAAAGTGTCGACCATCCAATATATGGTAAAAAATAATCCAAATCATCTCAAGTCAGGCTCTCCAAAAGGAAAAAGGGAAATATGGAATTTCCAGGAATGCTGGTAGGCAATGTGGAAGTTCCAAGTGCAACACTCGGGCTTTGTTGTGCTGGGAAGAAGGGACTGAACCTGGGTCAGGATCCCTGGAAAAGGGACAGAAAATCCAACAGAATTATAATTTTGCAAATAATGTTCCACTCCTAGCCTCTTTTTATCTGCAGTATCAAAACATTGGAGTAGGCCTTCTTAAATATTCTATGCTTATGGGAGTCTTTCCATTGAAAAATCCTCCTGCTCCTTCGCAGGTTGCATCTGTGAACAAGATCTCAACGAGCAATGACAAATTGATTAAAGGGAAATCAATTATTGATTTGATACCCTTGAGTCCTTCTAAATATATTTACTAGGCTATTCAATCCACGTCTTATGACCCCAATATTAACGATCACCTTGTGGTTGCATCAGATCCTTGCCATCTTCCATTTTGGTTAGATTTCCCCCAACCATATCTGGATTATATTTTACAACCTCTTACATCAAATGAATCCATTATGGAAGTTATGTCTTTAGATGAGATACCTTGGAAATATCATCATCATCAATCTTAATTCCTTCCCCATTACCAATTAGTATAATATCATTTTGAGTCATTGGTTTCATCTAATATCGTAACTACTACTCAATCACCTGTGCTCATTCAAAATGTTGAGTCCAAAGGTAAATTGAGAAATATTACTAACACCACTCCTGTCGATATATCAGTGAAACCTAGAGTTGTTGAACACATCCATTTGGGACAGAACTTTTCTTCTCCATAAGTTAAAATTTATACGGCCCTTTTTTTAGAATTTCAAGTTGTTTTTGCTTGGACATACGAAGAGATTCTAGGTATTGATTCTTTGATCATCGTTGATGATATCAATACATACCTTGACGCCAAGTCGATCCGTAAAAAACTATGTCAAGTACATCCATGGAAAGCAACAGCCATTAAGGAGGAAGTTGAAAAACTTCTTAGGGTTGGGTTCATTTACCCTGTGTCGCTAACAGAATGGGTTCTAATATTGTTCATGTTACCAAAAAGTAGGGTATAATTAGGCTTTGCATTGATTTCATAGATATTAATAGGGCTAGTAAAAAAGACAACTACCCTACTTCGTACATCAATCAAATCATCGATATTTGTGTCAAAAGTGTCATATGTTCATTTATGGATGGATTTTATGGCTATAATCATTAGGAGAATTTTGAGGTAAAAAATGGGCCTCCAAACAAAAAATATACTATCAGAATTCACTTTAAAATAACCAATCACATTCTAGAGGGTGACATCATTTATAATAGTTGAGGTGGCATTGGTTGAGTTAAGAATGTTTATTTATCAAATTGTAAATGGTGAGTGAAAACCCATAGTTAACTATATCAATGTTGTAATTAAAGTACTCATTATGAAAATAATACTCATAAATTATATTTTAATATAATATAAATGTACTAAAGTACTCTTAAAGTTCTTAGAAATAAAAATACTCTTTATATTTCAATATAAAATAAATTGCAAATATAAAAAAAGAATATGTTTTATTCAAAACTAAAATTATGTAATTACTTTTTCAATATTTAAAATATATATGTCAAATATTTATTTAAAATCAATATCACTTAAATATTATAATAAAAACAATTTGATGATTAATGGTTTTTGTTTTTTAAATACTTACTACATATAATAATCTATTATAATTATTATTTAAATATAAAAATTATATATATTTATATTATAAAAATTTTATATATTATATATATATATATATATTCTCATCTGGTTGAATTTTAATATTAATATTTTTTTATAAATTTAGGTACTATTGAAGATTCATATTTTACTATCACTTTTTAACTTTTGAAACACCTACTTCTATACCAACATAAATTAGACATGTAGATTCAAATTACAAAACCAAATACATGCATGAAATTTTAATGTAACAATTTGAATGAACTATTATATCATAATAAGATATTATATTATTATAATTTTTATTACATATAATAATAATGTTTATTACATATAATCTCATTTACTTAATATTAACTCAACTTTTTCGTCGTACAAATTTATGTATCATTCTTTTATCCCAATATTAACACTTCTTTTTAAATTTATTTAATGATGTTATTAATTATTGCATTAAAAATTCTATATAATATACGTAATATATATATCAGAAGAAACTATTAAAAATGAGTTTACACATGATTTTGAAGGTGTATTAAAAAGATGAAAAATAAATTTAAAAAATGTTTATTTTAATTTATAGTTTTATATTTATATTTTAAAATTAATTTTTATTTTTAATATATATATAAGAAATGACAATTTATTCATTTAAATTTAACTTGATGTTTAAAATTCAAAATTATAAACACATGGTTTATAAACATATTTTGAATATTGAGTAAGTATCAAAAGTAATTTATAAAGTACATTATAAGTACAATCATCATATTATATTCAAAAGTAATTTATGTACTCAAAAGTACTTTACTTTTAGTCATATCAATCATATTATATTTAAAACTAATTTATGTACTCAAAAGTATTTTACTTTTAGTCATATCAAAGATTATTTTTTATTGGTTTTATTTTAGACATCTTTTGAATTTAATTTAACCATAGTTGCATTGGTTATAGTGTAAGAGATGAGTTGTAAATATACCTGTCCCACAAAATGTCTAACTCATAATATTTTATTATATCTCTTATGAGGTCCATTTTAGACCTCAAAATTTTCCTAAGGCAAATAGATATACTCCCTTCCGATCAACATAAGACGACTTTCATTTTTCCATGGTGGACCTTTTCCTACCGCAAGTTTCCTTTTGGTCTAAAAAATGTTGGTGCTACTTTCCAACGCGCAATGTCTTATTCTTTCCAAAACATTAAAGATATTTTGGAACCATATCTCAATGATCTACATGCTCATTCACAGCATTGATAACATCATGTTGACCACCTAAGAGCCATTTTTCTTAGATGTCGCCATTACAACATCCAGTTAAATCCACACAAATATGTTTTTTTGTGTTGACAAGGGACGATTTCTTGGATTCATTTTTTCTAAGGATGGCATCCGAATAGATCCTTTGAGAATTGAAGCTATTTGGGCCCTACCAACATCATGGAACTTCAAAGTTTTCAAGGGAAGGAAAACATTTTTGCTTCATTTTGTATGTAACTACGCCAAGAAAAAACATGGTTTCATGCGTTTGCTTAAAAAGGATACACCCTTTGTTTGGGACAATCTTGCACAACATGCATTTGATACTCTAAAACATGCTATTACACATGCTCCTATGTTGCAACCACCCAATTATACTAAGGATTATCCCTTATATGTGGCTTCATATTTAACTATTATCAGCGTGGTGCTAGTTCAAACTAATGATAATGACCAGGAACATGTGATATATTACATGAGTAATATTCTTCTCGGATATGAAACACATTACTCACATGTTGAGAATTTAGCTCTGGCTATAGTCACCACTGTCTAGAAATTTTGTCACTACATTATGCTCTGCAAAACCATCGTGTACGCAGATTCTAACCTCATGTATTACATCTTGACTCCTCAAGTACTTGTGGGAAAATATTCTCATTGGATTTTCATTCTCTAAGAGTTCAAATAGGAATTTTCCAAATCCATTTCCAATAAGTCTTTAGTCCTCACAGATCTCATGTGTGATCTTCCCCGTACCACTAAGGAAACGCATCCCTTTGATTCATTACCCGACGAATCCTTGTTCCTCATTAGTACGTTTGACCCTTGGTATGGAGATTTAATTTTATATATCCAAACTCAACGCTTTCATCCAAACGCAACCTGTGATGAACATTGTCGTATTTTCCATCATGCCAATTACTATCTTATCATCAATGATTATTTGTATCATCATTGCATTGCTTCAATTTTGTGGATTTGCTTAACTCATGATGAGGCTAAAACATTGTTGAATGGTTGTCACTCTAGAGCTTGTTGCGGTCATCTTTTTGGGATGGATACTACCCATAAAATCCTACATGTTGGGTACTTTTGGCCCTAAATCTTCAATGGTTGCATGGAATCCATCAAAAAATTCCCACCCTATTAGATTTTTCAATATAAAAAAATGCTCCCACTCACCTCCACTTCATCCCATCATTGTTGTAGGTCCCTTTGCGAATTGGGGCATCGATTTCATGCATTGTAATCCTACCTCAATCAGGGGGCATGATTACATTATCACAGCCATCGATTATTTCACAAATTAGGTGAAGGCTTTTCCTACATATGTTGAAGATGGAAAAATTGATTCCCTTTTTCTCTTTTACCACATTTTCTCTAGGCTTAGATTCCCACAAGCCATCATGACTGATCATGTTTCTCACTTTCAAAACCAGATATTGTCGAAATTAAGTGTGAAATTAGGTTTTCACCATGACAAATCAACACCCTACTACCCGCGGGCCAATGTCCAAGTTGAAGCCATCAACAAGATATTGGAAACTATGCTTCAACAAATGGTAGGATGAGCTAAGTCCAATTGGAATTTGTAATTATTTTCTACAGTATGGGATTATAGGACCTCTGTCAAAACATCCATTGGTTTTACACCATTTCAAGTAGTGTACGGGTTGGATGCTACTCTTCTTATCGAGTGTGAGACCCCTTCTCTAAATCTTGTTTTGGAACTACTACCCAATACCACTATGGAGGAAGAATGTTTCTTGTATTTGAAAAAACTCGATGAAACTCATCGAGATGAAACCTTAGCTAATGAGGTGCACAAGAAGTGGATTAAAGCTCAATACGATCGATCTATTCAACCTCGCCTGTTCATTTAAGGTGATTTGGTCCTGACATATGATCAAAAGCATGATAAGTTAGGAAGCAGAAAATTAGAATCCATGTGGCATGCGCCTTATAATGTGAACCGGGTTTTAGAGAAAGGATGGTATGAACTTATAGATTATCATGAGATACCCTTGGGTGATCCCCAAAATTGGATTTACCTTAAAAGGAACTATTCCTAGATGATCTCACATAGATATCTTGTAAATATTGTTAATAGAGTGTGTTGTGTGTAGTTTGGAATTCTACTCTGTTATGAATGTAGGATTTGTCTTAGGTAAGTTTGTTTATATAGTGTTATGCTTGAATTAACAGATGACCACATATTCAGGATTTGCAGATAGTGCTAATTGACATACCTTGAACCTCGCATTAGCTTCTTGGGTACTTCATTCCCCTACTGGTGATTTGGTAAGCTTGAGAGGAACTTATTTAGGTCTTGCTGTGAACACTATTGTAGAATATCATGCAGTGATTGGATAATTAACTGAAGCTTTTCCAAATGATGTGATTCAGGTTAGGGTCTACCTATATTTTGAACTAGTTGTTTCTCAATTAAAACGAATCTATACCATCTAAAATTCCTTACTCCTTTGAGTATTCTAAAGAGTTCATCCTATTGAGAGGTATTTTGAGTTTGTTTTGTATCAACATATTCCAAGACACTTAAATGTAGTTTCTAATTTGTTATCTAATTACGTTTTTTACTGGTACTTAGCTCATATTTAATGTTCATTTAAGATCAATAACATGTATAAAGATCACATATAAAAAATAATAATAAGAATCCATTCATGTATGAACACACCATAATAGACAAACATTCCGATAAAAGTTGATTTTTATATAAATATTTTACAGCCAATACCGAGGAAAAAAATATGAATCCATAAGCTTTCAGTGCACCAAAATATGAAAATATCAGTTTTCAGTACATCAAAACGGTCAAAATATGAAGCTAAAAATATTTCTATATAATACTACAATTCAAGATGACTCTGAGATAATTCTTGTACTCATGGAAACACATCATAGCATGATCTACCCTATGGAGTAGTCTCTCGAAGTGGCATGAAACCCATGCAGTATGGCGTTGATCACGCTGGGGTAAATCATGAATGGAGATATCTAGAACCCTAAATGTTAGTCTCTACAGGTTCTCTTTGATCCCATGTGGTTCTTCTTCTACCTCTATGTTCTGGATGGTGATCTCCCTCACCGAACCTAGAGTCTCGATAGGAAATTCTCCAGCAAGTCATGATGGTCCAGTATCTGCAATGTTAAATGCAATGTATTAGTATCACAAAAATAACAAGAAAATGAAATATACCATAAATGGAAAATAGAATGAAGAACGACATATTTCTTACCTCTGTCATCCCACTGATCATCCTTAGGTAAGGGTAAATCAGGGTCATCTATGAAGTATGTCCTTGCATATGTGTATTCCTCCACCATCAGGAGTTGATCACGCAACCATCCAAAAATACAGAACCATAGGTCACTGTAGGCCCACTGCCTCCTCCATGGCAAACCATGGCCTCTACCCATCTCAAAATTTGTGGTTCATGTGGATCCAACTTGTTCAGTGGAACCTAAGGTTGTAGTAAAGGGAATCTCTCTAAGAATAAAGATACCACTATAGAACCGTAGTCAAAATGCTTGAGTTCCCCTTGGAGGCACTTTGTCAATTGATCATTAAGGATTACCAAAATCCCCTCACTCTAGTTGAAAATGGTTGGAGCCGTAAACTCTGATGCATACAATATACGAGCTCGAGTAGTTTGGTGGGAAACCCTACTACCCGACACCTTCTCGATAAACACAACTGTCCTCAATGGACTATCCATAATTTGTTTAATTGGGATCTTTTTTCCTTGAGATCTTGTCCCAATCACACAATACTCATCAATTGGGTTATTGATTTCCATCTCTCCTCCTCATGGTCTAGAGAGTGACACGAAACTCCCTCTTCTAGAAAGCCATGCGAGGAAATATATATTCTCTACATCCATTGTCAGAATATGGGTACTGACTTGTAAATGTTGTTGCTTTGGGTAACACATCCTACTCAAATGTTCTAGTAAGTGAACATGGGCCCTCATGCCCAGAGCCCTGAAGTATTTTAGAATATTGCATTCCCTCAATTTCATTATTGTGTTTGGGTCATTAGAAGCTTTGGAATCATCCAATTATTGTTTGTGTTCCTTCCAAATGACCGTGATGTGCTTTGAAACTTGTGGGACATCCATAAAACATTCATTAGAAACATCTCATTGAGAAAAAGGTTTGAATTTTTTCTTCATATCATTGTTTCAAAACTTTTGGGGATGTTGATGCTCTTCCTTTGAGTGAACATGGAGTTGGTGCTTTCTCCCTTTGAGATCAAAGCGGGGTTGGCACTCTTTCCCCTTTCGAGGAGTGTGTTGATGCACTTCCTAAAAGGGAGAATAGTGTCGCATAGGGCGGGCTCTTCCCCCCCATAAATCCAACTCAAAACCTTAAAAAAAATCTTGATAAAACTTAAAAATTTTACTACCAAAAGGAAGGGAAGATGATAAGATTTTACGTGTACCAGATGGATCAACGAATGGTTGGTTGTAACTCCAGGAATATTCACCGCAATATTACCTCTCAAAGCACTATTTTCACTCAAAACCAAATGGTAAAAACAAATGGTAATTTATTTTTTACCATTGACATTTTTTATACTATTTTTATTTTAAAAATGAAAAATAATAGTTAAATATTGTTTAATTTTTACCATATTTTCTAAAGTTTTAATTGTGAAAATGTTTTAATGGTATTTTTGGATATTTCAGGACTTGATTAGGCGTTTTTGGATCTGGTGGAGTTTCTTTTTTACTTTTTCATGCTCTGTGTCAAACTGAAAAAATCTTTCGAGCGCCTTTTTTACCTTGGTCATGCTCTTTAAAAACTTAGAGGAAAGGTATCCAAAACACTTTTATCTCTTTTCGGGACTCGTAAAACCCAATACAAAAAAGGAAATGCAATGGATTCATACTTTAAGCTCTTTTCAAACTCTCTAAATAGGAAAGGATAACCAAGCGAACTTGATTCTTCATGCTTGTTAAAGTATTTGAAATTTTGTCTATCCGGTGATAGTTTACCGCTTTTTCAGACCATTTAGAATCATTTACAAAAAAGGTACACTCTTGTTTATAATAACTAGAAGAGTTCTCCTAGGTATCGATTTAAACTTTTTCGCATGTTAGGGACTAAATTTATGAAAAAATACACATTGGAGTTTTCTTTAGTCATTTCAGACTCTCTAAAACATGAAACGACAATCGAGTTTACCTTTTTTGGACTTATGAAATTAAACAATGAAGGACCTTTTCAGGGAATGAACCACTCCTTTATTAGGTTCATAAAACATATGAGGTTGGATGCATCCTATGATGATCTATATCGAGCATTTTTTACCCTTTTCAAGCTCATTAAAAACCAAAGAGGTACTCATCTATCATGATGGGGAAATTAAGGGAAAGGGAAGACATTTTTCATTTGTATTAATGGTAGCTCATAGCCACCCTTAAACATGGAACATGTTTGCATTTCATTCAAATAGTTGGGTATTCAAATTTTCCTCGAGTCGATCCACTTTCATAATTTGTTTTACTCCTTTGAGTCAATTCAAAGAATGCATTTTCTTGTCCTTGCATTATGTCTAGTCTCTGCCTCATTGAGTCAATGTTTCCAAGTCACTTATCATGTCATTCAATATTCAAGGGAATCCTTTACCATAGTTTAACCCTTCATTTACCTTACCTTCCTTTGAGTCGGTCATATCAGAGTTAGTCCCATTATTGTTCCATTATCAAGAACACTTCAAAATCACTTTTGTTCCAAGTTTTGTGTCGATGATGGGGGAAACATTATGTCCCTCCTTTGATGAGTCTATTCTCATCGACACTAGCACATAATTCTAGAATTATTCTTAGAAACTATATAGTACCTTGAATCATGAATGCCTCAATCATAGGCTTCCTCGCTTTCAATAGTAGGTTTTCATCATTGGCCTCTGATGAAAGATTTCGTTGATTTTTAAATTACAACTCATCTATTCTCAAATAGAGGAATGTACTAGAGTGCCTTGGGAATCATTGAAATTAATGATGATTTCCCTTGCACTTGTTAATGATGTACATCAATGACCAGTAATCAAGTGGTTTCTACCATGTTCGATGTTAGGAAATCTATTCACATTGATAGAATCATGTTGTTTGAGATTGGGATGAAGACCCTGGGTATTCAAGAATTCACTTGATTATTTTCCTCTCCCCAGGTTATGATGGAGCATTTTTGAGTCATTGCATGGATCCATGTTGTATGTATAGTGGTTATGCTCAAGTTTGAGTCAGAATGACATAGATCTATAGTGTATGTCTGGTAGATATGTACAAATTTGAGTCTTTTTTATCATGGATCTACAGTGTATTATTGGTAGCCATGATCTATTCACAGTACATGGATATGTAGTGTATTGGTTGAAAGCCATGATTTAGATTAGACAGAGTATAACTTAGAGTGTCTGGTACTATGTAAAGCCCTCACTCACCACTCTTTTGCCTCTAATTCCAAATAACATATAGAAAAGTATTTCACCTATCGCATCCCTCTAGATTCACACTTTGGGGGGGATTTTGTTACACCTAAAAACTGTTACCTTTCCTAATCCCCTGAAGTTCATATGCCAAAACATCTTTTGGAGGAATTTTTCCTTACTAGATGCACAATCCTAGGAGCTTTGACACACCTTGTCTCTTGACATGAGCGTCATCCAAGGATGGCATTGTTTTCCTATTGATATAAAGCACCGATGACACTTGTTTCACTTGGATAAGTAGTGTCATCCCTTCCAGATGCCCTATTCTAGTGTGCAAAAAGCTTCGTTACTGACAAAATGAAAAAAAAGAGAACTTTCAAGAACCTTCTAGAAGAAATCCATCATGGAGTCTTATCCCAACTGATCAAATTAAGTGATAATCATACCCCTAACCTCTAGGGATGATCCACCTTCCTCCAAAATAATCTCAACCCGTTTGATCTCCCTTTGGCCTATATAAGCAACCTCTCCCTCACGGATGGGGGAGGATAAAAAGGTACCTTTATCCTGTTGGAATTACTCTAGGTGTGAGAGGCAAAGAGTGTGGTTCTTGAGTGCGAGTCTTATAGAGTTTAAGGATCAAAGTATCATGGGAAGAATATCAACACCAAAGATTGGTTGCAATCTTTCCATCTATTTTATTAATACAATGTGTTTTCCCTTTCCTGTAAACTTTGTGTAGTATTAATGTTTATTATCTTTCTCTTTGATCATTGATATAGATTAGCTTGATTATCTTGTATGTTTCCATTAATTTGTTGGCTTTGATCTATGCACATTATTCAAACATGAACTAAGCTAAGGATCTCCAGCTAGAAAGGTTCATTTTCAAAGGGAAGGTAGAGGTTTCATTATGATCAAGTGATCTTGCCAAATCTATGGAGAGGATTTCCGAGTTGTCTCTATTTTGTTCCCGATCTATCCCATTTAGACTAGGTAAACGGTTTGTGTTTGCACCTACCAAGGATTTTCGATAACACTTATCTCACGAAGAAGTCAAGAAATTACTTAATGAATTTCATAGCGACGCATGTGGTGGCCATCTATCGCGATTAGACACTACCCAAAAAATACTCTGTGTTGGGTACATTTAGCCATTTTTATTCAAGGATTGCATGTACATCGTTAAAATATGCGCCAATTTTTAGGTATTCACCTACATTCATGAGCACCCCATCACCCCATCCATTCCATCATCGCCGTCATCCCCTTTTGAAAATCTCCAAACGACTTCATGGAGTATATTCCATCCTCCACACGGGTTCATAAGTACATCATAGTGGTCGTTGACTACTTCACAAAGTGGGTCGAATCCATCCCTACCTTCAATTGCATAGGAACTACAACTACTCCATTCTTATTCAACCATGTCATTGCATGATTCATAGTACCAAAGAAACTAGTCTCCGATGTCGACACCCATTTCTGAAATCAAAATTTTAAAGAATTATAAACCCTCAAGCTAATGTCCAAGTTAAAATGGTCCACAAGGTTCTTAAAACTATACTCCAATGCACAGTCAATAAGAATAAATCCAATTGGAATCACATGTTATTTCCTTCTCTATGGGCCTTCTACACTTCTATGAAAATGGGCATTGGATTCACTCCACTTCACCTGGTACACGATTTTGAAGTAGTGTTACCTATTTAATTCTAGATACCTACTCTCCAATCAGTGATAGAGTTGTTTCCCGATACTCCTCAGTTAGAGAAATGGTTTCTTGCCTTGGATAACCTTGATGAGTAAATATGGGACTCACTACAACAGAACAAGGCCACGAAGTTTTGATGCAAGGCCCACTATGACCATCATGTCCATCCCTGCACCTTTATACGGGAGAATTTGTCCTCATTTTTAACGCTAAAAAGACTCTAAATTCAGCCTAGGGAAATTCATCTACAATGGACAAGACCATATATTGTGAAACAATGCCTTCAAAATAAGGAATATCTCCTATAATATCCCGAAGGCATAACCCTTGACAATCTTGTCAACAGGTTGTATATGAAAATATTGTATCCATAATTTTGAGTGCACGCCATAGGTGTGCATGTTTTGGTTCATTTTTCAAAATTTTTGATACCTTGGTTATCTCCTTTAATGTACTTGGGTATTTACATCATGTGTGTAGTATTTTTACCAAAACATGATGATTTTTATCCCCCACTAGAAATGATGCAAGCATGTTACCACAGGTTCTATACCGACACTGGAATATAGTAAACATTCTCCCTCTTTTTACCATACATGCACTAATACTCCCATCAATAATCACAAGGTCAATCATCAATTTTGCATTATAAGAACAATGCTCCATTCATAGAGTCCTTAAAATTCCAGTCTTTATGGGCCATCAACGCCATTAGTGCAAACCATATATGTCCCCCATGGGTGTTCACACCATTTCAAACCCCATCTTTATTTAACACCCATGATATCGAACCCCCACAAGTCTGAGGAATTTTCTCCACCTTTGAAAAGATTTGCCCTTAGTTCATCATTTCATAATCGTGCATTTGCTCCCTCGCCATCAACAGTTCATGCCACCAAATTCCTTGGAACATGTTATGAACAAGATCTACAATGTCCATATCATACCCCCATGAGCACTCCCCCAGCTGAAATATTCTTTGTGTCATCTCCCCCATGAAAAAAACTCCCCCCTATGAATCAATCGATCATATTCAGTTATTCTTGTAGGAATAATCTACATGGTATTCGTTCATAGGGCACCCATCTTCACATTCTACAAAACAACCCTCACGTCATTGTGGAAAAAATTCACTAACCCACTCAAAACCATGGGAGTTCTATCCATCGTCAAATTGATTCCCTGACTCACTAAAAATAATGGGAATCCCACCCATCATCAAATTGGTCTCCCAACACGCCCGAACCCATGGGGACCCAATCAATTATTATTTATGTACAAATGGTTCCCCAATCCCCTCGAAACCATGGGAACCGCCTAATTTTTTTGGAAACCACCCCCTAGTCTCCTTTGATATATGTAGTTGATTCTTACTCTCCCCAACATTATATATTTTGTCAATCAGCATTCCCTATGTATTGTGTGTCCAACAAATCCCTTCAATTGTATTTTGTCTCCCTCTTTTACACTATATCCCTACTCTTTGAAGAATGTTGTTGTTAGTTACCCATGAAGTTTACATCGATTAAAGGAATTCATGATCCTCACACTTATCATCCAATCTTGTGGAAGGTTTGTCAGTCCTACAGTTGGTTACAAAATGATCTTGGTTAGCGGGATAAGACCCTTGTATTATCATGATCTTCATCTCTCATATACATCTGTTCCTTTATTCTGAGAGTTTCATAGGTTACATTGGTACCTTGGGGTTCCTTTCAATAAATATAAGGATTCACCTCAAACTAATTAGGGAGAGTCATTAGTGCTCCCTACCTTAGTTGTCTCACCTACGTTGAATGTCCACACATTTATCACATCAAGGGGAGTCATAAATTATTAAAGTAGTAGTGTTCACATTTATAAATCTTGGTAGGAAAAAAATTGGTACAGTGATGTCCACCCACCAAAGAATTCACCAGTTTCCTAGACCCCACCCCTATGGGATTCTCATGGTCTTCAATAGTTCAACTTATTTGACTCCAGTAACAACATTTCTAGGTTCATCTACTCTCACATGGACTAAATCAACCTTCATCCATGTCCCAATTTTTTTTTTGAGTGGACCCCTTGGTTCCCTTATATTGTATCCATCTTGGGAGATCTTCATGAGCATGGGTATTCCTACCTCATTTTTATAAAATATCATTCTTTATTACTGCTCCACCAACAACCTTCTCCCTTAATAAGGTCCTATTTTCCCACCTATTTTTTGCATGTTTTCAAGAGCAACAAATAGAACACAAAAGAAACGATGATGCATTATAGTCTCTATAGCACCCTCCAAACTTCATACATCAGGGGGCATCTGTTAATAATTAAATCTAACAAATGTGCAACATTTTTAAAATTTACACAGTAAGGCGTCATCAACATATATCATGCATCCCATTGAATACATCCTCATGATATCCAAGAAGCAGCATGAGTCCAAAAATTCCCAAAATCAGTCAAAATACAAGACCGCGTAGCCAACTATATGTTTATATGCTCTATTGTGCATATTACCAATTCAACGACCACACGACCTGTGTAGGTTTCCATTAAAGATCTACATGAATGATATAAATGGTAGGATATCTCTCATGAAATCTCCATTTCCTCCAAGAATTTGAATTTGGCTCCTCACACACTTGGGTTCATTGATGTTGGAGACATTTACCCACCATGCACACTTGATTTGGTCAATTTGGCCTAGTTAAACCACTATCCTAAGTTTTATTGACTTGATTGACATCAGAGGAGCACTATATGACATCAGCATGAGCACACCTATGCCTACCTTCAGTCAAGAAGGCCAACTAAGCCTTCTCCTTCATTCGGGGAGGCTAACTAGAGCACTCCGGGGGTGATCTGAGTGTCATAAATGGACTTAATTGATAAATGATGGTTACAATCAGTTAAATCAAAGTGGCGAAGGCACATCCTTTCATTATATTGATTATTTAATTAAAATTTGATGAACTGGAGTCAACAGGGGTGCCTCCAACCACTTCTGATGGCCAGTTTGACTTCAATTAACGTCATCAGGGTTCATTGGGGTGATTGATGCACTACCAATTATTGGTTGGAATGTAGTGACATGTGTCTGAGCTACTTTTAGTTAGACTCAGTAATTTATTGCACTCCGACTTCAGTTAGGACTCAGTTGAGTCAAACGGCACTTGTTAATTGCTTAACTAGTGTGTTTACTGTGTCTTATAGTCAGTTAAGCTACACCCATTCATTCAATTTGAATGACCTCCTTGGGAATTAAAATTGTATTGGAATTCATGCACTTTGCATGATCATTATATTTTATTATTCATTATTCATTGATTATACAGAGCTGTTACTTCCATTGCAGCACCATTTTTCCAATTTTATGCATATTTATCTGTATTCTTTGTGAGACTGTGTTTTCAGTTCCTATACCACGGTGACAAATTAATATGGTATCAGAGCTCATGGAGGGATGAATCTCAAATCTCTCAAAAACATTTTTTTTGATAGATCTTGCATAAACAATTGAGCAAAAGCTCAAAATTCCAGCACTGCACCAGAAGCCAAGGCTTACCACTTAATACCCCAAGTAAGGAAATTGTTGATCAAGCTTGCTTGATCAACTATGCTGGTTGTGATGAAAACATAAAATGTGTAGGATGTCTGACCTTATGATGCCCCTTTTATTGTGATTTGCATGTTTTAACAGGTACAACTTTGAATGGACTCATCAATCCCTCTTCTCACCCCATTCACAAGCTATTCATAATGGAAGTTCAAGATGATTGCATCTCTGAAGAGACGAGGTCTCTATGAGGTGTCTATTGGAATTGGAAAATAGTATTATGAGAATGATAATTACTGCCTAAATGATGGTGATAGAGATTTTGGAGCAATATGTATGGCCCTTTCTCCTAGCTTGCGCTACCTTATTGGTTCTGCTGAATACCCAAAGGATCTCTGGACAAAATTGGACAGAACCTTTGGAAAGCACAATGAGGATCATAATAGCACTTTGGAGATCTCATCCATCACCACAAGAGCTCTTTACTCAAAATTCTCAGCCTCTACTCTCTCTGATGAAGTTGTTCAAGATGAAGAAGAAGCAGAATCTTCTACACAGTCAATTTGAATTAAAGAAAGTCTCCTAGTAGTGACTCCATCTCCTGATGCTCTGGAAGTTTGTGAGATATCTGATATCTAATATCTTCATATGGCTGAAAAATAAGAATACATTTGAATCTCTGATATTGAATAAAAACATTGCTGCACTTCCATGCAAACATTCACCAGTGGTTTTCCTTTGAATTCTGTGCAAAATTTGCCAGTAATTGCTTCCTAAAGTGAAGAGAATTTTTTTTTTCTCCCTCTACTGTTGCTGCTGGTGTGAAAATATGTAATACCTTGGATATTTTGGAAAAAATATCATATTACAAGAGTGATCAATTCGCTCCCCATGATCTAGATCTTCCAGCAAATTCCTGCAGGATTGCATGCACCAAAAACTAGAATTTTGAAGAAAAAGACAACTGTGCATCCACCGTATCAGTTGACCATACTTTTGGATATGATATGAACCTTATTGGATCTGATATGATATTATTTGTATCTTATCTGATATTTCTTGGTTCAAAATTTCAGGTTCATAAACCTTTAGTACTTCTTGTAGTTGTTCTCATCAACAGTGTGAAGAAACAAGTACCGCAAGTCTCCTTCGAAACTGTTGCTGGGGATTTGATTTGATTTCATAGTTTTGGATATGTTGTGAACCTATTTGGATATGATTTACTTTCTGATATTATATTTTTTGGTTCAAATTTTAAAATCCAAGGGCTTTCAGTACTGCTTTAAGCTTCTCTCACCGATTTTGGTGTGAAAAATCAAGTACCGCAATTCTTCTTCAAATTTGATGTTGGGGATTTGGTGTTAGTTTCCTCTAATGAGGTTGATGATATTTTATTTTGTAAATAATTAGATATTTTTGAATCTATATCAGATTATGGAGCTCAATGATTCTCTCTCCACAGTCCCAGGGAATCTCTACCTTTGGTCACATGCTCATCTCCTCAGAGAACTAGTAAAGAGGAAGACATTCTGCATCCGCTTGCACACTTGCTCCTAAGAGTTGGGGCTGATTTTACC
This sequence comes from Pseudotsuga menziesii, assembly GCA_001517045.1. Taxonomy (NCBI): domain Eukaryota; kingdom Viridiplantae; phylum Streptophyta; class Pinopsida; order Pinales; family Pinaceae; genus Pseudotsuga; species Pseudotsuga menziesii. The sequence goes on from LPNX010480925.1 coordinate 906,198, forward strand.
ACTCATGGTTTTCTGTTCAATGCTGCAACATATCCATTTATTGAGTGTTCCACACATGGTTTGAATCCTCAAGCACTTTTTCTCTCTTGTCAGTTGATTTAAGTTTCTCTACATGGGTCCAATTTTCATCCTGCAGCTATCTATGTTCCTGATTCATTTGAGCACATTACTCTTCTTCCAAAGAGGAAGATTCCTCCAAAAATATTCATTTATTTTGGATTCATATATTCACATGCACAGTCTCAGGATGCTACTACATAGAAGAACCAAAAATTTCTTGATTTACTGCTTAGTTTGAGGGGGGGGTATTTTTCCCATGAGGTTTTCCCCATTTCCTTGGTTATAGTAAGTAGTTACTTTGTTGTACAGGGTGACCTATGGCCTTTTTTTCCATGGCCCTAGAATTTTTATGCACTTTATGTTTCTACTCGTCTGAGTATGACTTAAGGGGGGGGTGTTGGAGACATTTACCCACCATGCACACTTGATTTGGTCAATTTGGCCTAATTAAACCACTATCCTAAGTTTTATTGACTTAATTGACATCAAAGGAGCATTTTATGACATTAGCATGAGAACACCCATGCCTACCTTTAGTCAAGGAGGCCAACTAAGCCTTTTCCTTCATTCGGGGAGGCTAACTGGAGCACTGCGGGGGTGATCTGAGTGTCATAAATGCACTTAATTGATAACTGATGGTTACAATCAGTTAAATATAAGTGGTGAAGGAACCTCCTTTCATTATATTGATTATTTAATTAATATTTAATGAACTGGAGTCAACAAGGGCGCCTCCAACCACCTTTGATGGCTAGTTTGACTTCAGCTAACCTCATTGGGGTTCATTGGGGTGATTGATCCGCTACCACTTGTTGGTTGGCATGCAATGACATGTGCCTAAGCTACTTTCAGTTCGACTCAGTAATTTATTGCACTTTGACTTTAGTTCGGACTTAGTTGAGTCAATCGGCACTTGATCAGTTGGTTAACTAGTGTGTTTACTATGGCTTACAGTCAGTTAAGCTACACCCATTCATTCAATTCAAATGACCTCCTTGGGAATTCGAATTGTCTTGGAATTCATGCACTTTGCATGATCATTGTATTGTATTATTCATTATTCATTGATTATATAGAGCTGCTACTTCCATTGCAGCACCATTTTGCCAATTTTATGCATATTTATCTGTATTCTTTGTGAGACTGTGTTTTCAGTTCCTAGACCACTATGACAAATTAATAATTGAATGACCCCCCTTTCTGTACTTTGGAGATAGATCATGGATCAATGGTTTCACATTGTGATCTTGTTATTTATTGGGCAACTATTGACATATAAAGGATGTCATGGGAATGCATATTGTAAGAAGAAATTAGAGCAACATTATGTTGTTGAATTCTCCTAAATCTCCCTCATAGCTCACCCTTTCCTTCTTGTTTAATATCTACCAAGATCCCTTGCCACCTTCCTCCAAGGGGATATTTTTCTTGTCATGTATTCTTCAATCCACTTGACATCTAGTGTGGACAAAATAGGCCTCCCATAGATATATTGTTTTCCTCCTTTTGGAGCTCACATCTCCAATGTGTTTAACATGCTTGACCATTAAGCAATACAAAAGTGTTTTGGAACCTATTGGTTGTTGGAGTTTTTATTCCTACCCCTTGTTCTTTGTTTATTTTGTTTTATTTCTTTATTTTTATTCTATTTCACTAAAAACCACTTGCAAGGTAACATGGAGTGGCCCCCCTACCCAAAGGGGAACCAAATACTAAAGCCTTGTTGCAACTTACAAGGCTTTGCTCATCACCAAGAGGGATATATTCGCTCTTGTGCAATCTTTTTCAAAACATTCCAATTTTACTTGAAGGCAAGAGAAGGTCATAAGAAAATTATTTCATTTTCCTATGTTAATCTAAACCCATAGACACATTTTCTAATGGTTGTAGCAACTTATTAATATGATTTGAGCTATAAAACCAAGTATTTTAATTTGGCTCGCTTCTTTTTTACCTTATTACTTTAAAGTCATTGTGGGCATGTTTTCAAGACCCAATCAAAGTGGAACTGGATTTTTATTTACCTTCTTTCTTGTTATCCATAAATTCCATCGTAAGGAAGTCAAGTGGCTCTAGGTTTTATGGACATACTTGACATCTTCTCCCACATCCATGATTTGAAAATTTATCTAGTTGCTTGATTTATGCCTTGGTTAACCTTGGAAACTTATTGAGACCTATTTTTAGGTGTGTAAGAGACACAACAACTTAATGTTTTCTCTTTATATTTCACTATTCCAAAAGAACATTGAGCTTATAAGTTGCATCCCTTGTAAAATTTCAAGTCACAATCCTACAAAACTCTAAAATGACCCCTTCAAATGAAATGCATTATGATTATTTGTTGAAGGGTGAAATACCATGCAAGTTGATCATTATTTATGTTACATGGGTGGATCACTAATTGTATATCTTACACAAAGCATGGCATTCCCAAGTATTAGGAGACTATAGAGTGGAGTACACAACCATGGATTTGCAAGGTGTCATAGATGGTGGAAAATATTATGAATTTTTTGTGTGTAATATATCAAGTAAAACATGTAAAAAGTTGGGAAAATTCATTCCACTTCCAATCTTGAGAAGAATGTAGCAGTTATTTTCAATGGACTTCCTTGTAGGTTTATCAAACCCAAGTACGGTTAATGACTATATAATGGTACTACTAGATTGATTCAACAAGATGGTCATGATGATACTTTACAAGAAGAAAATTTTAACAAAACAACCCCTCTGATTGTTCTCTGAATGAGTTTGAGCGGAATTTTTCTTACCATATTTGATAATCTCTAACCACAACAATAGATTTATCAACCACTTTTTCCAAGAATTATTAGTATTTATGGACATGAAGTTGGAAAATATAATTGGCTTCCATCCTTAGATAAATGGCATAATCTGCACCATAGTGTATTTGTTGCACATTTTAAACTGTGAACATCTGATATGTGTAGTAGAATAATATTAAGGAACTACATTGTGTGTTAAGCACTTCAGTTTTAAACCATGTATAGGATTTTTACCAAAATATCCCTTCACCATTTTGGGTCCTATACCCTAGGTTACAAGAACAAAGGAGAGGAGACCATTGCACTGTTAGATTTTTATCATTCAAGCTAGCAATATTATCTTAGGATATTATCTGAGAGAATAACATGCATGGCAATAAACACAAGGGACAAGAGACACAAAGAATTTTCCTAAGGGAAACCATAAAGGATAAAACCCTGCAACTTCCTTAGAGATAGAATGATCACCAACGGTAGCAGTAAAACCCGAAAACATAAAGATGATCTCCACATCTTTTCTCTCTCTCTCACTTGAGAGAGCTTCGCCTCTTTCACTCGTGCGCTCCAATGAGTGAGTGTGTGTGTGATAAATAAAGAGGCTTATTCTCTATTTATATTCTTTCATTCACTTAATGTCCACTCCAACATGTCAGCCTTACTTAACAATTACTTACTAGAGCCGACATCTCTAAGAGAGTCTAATAACCCTAGTGCCCCACAACTTGTGGGGACTTTTCCCCTCCGATCAACAAGGAGGGTTAACCATAACACAATGGTGGGAACTATTTCCCCAACTTACAATAACTCACCTAGGGCTGACTTCTCTAGGATAGTCTAATAACCCTAGGGCCCCACAACTGCGGGGACTTTAACCCTTGATCAATAAGAGGGTTACCCACAATGACTTTACATGACTTGTTTACATTATTGAATCTCCCGATAGGAACATCAGGATATGGAATGACTCAATTTTACTACAGATGCTTCCCAGAATAAACATCGGGGTATAAAATATACAAGTGAATACATTTTGAAGTTAAAAATACATCAACATTCCCTCTTAACTAGGAAAGTATTCTCTCGACACAATTTATCAGCACAAGTCTTCTTCTTTGTATCATCTGGATCATCACTAGATCATCATCGAAACTAGATCATCATCAAAACTGGATCATCACTGGATCATCATCAAAGCTAGATCATTACTGGATCATCGTCAAAACTGGATCATCATCAAAGATGGATCATCACTGCTTTCACTATCTCAATCAAATGGTGTTATCTCTTCATTCTTCTCGTCACAGGAAGTTCTATAGAGCCATCCCTTTTTCATGTTGGTTGTAGGCCTAGCCTCCATGTAGGTCTTCTTCAGTGCTTATATCTAACCCTAAGTCAGAATGGCCCGCCCAGCACTTACATCTGACCATGAGAGGAATACATCCAACACCATGTCAGAAAGGGATGCCGAGCACTCACATCTGACTATGAGAGGAACCAATCCAATCATATGTGTCAGAAAGGACCAGCACTCACATCCACTGGCATGATAGGAAACACCATCTATCATCCATGGAAAGGCTCAACACTTACATCCACTGGCATGATAGGAAACACCATCTATCATCCATGGAAAGGTACAACACTTAAATCTATTGGCATATTAGGACACACCATCTACTATCCACAGAAAGGCTCCGCACTTATATCATTTGGCATAGCAGGGCACACCATCCACTATCCAAGGAAGGGATCAGCACTTATATTTAACCATGCGAGGAACCAATCCATCCTACATGTTGAAAGGGCTCTACACTTACATTCAACCATGCGAGGAACCAATCCATCCTACATGTCGAAAGGGCTCTGCACTTACATTCAACCATGCGAGGAACCAATCTAGCCTACATGTCGAAAGGGCTCTACACTTACATTCGACCATGTGAGGAACCATTCCAGCCTACATGTCGAAAGGGCTATCAACCCTAGTTTGAGGATTCCTAGTAACTGACCAGGTGCCTCCATTCTCCCAGAGAATGGAATCAACCCTTATATTTGATAAAGTGGGAACACATCCCTCAATCACATCAGAATGTCCCTGCACTTATATTTAATCATGTGAGAACACATCCCACAATCATATCAGAATGGCCCTCAGCCCTAGACTGAGTATTCCTAGTAACCAACCAGGTGCCTCCATTCATAGAAAGGCATTCATCACTTATATCTGATCATGTAGGAACCAATCCTACAGTCACATCAAAATGGCTCAGCACTCACATCTGACATGGAAGGAACCAATCCTCTCACCATGACAGAATGGCTCAGCCCTTACATATGACCATGGAAGGAACCAATCCTCTCACCATGTTAGAATGGCTCACTGACTCATCACTTCCCCTTGGAGGAAACCTTGATCTGGAGAACACCAAGATTCTCCCTGATGTACTCAAACTTCACTCTGGCCAATGGCTTCATCAACACATCAGCTATCTGTTCGTCCGTCACAACATACTAGAGCTTCACTACTCCTCTCTGCACTATATCCCTGATATAGTGATATTTGATCTCAATATGCTTCGAATTGTCATGGAACACCGGGTGCTCAGATAACTTCACACAACTTTGGTTGTCGCAATATATACAAGTAGCATCCAACTGGAGATCAAATAAATCAAATAGTAGCTTCCTCATCCATACTGCCTCACAACTAGCTGAACAAGATACAACATACTCTGCTTCAACTGTACTCAATGCAACACAGGACTGCTTCTTGCTAAACCAAGATATCACCTGATCCCATACTTAAGTAGCACCTTGAAGTGCTCTTCCTATCAATGGTACTTCTTGCCTAATCTGAATCCACATAACCCTCCAGGTTAATGTTCTGATTCGCCTCATACTTGAGCCCATAATCAACTATACCCTTCAGGTACCTCAATGCATGCTTTGCAATCATAAGGTGAACATGTCTCAATGTGTTCACAACAAAGCAAATATCTTCTCTCATATTCATCAGGTACATCAAGGAACAAATCATCTGACAATACATCATGGCATCAGTTGTCTCTGATGAAGCATCACTCAATAGCTTCAGGTTCGATGCCATAGGTGTGGTCATGGCCTTGCAGTCCATCATCCTGAACCTCTTCAGGATATCTACTACATACTTCCCTTGTCCCAAGGAGATTCCATCTGCATTCTGCCACACCTCCATTCCTACAAAATAATGCATCATACCCAAGTCTTTTATCTTGAACTCAGCAACAAGTATCCTTCTTGCAACTTTAATGAGTTCCTCTTTTCTGTCAGGAACAATTCATCGACATATAATAGGAGCATCACTGGTCTTCTGCCTTAAACCTTGCGGTAAAGGTTGGAATCCACTTTACTCTTAGTAAAGCCTAGAGTCATCAGTAAGCTGTCCATCCTGTTGTATCATGTCAAACCTTAAGATATTCTGTAGTCACTCCCTCTGAAGCGGAGCATCATTCTCCATTTGTCTTTCGTACTCTATGCACTAAAACATTCTGTACCAGAGTGACAAGTAGCTTCCTCTGCTACTAATATTCTATGTATCCATATAGGGTCACTGGATACCAAGATCCTCTATCTTGAATCTTTTCAAAATTTCTTCTCGCACCCATCTGTGAGCTTGTCATCTTCTTCAAGCTCCTCATGTATGTATTATCCCATGGGTGTCTTCTGAGCTCGTACAAGGTCTTCTTTAATTTGCACACATGAGTCTGCCTGTCATGTGCCTTAACTCCCACTGGATGCAAATGTCTCTTCGTATTCTATGCCTTCTTTTCATGAGAAGCCTCATGCTACAAATCCCGCCTTGTATCCCATGATGTTTCCATCTACTGCATGATGGAACTATGAACTTCCCTTCATGTATTGATACTACATCCTAGACATCATTCTTCTTGAACTGGTCTTCCATTCCTTCTTGGTTACTTCTTCATAGCTGGAATTTTCTACATCAATGATGTCGCTGCATTCATCATATTATTCTTCATCTTGAACTATCGTCACTTGTTCTTCGAAACAAGTCTCATCCTTGTTTGCGTGTAGTCAATTTTGTGCGATCTTTCCTACAAGTCAAATGCATTTGTATGGTTAGAAACATTTCATAAGGCATATTCATAATGGAAAATTCTTATGCATAAATATATGATCATGCAATTATTTTATCCAATACAACAATCATCCATATCTCAGGGAAACTTTCTAGATGCCTTCCATCTCTACCAGGACAACATTGAGATTGTGCACTAATCCAATATGTCAGCAAAGAGGTTTCATTCTAGATAAGTAGCAATGGAGAGTTGTATAGCACCATGAGCTACTTAACCATCACATGCGTATTAGTAGTATACTATCATTAATGCAAACATTCTACCATGCATAATACATCAATTGAATATAAACAAATGCATAACAAAACAATATCATGAAATGACAATTGAATACTTATCTTTATTTGTTTCGTGGGTAGACTCCTTCTTGAGCCTTCAGCTTCATCATCTTCTTCACTCATCATAGCATCGTTTCTTATCCAAATGATAAGATGGATAAGAGTTTCTTCAAGAGTTGAGTTCTTCATATTCCTCATCGCTTGAGGTATCTTCTTTGGATGGTGAGAGCTTGATCTCCAGTTGCTCCCATATTCTCTTCTCTTATTATGAGTCGAGCTTCTTCTTCTTCCCAGAGTCTACTGAAACTAATCACTTTCTTCTGGCACACAGTCCTCGCATGATAGAATCCCATGATCCTGGGAGGCCATTCAAGGTGGCTGTCACCACTTCTGCATTTTCCACTTCTTCTTCTACTGCTGCAAGTTGTTCTTTGATTTGAGAGACCCTCGTAAATTATGACTGTATGGTCTCTACATTTTGGATCTTCACAATCTACAACTATTTTCTCAAAGTCATCTTCTGATTTATGTTCTTCCCTTCAAATATCTTGGTCAAGGATTCAAACATATCTTTTGGTGTCTTTAGGGAAGACACTTATGGTATAAGGTGATATGTGATTGAATCAGCAATGATATTCTTGACCTTGACCAAGTTCTTCTTGTGTAAGGATTTTAGCCTCATCTCCCTCTCGAACTGGAACCTCTCTACTTATGTAGGTGTTCAATTCATTTTCTTCAGAGAGATCATATACTTCCATGCTTGGAAGTTTTCAAATTCACCAATCTTGTCATCAAGCTGATGTGATAGATCACATTGAAATGAGAACCTCAAATGAAAATAGCAAAAGATTATATCTTACCGATTCGAGATGTCTGTCCTGGTTCCAGAGCTGGCTGATCTAGGGTTTGTTAGAGAAACCCTAATTTTCAAAACTTGGAATATTTCAAATATTATTGGATAGAAAGATAGACCTCTTTAAGGTGATTTGTCCAATGTACTCATTTTCTGAAAACAGTGGAGGTAAGCTCCCGGAACAAGAAGCCCTAGTTTACCAATTTCTTCTGCAGAAATGCCCAATACTATTTCTATGGTATCTCCAAAATTATTTCTCCTATGTGTCCAAAACTTAGCAATGAGGTAGCCTCTCCTGTCCCTGTTCCAACACCATAGGTTTCATCATAATTTGTTTCACCAATTGGGACTTATGATTGTTTTCCCAAGGTGACATGTTTTAGGCCTGTTCAGCATAGCGAAGTTGTACCGACTGCCACATGTCATTTTTTCATATTCAGGGTCTAAAAATTTCTGGAACATCAAAATTTCATTTGGACCTTTTTAGCCTGAGATTAGCAATTCTCCCCAGGTGTCCTGTTTAGGGATGAATCCTGGAAGAGGCTGGAACCCTAACTCAGAAGGATCATATCTCCTAGAATATAGTGAATCTGAGGCTGAACTTTGGACACAATGTAAACAAGGATTTTATCTTCAGCCTGTGAAAGTTTCAGCTCTTGAGCCTTCTCCAATCCCTAGATATAGCGAATGTACCAAAACTTATCAGTTTTAGTATTTAAGGTTTTCCCAGCTTGGGGTCAAACTAGGGTTTGACTTTCTTGGAGTTACACCCAAGAAAAAATCTTGACCTAGGTCTCTAAACTTTTATTTTGATGAGGAGATCCATCCTATGCTGGCCTCACTCAAAAATTCATCTTCTATAAAAAGCCCTAATTTCCTGCACCAAAAACTGAAAATGCCCGGAATCAAATTTTGCTTCAACAGAAAGATGCGCCCTTCAATGGAGAGTTAGCCTAGCATACTTTTTCTGATGGATTGTGGAGAGAGGCCCAAAAATTAAGAAGCCCTAGCTTCTGCACCTGCACAATGTCTTCTTCTCAGGATATCTCTGATACCATGTTAGATTTTTATCATTCAAGCTAGCAATATGATCTTAGGATCTTATCTGAGAGAATAACATGCATAACAATAAACACAAGAGACAAGAGACATAAAGAATTTTCCTCGGGGAAACCATAAAGGATAAAACCCTGCAACTTCCTTAGAGATAGAATGAGCACCAATGGCAGCTGGTAAAACCCAAAAATATGAAGATGATCTCCACAGCTTTTCTCTCTCTCTCACTTGAGAGAGCTTTTCCTCTTTCACTCATGCGCTCCAATGAGTGAATGTGTGTGTGATAAATAGAGAGGCTCATTCTCTATTTATATTCTTTCATTCAGATAATGTCCACTCCAACATGTTGGCCTTACTTAACAATTACTTACTAGATCCGACATCTCTAGGAGAGTCTAATAACCCTAGTACCCCACAACTTGTGGGGACTTTTCCCCTCCAATCATCAAGGAGGGTTAACCTTAACAAAATGGTGGGGACTATTTCCCTAACTTACAATAACTCACTTAGGTCCAACTTCTCTAGGATAGTCTAATAACCCTAGGGCCCCACAACTATGGGGACTTTAACCCTTGATGAATAAGAGGGTTACCCACAATGACTTTACATGACTTGTTGACATTATTGAATCTCCCGATAGGAACATCAGGATATGACATGACTCAATTACATTACAAATGCTTCCCGGAATAAACATCGGGGTATAAAATATACAAGTGAATACATTCCGAAGTTACAAATACATCAACATGCACATGGGAAATTTATAAGGTTTGTTTATCTCATATAGAAAACTCATGATAAAGTTGAGAAGCTTTGAAAAATTCATTAGAAGAGTAAGTTCGGGCCTAATCAACACTTCATGGATCATCAATTTCAAATAGAGGATATAATTTGGTATGTATTTAAAAGGAGTACTTTAAATACAAAGATATGAAGAACTAGTCACTCAAATATGGCCCTTATACCTTCATTAAGTATATTGTAGAGTTTAGTCTAAGTTGAACTTAACCACTTGCATGGGCATTCATTCACTCTTCAACATAGAATGTTGGAACCCATGTTATTCATTAATGTTGTATGGTGGCATGGAAGATTAATCCATGCTAAGTAATGAAGATTAGATTTTAAAGTTGTTGTTGATATATAAACAAATACAATTATATAGTGAAAATATCAAGATGCCAAATATGTACATAACCTTCTAACTTTATCAATATAGGATGAAAAGACAATGTCCCCAAGTTGCAAAATGGTAAACCTTATAGAAAATTCAAGATAGATTTTATCAATGAGATGGATAGTTATCAAGTACCAACAACTCCTAAATGAGTAGTTTTTGTTGTAAAAAGATTTAGTGTTTGGGTAAGTCCATGATGGAACAAGTTGTGCTAAAGAGAACTACATTCCAAGAATTTGTTTAAGTATAGGAGATAGATTTAGATACAAGTCATGAAAAATATTTAACATGGGATGCATGCATATTATAGTGGGTACTTTGTGGCATTCATTAAATTATCAATTTGGAATTGTACCATTTACATGTTTATATTTAGACCATGATGTCTAGTGATGCAACTTCATCACACTAATGCAATTGTTTTCCCCGATCAAATTTGTTGTGATACCCCTATGCACACTTTCGTCACAATCACACATAACTAAATTCAACACGAGTAATAACATGGATGGACAACTTAATGAATGGTTACACATGGAATTTCAATGCATATCATCTTCCTTCTCTTAGTATATTTGTGTTCTTGGAACTTGTACACTCATGTAATAGATATTATATATGAGCATGTGGGATGTGAAACATTTCATATTCCCTTCATGTTATTATTTATACTCCATATTCAGATAATAAAAGAGTTCATTCTAACTTATTTGGATGGTAAATAGTTAGTAGTGTTTTTTAAATTCTCATGTTGTTCAAATCATGTTGCATAAATTTAATTATTTAATAATAAAAAACATAGATGATTTATTGTCCACGATATTGTGCCAATTGTGCATGCTAATTTGTAAATTCATTGTTATGTCTAAATTTCTTAAGTAATTGTAAACCATAATTTGGTAACTATGTATATGAGTTGAGCTTGTCACTATTTTTGTTTTGGCTGAACTATTTGTTCTATCCACACATTTGGATCATAAAGCTCATTCAAGTGGCAATAATGACACCATGATCAAAATTGTCTATAGGATCAACAAATGTTGTGAGGGACACTTGCATGCCTGGATTGGTACCCCATTCGGAGGGTAATCTCCCACGTTTTTGGCATTTGAGCCTACAAAATTATAAAGTTTGGATATGTGTTCTACCTATTAAGAGGGCAATCCAATAGTAACATTGTGGCACCTAGTGCAAGGCCAATGCTTGAGATAACCTCTATGTTTGGGTGGGTTGGTGACTTTGATTCAAATGTGGCACAAATATCCCCAAACATCTATCATATTATTATGATTATTTTTCCAGTGTGTACTCATTTGGTCTTATGCATATTTATTTTGTTTGATTTATTTGCAAAAATTGAGCATAACATTAGATAGCACCCGTTAGCATCAAGGCCATGCTTGCAGAGTGTGTTGCTACTTTTTCCTAGGTAATATATATTTATAATCACTACATTTACACAAATGCACACATGTATCCATGGGATAACCATGTTCGTCATACCTTTGATTTAATATTTGTTTGCAACCAATATATGCTTTGGTGTTCTTCCTTTAACTTCATATGCAATCTATGAGAAAATATATTACAAAGATAATGACTTTAGCACTAGAAATATCTTTAATGTCCAAACAACAATAAAAAAGTGTCCTAAAAACCATAATTATAATCTATTTGTAAGTACAGTTAGTTCATTCTAAATAGCTAAATATCCATCTCCTATTTTCAAGTCATTATATTATCCTCAACCAAAGCATACATTTTCATACCACCATTCCATTACACCAATTACTCATTCAAGGCCATTTCCTTTAACTCTTCTTCAACAACCTTAACTTTGAAACACTTTCCCTTTCCTTGTAGCCTAAAATATTATATGTCGTTCTTAAACTCCCAAATGCTTTGAATTGCCACATCTATCATGCATGCATAATAAAATTTAATGGACTATCCCACTCTCATATCTAGTCTTCTTTTAGAGAAAATATGTGACAAGGTCCCCTTTTCCATATCAAGAGTCTCTTATTGCAACATGTCTCGCATTGTTTCATATTCTCTTAAATGATAAAAACTAGTTGGTCTTACGACTATAGATAAAGCAAAGAGAACAAACTATATAACAAAGCATCTACATATATCCATCCAACAAATACTAATTCAAACTCCTCTCTTGTAACTACCATGCTATATATAGTTGGACTACAAAGATAAAAGGCACTAACCTTGTACAACTAACAAGGCAATGCATGTCATGTCTATCTGACATCCATGCAAATTGAATCAAAAAACCAGGATTGAGACCCTTAAATCCTTTGATATTATGAATTAAGTAACAAATATGAACATATGATGAAGAACCCATGTTTTCCTATCTAATGTAAAAACATTTCAATGTTCACTGCATACACCAATCATTCAATAAAACAATAATGAATGAAAATGAAAAATGCCTCGACCTTGTACAAACACCAAATAAGCAAGCCTCAAATATATCCATTATCCAAGTTATTCAAAATGAAAATTAATCTTTTAGCACATTCATAACATCCCTTACCTATATATTTAGGAACATGTTGACCCCTCAACTCCCTAATGTCTAGGGGCTAGGAACCCCTCTTTTTCTCTTTGCCATATGGATTCCAAGGGTGCCTTGTTGAATTCTTACCTATGGAACTAATATTATCTTAATGTGTTTTCATGAACATATTTGACTCACCATATCCTTACATTAGTAATGGTTGAACTCTTTGATTACCTTGACCTGTATGGATAGTTCATTATGGGTGATGCCAATTCTTTGGGTCTCAATATTTCATTGAGCTATTTTTATTGATAATTGGGATGATTGTTGCTTGCTACTTCATATGTTCCTAATTTTCGTTAGGTGAGATTAGTTGAGTATGTGGATAATACTATACCTCTACAAATGTAACAATTCTCTTATTTGACTAAGCAATACTGCATGGCTTTTGGTTCTTTCATTTTTTCATTTGTGATTGGCATGTCTCCTTACTAAACTTTCTTTGGTTATAAGTTTCTTGAAGTGTAAATTGCAAAAAACCTTTTAGTTATTCCTCTCAATTTGGGTGTATGTTTCCTAAAGTGATTTTTTTTCTATAAGGTTAAATTTTCCAGCAGTTGTTTGTTTATTCAATCTTGCCTCTTTAATGAAAATTGTCTTTATTATCTGGATGATTAATGATTGATTCTCTCCTTGATTTTAATTATTGATTAGTTGTGACTGAATATTGATGAGATGTACAATGGTATTGCAAGTACCCAAGTGTTCATTGCTTAGTATTTATTTAAGTGCATGGATGTTTGCTACATATTCTCATTCTTAAGGAACATAAAGGTAAACAATAATTACGCATATCACTCATACCCAATCATGGAATGCATTTGTTTGACTGTTGATGCCTTAAATTGTGGTTGAATTCTTAATAGCTAATTTATTTGTGCTTTGGTTTAGATGGATGGTAACTTGGGATTGGTGTTCTTTTGAAACTCGTTCAATATCTTTATGTCTTGATGGTTTCTGTTTATTTACTCTATTAACACCCTATTTTTATTTATTTACCTTGCCATGAGCACTATCATCTTTACACATCGTTTTGGCCAGCCTTACCCCCATTTCCATCACCACATGACCTTAGATTTATCAACAAAAACCAATCCATTTCTTAAGTTTGACCATTAATTCAATGATGTGATATTCCCTCAATATTCCCCACGTGATGTTCACTAAAATAATTAAAAACCACATTGTGGTATCAAAAATAGAAAATGGTTATCTATGTTAGTTTTGTAGGGACGTTATCCGGTCCTTAAATTCTTAGTACATGTCTAACATTTGGTTCTATATATATTTTTTGCCTTCATTTGAACTGTATGTTTTTGTTTTAGTCTATTTAAGGTTCATGTTCACTACGTAGAGATAAATTTATTAATTCTTCTTCGTATCTACTATAACTGTAAGTATAAATCAAGACTATAAGTGCATGTGTAAATCAAGAGATTTAAGAAAAATCTAGTCTTACTTCAGTTGATAAAATGAAGAGAAGATAAAAGTAATTGCATGTATATCTTTTCTTTTTCAAAAATTCATACAAATTCATATAATATGTATATAATGAAAACCTTCAAGTATTAAATAGGAAAATACTTGTAGGATATTTTATCTATCCCTACAAGCTCCAGCAACCAAAAACTCAACTACCAAATAGATTTACCACCTAATTATCTAGTAACATCCTCACTAGTTCCCTAGATCCAAGAAACTTATTTTCTCAGCCCCCATTCCCAAATCCCAAGAGAAACAATCCAACCAATCCCGGAAATATCTTTCCCAAAAATAAAAAAATCAGTCAACCTATGTTGATTTTCTCCAAAATATATCCCTCCTCCCATATACCACATCTCCCTGCCTATATTCCCCCCTTCACTTCCTTTCTTCCCTTTCTCCTTTACTACCCTTATCCTTTTTATTAAATGTCCCAACTCCCCTTACATTTTTCATTCATTCCTTACTCAAAATTCAGTATAAGAATCAAGGCCTACGGTGACGAGTGAAAAAAATCACCATAACCTCATTGGTGATGGCCAAAAGGGCCTTCATCACCAAAATTTGAATGTCACTAAAGGCGGCATATCCAAAGGAAAAAGGGATATGGAGACACACTAAGTTCATCACCAATAAGAATTTATTATGACGGCTAGAGACCGGCACTAATTCTAAAGGAAAATAGGTCAATAGATTTAATGATCGTCACTATAATCTCATTGGTGATGGTTAAAATGGCTTCCATCACCAAAAAAATGAACGTAGTCAAAGGCAACATTGCCAAAATAAAGGAGATATGGATACGCGCTAAGCCTGTCACCAATAAGAATTGATCATGATGAATAGATACCATCTCCAATTCTCAAGGACAATAGTGACATAGATTTTTAAAAAATCACCATAACCTTATTGATGACGGTTAAAATGGCCTTCGTCACCAAAAAGTCGAGTGTTGCCAAAGGCAATGTAGCCAAAAAAGTGGAGATATGGAGACATGTTAATCCCATCACCAATAAGATTCAATGGTGATAGTCATATACCATTTCCAATTCCAGAGGAAAACAATGACACAGCTTCAATTACCATCACCGTACCCTCATTGGTGATGGTTTGAATAGCCTTTGTCACCAAAAACCAAACACCGCAAAGGCAACGTGGCCAAGAGAAAGGAGATATGGAGACATATAAGTTCCATAAACAAAATAATTAATAAGGTGGTTAATGAATGTATCCAATGGAAATAACAGTGGTGATATATATTTAATTATCATCATCATAACTTCATTAGCGATGCACGAGAAAGGACCATCACCATTTCGATTCAAATTTAAAAAATATATCTTATGCACCTTCAAGGATAGTCACCGGAGTTTTATTAATGGTGACAATCACAAATGGACATCACCACTAATTTTTGTAATGGTGACGTGGATATAATTAATTCTCACCATTGAATTTTTCAATAGTGATGGTCACAAAATTAAACATTGTCATTAATTTCTGCAATGGTGACGTGCAGAAAATTAAATGTCAGCTCTAATCCAAAATTAAAAGTGAAAATTTGGGTCTCTGAATTTTGTGTCTAGTTCAATGTGAGTTTAGAAGTGACTTTGTGGTGTATCAACGTAAGTTTCTACAACAAAGAAAATACTACAGTACTACAGCAACACTGAACACAACCTCTTTCAAGAAACAATTTCAAGAACTCGTACAAACACAGAAAATAACATTAAAATTTTTCATTCAACTATTTAAAATTACTCGTAGAATCTCAGTTTACATGGAAATTACATAGTTTGAGTGGAACTCTTGATTAACAAAAAACATAAAAATTCCCCTCTGGTCTTAGTCTCAAGCAGGGTTTACAATCTATCAGCCAAAATTCAAATTCAGAAAATTATTACAGATGTTTGGTCTCGGCTGCTCTACCTGCTCTTCCATTTCTTGGTCTTCCTCTTTTCTCTTCTCTATGCTCTATATTCTCTGATTATGCCATGAAATTTCTCAACGGTAGTTTCAATTGTTTCCTTCCCCTCCAAAAAGTTGCTTCTCTATTAATTTTGGTCATCAATAGATTATACAGTGAATCATTCATCATTCAATAATTCTAAATTTGAGCCTTGGTGACATTAAAACAATGGGTCGGTTAAGTTCCGAAAGGGTGCCACGCAACCCTCCGTATTCACAGCGAAAAATCTCAAAATCCCACCTAACGATTAGTGCTAACCATTTTTTTTAAACGACATCAAAAGAAAATGAAAAAAAGATTGATCAAACCAGAATCGTTGGCCTGTAATTAGTCCAAATATCCAAGTCGTTGATGAGTTGTTTCATGTGTATTCATCCAAAACACAGGATTTTCCTTCAATTGTCTTGATTATCCTCATATCTAATCCCAGCCACCGGCATAACTCCTTGATCGTGAAAATACCCACGGCTATCCCTGATCGTGGATGGTTGCGATTAACTGCGGGCGATCACCTCAGGGGAATTTTGAACCATCTGCATCTGCAGCAACTTATGGAAGGAAAATGAAACCATGAAGTTGCATACCGTTGATGGTCCATATTGAGTCTCACAATAGCTTCAAAATAAATTGTATTCGTTCGTGATCTTGAATAGCAAAAAACAAGACCCATATGAGTTTTTGTCGTCAATGATCCAGATTAAAAGGGAAAAGCGCAACAAGCAGAAAATAGATCTTAACTGTCAGCGATAGCTAGATAAAAATTAAATCACATAAGAAACCTAGAATTCCAACCACTTAATCTATATTTTAAAGAATATCTACACCGTTCATAGGATATCAAATCTTCACTGTAAAAGGAAGATTTTTTGGTACAACTCGACACCAACTTAAATCTCCATCGAAAAAAGTAAGTTGGAAATTTCACTGAGATTTGTCCTTACCATTGTCTAAAATGATTATCATAATATATATCGTCTTCTATACCATTTGCGCCAATTATCTAGCCAAAACAACTAGAAGTTCCCCTAATCCAAAAAAGGTGTCAGTCGCGATTCGGACATCACTTAAATGGTCATTGGTGAAGAATTTAAGGATCTTGAAAGTGTAAAATTTTAAAATAACAAAAGCAAAACTCATATTTTATCTCTCTAAACTAGGAAGAGCATTAGACCTGAACAATTACTAGTTTATGCTTCTAAGTTCGGCGGCGCGGGATATCATAAAAAACATTCAAGGCTCCACTTCAAATAATTGCAATGTATCTAAGTAAAAACTTTCATTTTGAGTTTGATAATAACCTTTAATGGCTACTTAGTTCCTCAAAATATCGGTTCCTACTTTCTTGATATCATCCACAAAACCTTAAAATGGGTAGGAAGAAAGTTACTTTGTCTCAATCGACCTCTTATGCATCCCTCTCAAATTGTTAGACCTTTCTAGCACCTATTCAACTCGTTTACCATATTTTATAGACTGGTGGACCAAGGTTGGTTCTCCTCGTACCAAAACATTGATAGGAGTATCCCTTGGGAAACTTCAAAATGTTCAATAAAAATCACCCAAAATGGGTATATTTTGGGAGTCCTGGTTGGCCCGACATTTAGTCCCTGATGTTTTCCCATTTTTTGAATTCGTTCAATTATGTGCCAAAAATTATGATAATGCAAAGGCATACATCAATGCCAATACTGGAAGAATCCTCTTCGATGTTTATGCCAAATCCATCACAAACATGTTGGGAACTACAAATTATGGGACTCATTTTTTCCTAGAAAAACAAGTTGCATATTATGTAAAGAAAGATACCTCTCAAAGAGATACGCTAAAAATATGCCTGGTACAAGTACCAAATCGGTAGACGTATCATCTTGATCCTTGGATATGAGCCAACTTGTCACTATGGAACCAACAAACTCTTTATTCCTTTACCATCATACTAGGTAAAGATTCTGATGAGAAGGTTGATGAAGGAATGGAAGATTTTATTTATAGATATAATATTGATAACCTTCCCAATCTCAATTATCCAAAATCCCTAGAAGTATGGATCATAAATGAGTTATAAGTGTTTGAAGAAAATGGGGTTTTCATATATTATTCCTACCTAGTTTACTTGTTGTTTTTCTATCAATCTCACCATTTTGAGAACCTTGAGATATGAAAAGTTGAGGATGGAATACCAAATAGAGTGTATGATTGGATTCCTTGGATAAAACAAGGAAAAGGAAAGGATGTTTCCTAGATATAATTTATGTATCAAGCATTTACATTAATTCCTCAAGAAATCGGGTAATATCTGCAGCTTGCTGGAGAAGCTATGAAAAGAGGAAATTAGTACCTACAAGAAGAGTACACACTAATCAATTTTTATAGCACTAAATCATCTCCTCACAAATTACCCAAACTCCTTACCATCGAGACTTTTTTCCTTGAATACATAACTCAAATGATAGAGGGAAATAATATTCATTATTTGAAATCTAAGAAGAAGGGATAATTGTATTCCCAATATCACTGGGAGGATATGCTATTAATCATAAGAGAGGTATTACGACAGTTGTACAAATTATTAAAAATATTTCTCTGCCTCTAGACTCGACATGGAAATATGACCCGCATTTCATTATTGGTTAAAAAAATAAGAGTATAAGATCATGAGCCTAGACATGAAGTAGAAAATATAGCAAATAAAGATTATTTTGAATAAGTATAGAAAATTAAGTATCAAGGAGGAAAAAATCATGTTGAAGTGATCAGCCAATCATTTCCTTATCTTGTTCCTTAGCGCATTGAAGTGCCGCCTTATTACACCTTCTACATACCTTAAGGGGAACCAGTCTCCATGGAGGAATTGACATTCATTGATCCTTTACCAAATAGGAATGATGAATACATTGTAGTATAGGGTACGGAAGATCAAAATAGGATGGGATCCTAGTGGAGGATGAAAAAATATCTACATAAAATAGATATCCATTTCCACCATATCCTAGGATATTAGAAATTTGATGAATTATATGAGGCATGTCATATAAGTGATGGAAGTAAATAAGTACTCCATATAGCAAATTGGGTTTATAAATAAGTAGAACAATAGGGATATATTTTGAAAGATGAATGTGGCAGTAAAGGAAAAGTGATAGCAATGACTAATGCTCCTTTTCCTCTAGCCCCCAAAAATTTAGAGAAATATATGAAATCCATGAGAATGATGTTATCCATGGGTTTCACTCCAAGACAGAGATTTTTCAAGGAAGGAACAAGGAGTACAAAATTCATTCAACTCTATAAGAGGCCTAGAATAGTGGGTATAGGGGATTGTGTACATGAAACACATCAAGGCTCTCAAATCCCTGGGTGACAGTTGATACATCGATCCCTAGAGAAGGACAAGTCAAAATTGGTACAAAGAAAGATGAAGATCCTAAAATCCCACCAAGGTGGGAGTATGATCAATGAGGAAAGGAATAATGGGAGACAAAAACTCAAACACCACTCATTCTAGATATTGGTTGATCAGAATAGACTGAATGTGTTTTAACAATAGGAGAAACCCCAAAATTAAAAGACGTTCTTGTCACAATTATTCAACATACATTTCAATCCATGAGTGAGACAATAAAAGAGTAGGCAGCATGAACCTTTGAGTATCAAAGGTCTCTTCTAGGTTCACCTAAGAAAGAGTCAATTTAGATATCAAATGTTGGGACTAAAGAGGCATAATGCGAGGAGACAATATATTCTATAGAAGTTCCTAAAAGGAGAGCAGAAGAACTAATTTTCCCAGAACAACCTCGAAAGAAAAAGGCTAAGACAGAAAAAGAGGAAATGGGTGATGGTAAGAAGCAAAGTAAAGAAGATAACATACTTTTCTCTTCATAAGAGATTAATCCCATTCAAGAAAGATCAAAAAATGAACGCATGAAGCTTACTAACCCTGATATTATTATTATTGAATCTAATCAATTATTGTCTATAGAAAATGTAAAAGATCCATGGGATATTCTCCCTAATGCCAAACTCCCTAAAATACCACAACAAGTAAATGAGAGTAGAGAGATTGAGTTATTCAAAATTACTAATCCTTTTATTTTCTTGGAGAAAGAGCAAGAGAGAATATCCAAGGATCCATAAATATTTCCTATCACAGAATCACTGGACTCTAGTGCCATTGGAACAGGTTGGTCCAAAACTTTAATCCCATTACATATGACTTCAGAATAATTAGAATGGAACCCCTAACATGAAAAGCATACATAGATATGCTACCTATATAATGGAAGATATCTCAATTCACCGCATGAGCATCAGAGCTTATACCTCCTGAAGATGATATATCATTGGCTCAAGGGACCAATAGTGTGGTGTACCATAAATATGCCAAAATTTTGTAGATGTGCATATGTACAAAGAAAAATATAAATCCTTGATGACTACCAATCAGTTTCTAAGAACTATAGTAAACATTTTAGAGGGGGGAACTAAGAGATTAGAGAACCGCGTTATAGAGAATAGAACACATGAAACACAAGACTCAACATAGGTATGAATCTTCTAGCTTTTAAAGATCAAAAAATCAAAGCATTGGAAAATAGCCAGATGAGCCATGCATTTCCATATGCCCTTCAGGTAATGTCTCAAAACCAGCAATTACAGGGTGAACTAGAATTTATCAGGGAAGAACATGCTTCTATACTAGAAGAAAAATAAGTCAATGAAAGGAGAATTAAAGAGCTCCAAAAATTAGAAGGCAAATGCCAAGAACTTCAAAATGATCTAGATTATGTGATAGCATAGATCACAGCTTATGAAGAAAGTATGGACCAAGATAATAAAAAAAATTCAAAGTTAAATTTCGTTATACTCTAGAACACAAGTCCCATGGAAGACATTGATAAGTTGAGGGAAATTTTAGATGAGAAGGAGAAAGAACGAAAGGAATTGGAAGATAAAGCATCAAATTCCCTTATGGAAATTGTCATATTAAAATAAACTTTACAGACAAGAGATGAAAGATTTAAGACACAAGGGGGTAAACTAAATACCTCACAAGAGAAAGTGCATGATTTCAAAAGACAGATAATTGCTAAGGATCAATGAGTTGTAGAATTACAACGACAACTGGACAAAGCTACAAATCGAGAACTAATTATAGAGGAAATGATTAAAGTTAAGAAATAATTATGGACACTCATATTTCAAGAACTACATGAGGTCCAAGCTTATATTGATTTCATATTGAGTTACCATAAAATAGCCTTATATGCAATTGATTGCATGGGAAAAAATAAGGCAGATGTAAAGGAAAAGTGTCAAATATCTAAGATAGCCATATATGTTATCAATAATTTATCGCCGGAGAAGTTAAAATCCATGCGGATAAGTGACAGAAGTGGAGTTATCATTTATATAGATAACAACATCCAGATATTGGAATCTATAACGATATTAAAAGAGAAATTGAAAGAAACTGTGAATGTGGTTAACCCTTTTTTTAAGGATAATCACTTCCATAATTAATGATAATCACTTTTATTATTAATGAGGAGCTTTTAACCCCTTGGAATCAAAAGCATGATGTGTATGTAGCTGACTTGTACAAGAAAAATTTTAAATAAAACATGCATGAATTGACTTCCATAACTCAGCGAGCCACTCCCCCAATGCCATAATAGCTACGTCATGAATTACGCCCTACATGTGTTGTTTATACACTATTGAAATACATGTTGACCATCATAAAAGACGTGGATTATAATATAGTCTCATAGCTAAACAAGTCATTGAGAATGTTGAAAAATAACCCATCACCAATGGATCATACCTCTAAAACTATACAAATCTTAAAAGAAAAGGTGATGGAAAGACAACATGAATTTGAATAATAGGTGGCCCAGCATCATATTTCTCTGACATCGAATATATTAGGACCACCTCAGGCCCCCGGAAAGGATATGTAGGGAAAACATGGGAAAAGGACAAGAAAATGAGGAACAATTAGCCCACAATTCATGAGCACGAATGTGCATGCCAATTCAATTATAGTTCCTTAACCAAAATATTCATTTGGGATAAATGTCAGGATGGCCAACAATCCCCGCGTAGAAGCACATTCATACTACATGCACATACAAACTATGTGCAAAGATGAAAAACAAGAAGTTCATTATTTCATTTAGTTTTTTGAGCTGGGAAAGGTCGTCAAATATATCGCATTATTTTGTTCTCCTTTTTCTCCTCCCTCATTCTTCATTCCTAGGATATCGAAAAGTCTACTGTTGATGTAGATGGAAATAGGGCTAACACAGAGATGCATGAATCCCCCTTGATTGTTACTATTGTATATATAAAATCGAGAGGTTGTTTCCTTATAGAAGACCCAGGACCAAGTCCCTACCACCATTGGAAGTTTTTACTATAAATATTTTTTTGTTTGGAATGAATGATATGTCTTTACTTAGAGGATACCCAGTACCGAGGTGATACTACCACTGGGATTTTTTATTGTAAACCATTGTTTTTCAATATGTATTAAGTGATTTTGTTTGGAATAATGAATATGTTTCACACTATATGATGATGTGTGACAATTTCTTATCTCAATTATACAGTTTAATGTTCAATAGAGAATGTCCTAGATTTTCAAAGGAAAATTTGAAGTTATTGGACATAGTGGGTTTTTTTATGGATAAAGGGACCAATTATTTCAATATTTATGGTTCCACTAAGTCCCTTGTACCTTTCCCAAACATCCATGCACATCATTTCCTAACATATCCATGCATTCACATCTTCAAAATAAATTTTTGAAGCATTCTATAAGCTTTCCCTGTTGAGGAAGGTGCAGCCCTTCCTCTCTTCTTGGGACTCTTTCCTTTTATTTTTCCATTATATGAATTATGTATCTTCAAGGGTAATGATTCTATGGATACAAAATTTGGGTTGTCAGTTGCCACTGAAGATTATGGACCTGACACTTTTTGAGTAGCAACATCAATTTCTTGGCATTGTAAATTTTTTAAAAGTGATTTAAGATATTTAAAATCACCATTTTTATCAACCTAAAAATAGAAAAAAATCAAGACAGTAAAGGTCAACATATGGTATACTATTAAAAAATAGACATTCCACTCAAAATTTGAACACGTGAACTCTCCACAAATCTACCATCATATTGTCATAAATCTCCTTCATGGAATTTTCTCAATCTACGTTGAAATTCCTTGCATTACATGTGCATGTAGCTCTTCATTACTCACTTCTTCAACCTTAATAATATTCTCATCTCTTGTATTTTTAGGGGATTTTGATGCGTTGGAAGGTACAAACTTAGGCTCCTCTGGGTCGTCTTCTTGTTGTACCTTTACAAACTTTCATCTAAATATTCATCAATATCAATTCCCTCACTTGGATCTTTATCCACTTCATCACCATCATTGCTCCCAAATCCATCTTCAAGTCTACTTTTAATATATCTTATTACATCCTCCATTTTCCTAATCATATAAACCTGTTACACAAGTATATATATATATATATATATATATATAAAGCTTCATATAATCAACAACACATGTTTCCTTTCAAAATCAAAATTTAAAACATTTATATCATCCATTAAAAGAAGTCGCATAACACAGGAAACAACGGTACCTGAGGTTTTATAAGAAAATTTGTAGTGTCTCCCTGGAAAGAAGGGAAGCTCTTGAAAATATTTTAGACTCCTAACAAATTCCCATCATTTCCACTACGCTCTCGCACGTCTTGTTTCCAAGAAAATGCACCTTTTATGGATGGTTTACAAAAGTTACATCCACGAGGACTAGAGAGTGGAATAGTCAACACTTTTTCAAAGATTGCAACTATACTTTGCGTCAAAACATATACAAATGCATGAGTATAATTTGCATACAATTCAAATTACAAAAATCACACTCATATATATTGAATCAAACATTGAATAAAAGGAAATATTATATTGTGCAAGTAATTTTGCATGCAAATCAAAATGCAGACATTGCTGAAAATAATCACAAGGACCAACTAGGGAAAGTCGTCCTTAAAAATCAACTCTTTTATCAAAAGCATATGGCCAAAGTACAAAGTGAATACAAACCTACAAGAATTTTTTTTTAATGTGATAAAGTTAGAATGACGATTTCCATAGGTACATTTATGTGCCATGTTAAATATCTTTCATTTCAATGAGCTATGAATAATGGATATTTTGAAGGTTAATAGTAGTCTGTAATCATTTGCAGGGTTATGAGATCAACTAAGCATGATATTTGGTAGAAGTGAGGAGTTTCTCATTCTGTAGTGAAACCTGTTGGTTTGGGTTAGAAGGTGATACCAAATATTTTTTCGTTCTATAGTGGAATTCAATTCTTATCTCGACGATACAATTTAATGTTCGATGGTGAATGTCCTATATTTTCAAAGGAGAATTTGAATGTCTTGGACACAATGGGATATTTGTATATGGATAAAGAGACCAATTATTTCAATATTTGTGGTGCCACAAAGTCCCTCATACCTTGCCCAAACATCTATGCACGGCATTTTCTAAGAGATCCATGCATTCACATCTTCAAAATAAACTTTTGACGTCTATAAACTTTTACCATTGAGGAAGGTGTGTCCCTTCCTCTCTTCTTGGGACTCTTTCCTTTAATTTTTCCATTAGATGCATTATGTATCTTCAAAAGTAATGATTATATGGATAAAACATTTGGGTTGTCAGTTTCCTTTGAAGATGGTGGACCTGACACTTTTTATTAGCAACCTCAATTTTTTGCATTGTAATTTTTTTAAGAGTGATTCAATATATTTCAAATCACCAACCTAATCAGGATAAAAATATAAAAAAATCACTAAATTTCAACATATAACCTGATAAATACTATTCATAAATAGACATTCCACTCAAAATTTAAACACATGAACTCTCTACAAACCTACTAGCATATTTTTAAAAGTTTATTTTGAGTAATAAGGATACTTGTCTTAAATCTCCTTATTGGAATTTTCTCAAGCTGTGTTGAAATTTTTTTAATCACATGTGCATGGATCTCTTCATCACTCACTTCTTCAACCTCAATAAGCTTCTATTGTCTTGTATTTTTAGGTTATTTTGATGTGTTGGAAGGTACATCCTTAGGCTCCTCGGGGACTTATTCCTATTGTAGCTTTACACACTTTTCATCTAAATATTCGTAAATATTAATTCCCTCACTTGGATATTGATCCTCTTCTTCACCATCATTACTCTGATATCCATCTCCAAGTCTACATTTAACATATCTTATTACAACCTCTATTTTCCTATTCACCTAGACCAAATATAATGATGTTCCACAAGCATACATAGACAATGTTTAGAGCTTCATATAATCAAAAACACTCATTTCCTTTCAAAATAAAAATTTCAAAAATTTATATCATCCATTAAATGAAGTTAGATAACATGGGAAATGACAGTACCTGAGGTTTTAAAAGAAAATCTATAATGTCTCTTTGGAAATAATGGAAGCTCTTGACAATATTTTGGACTCTTAAAAACACCCACCAACACCACTATGCTCACACATATTGCTTCCAAGCAAAAACACCCTCTATGCATGGCTTACAAACATTACATTTGCAAGGACTAGACAGTGGAATAGTCAACACTTTTGCAAAGACTACAACTAAATTTTGTGTCACAACATATACAAATGCATGGTATTCTTTGCATGCAATTCAAATTAAAAAAATCACTTTTAGATATATTAAATCAAACATTGAATAAAATGCAAGCTTATATTGTGTAATTAATTTTGCATGCAAATCAAAATACTGGCATTGTTGAAACTAAGTGTTGGTGTTTCTCCCTTTGACCCAGGTTCAGTCCCTAGTTTGTCTATCAACAAAGCCCAAGATATCGGCCTAAAATAGTAGGGCTTTGTCGACAACACCTGCGATGCAGATGCATTCTCACCCAAGATATCTATTATGGGTAATTTCCATAACCATGTTTCTACAGTTGTGTGAGGACTTCCTCTACTTTGGCACCTTACTATCCTTCTCGACTGGAGCCAAAGTTTATATTACTTCTCTTATTGCATATATTCAAGATATGACTATGTTTGTCCATCGACAAAGATTATAACAGTTAATATATTGGTGATTCTGATCAACAATAGTGCGATGGATGAATACAAGAACTCATTCATAAGAAAATACACATACATTCATTCGACATAAGCACATTCATCAATATACACATAGAAAAAATTTAATGTGGAAACCCATCTGGGAAAAAACACAAAGGCACTCTTCATCTAACATGAGAAATATATGGCACCTTTCATCTACACACTCATGTTTTAGAATCTGTTATATATATTCTTCTACAATATGTACATACTTATCTCTCCTCTCATGCTCTCTAGTATCAGGTCTCTAAATTTTTCCTCTCCTTCACTTTACTGTCAATTCGTACACAACCTGGATCGAATCACTCTTCTCTATAACTCTACAACTCATTGACTCTACAAACTAACACAGACCAACAAGGAAGTAACTCAGACCAACCAACTGACTAACCAGGAAGTAACCCACAAACAGCTTGGGTTCTTCATTTTATAGACTCTTACATGTCATAGTCAACCGACTTCATTCTATTATCCAACAAGTTGTCATTCTTATTCTCGGTCATTTTAGTTACAACTGTTAGTAGTAACTATCAACCCAAAATACAAAGATTATTTATTCCCTAAATCATGCGTGACTCTAGTCGACCTCTTACCCATGATATCTCGGGTTGTCCTTTTCAATCGTTGCACACCTTCTATCATGGTTCCTTCCATCATGGTTGCTCTCGTCACATCTTCCCTTTTGGCATGGACTTCTTTCCTCGTGGATTCTTCTATTACATTTTTTTCTACCACTACTTCTTATGTCGTATCTCTTCCTCCATCGCAGCTTCCTTTGTCATGCGACTGGACTCTTCATATTTTCTAACTGAATTATGCATATCTTTTCTTAGGTCCAACAGGCCCCTGACACTCACTTGTGGCTCATCTTGAGCCACGCTATGCTATTCCAATTCTTTTGTCATTGTGATGACTTTACTTTGAAAATATTGGAATATTTTCAATATCTCCTTTATTTCTCATTGCAAATATTATTCTGTCTTCTGCAAACTTTCCACAAGGTCGGAACTGATGTGTTATTATGTTGTAAGTCCTAAGGACTCTACTTCTTGTCACACTTTTTGATGTACATGCTTAATAATGCATGTAATTCTTTCTGCTTCGGCCTACCATTCGATGACTTTGTCAGTCCTCTACTATTGTTGATTGCGCAACACTACAACTTGTTGTTGTATTTTTTTCATGTCAACGGACTTAGCCATTTTCTCTACTAAGGGAAACTTCTTCCTTTCATTTTTCAATTGATTTTCCTCTGTCTCAGCAATGTGAAACTGATCTGTGACTTTTTCTAACTCTGCATCATCGATCAATGCCACCCACATCTGAGAAACTTGTTCGAATGCATTGGTGCATAGTGCCTCTACCTATTCTATTTTCTTCACAACTTCTATTGTTGTCATCCTTCTTTCTTCCAGCACCTCTGGGGGTGTACTAGGTCTTACCTGCACTTCTAACTTTGCAACAGTTTTTTGAAGGTCCTATGTTATTTCACCAAGTCAAATGACCTTGGTCTCTACAAAAAATTGCATTTTTTATTCCTTCATCTGTAAAATTATTGCAAGCAAGTGTTACAGCATTGGAAAGCATGTGCATGTACTCCTCCTAAGTTTTGGGTTTCTGCTCGTTTTCTTTGACTGTTTTATTCATTTTTCTAATAGTCTTGTTTAATGTGTGCACTTTCTTGATCAATGTGTCTTCTCTAACTTTCATTTCCGTGACTACGACATTCCGTATTGCATAAACATCATATAGCAGCATCTCAGAAAAATCGATGGTGACATGGCCCAAGTTCTTGGCCATGGTATTCAATTCTACCTTTCCTAAGTCGAGTGATTCTCCGACCAATTTATTTTTTATTGCTGGAATAGGTATCGACACCTCAGTCGGTCGCTCTTCGGATGGGACCGCTAATTCTTGCGATGATGTCACCTGTGGCCTGTAGTCAATTGCGACCTATACTTCTTTGACTATTGTACAAAGCATCTGGAGTAAGTCGGTTATACTTCTTGTGAGATCTATTTTTCACTGATCTACTTTCTAAAGACTCTGTGTAGTGACCTTTGTCATTACTTCTATTAGCAGGGTAACATCGTCGTTGTCAAGGCCGATAGTTCCTGTTGTTTTGTCAGCTGTCCTTTTCTTATTCCATGTGTCAGGATGCTTAGTTAGATTCCTCTTATCTCCCAGCACCATATTTGTTTGGGTTGCACTTGACTCATTCTAGGGAGGGCTAGGAGATATCTATGGATCTTGTTTTGTTGGTGGTGTGTCCCCTCCCTATTCTCCATACTTCTGCGTTGGTGGATCGTCCTATCACAGGTCTTCATCAGTAGATAATTGGTCATCGACGACAGGAACTCGCCATTCTTCTGGCCAATCTTGGGTAATGGCCTAACTTCTTCTTCAGATAAGAGGAATTGGATATTTTTGTGGCTGCAACAAGATGTGATGGGGCCCAATTATAAATCTAATAATGGTTTCGAAACTGCTAAACGATTTCATCCAGAATTCTTGCTTGATATTTCACCTGGTAGCGCAGGGCCTCTCCATGTATAAATAATTTCACATTGTTGTCTCTCTGTCACTCCTTTTTATCTTTATTGAACCAAATATTTTGGTATCAAGCTCCTCGACATCGCACTGGTATGTCTACCCCTTAGTATTTCACTGGTTCTGACCATGCGACAAACGAAATCAAAATTTCAAAACCATGAATAATGGCATGTGGCACATTTTTCCTGTGACTATTCTACATCTATTAATAACTCAGTCAACAAATAATCTGACCAATTCATTTGAACTCCCTCCACACAGAGTTCAGTCGTTGCAATCGTACATGCAGTACATTGGTTCGGTCGCATCTTCCTTAACAATTTGGTAGCTAAAACCTTAGTTGCAAATGGAACAGTATGGTCATTGATAGAGCTTATTAAAAATCCTCTGGTATCTCTTGACAAATCATACTTATATTTTAGCTTGTTCATCAACATATTATCCTGGTCTTTTTTGAAAAAAGGCACTAGGTCCATGCATGCAAGTGGTAGTCCTATAATTGTTGTTATCCTCTCAACATCCACGGAATTTTTTTAGTTGATCCATAGGTAGCCACTGTGAAATGATACCAATAAATATTTGACATGTGCATTCACCTCTATTATTCGTCTAAAATGTGGCATATACATCAATGACAGTAAATTTTCCTTGTCTTGTCATCTTTCCCATTACATTGGAGTTAGGCTCTTCGAAACATCTAGTGTATCTTGTATAAACACCATGTAGTTATTTGTGTCAAAATATGGATATTTATGTGTGTCATGATCGAAAAAGGTCAGATTCTTAAGGTTTGAAGAATGTTCTCTCACACCTTAACTCATTTTGGCATAGTTGGTGCTACCACTGGGTACCATGCATTCTTCAGAGCTCTAATTTTTGGTGTAGTAGATTGTCTTGGTGGAAAATACGGTGGAAGCATAGTCGCATACCCTGATTCTTCCTCCTCCTCCCGTGGTGGTGGTGGTGGTGATTTCTTCTTTCAACTTCCAGAATGTTTCCCCATTGTTGTACAATACATACCTAGTGGGTATGGTCTTAACCTGACTATAGGGATAAATGGAAATTGTTCAACTTCTTTGGTAGCCACAGGCTACGGTGGAATTTATATAGCAATTTCTTCCATAATGGGTGTGGGTGATGGGGTCATGACACCAAATTATGCAGTTGTGATTGTACTGGAATTCAAAATAACCAAGCTCCATGGAAACTTGGTTCATATCTTGCAGTTCCAGATAGAAATTTCTCTCTTGAATGTAGTGGAATGAACTGAATACTCGGGTGTGAATGGTGATAACATCTATTCGTTCATTCTGCCACTCCTCCACACAAGCGGCCAATAAATGGAAAGGTATTTGTCCTTTCTGTGACATGGGTTGATCGTTCGAATGATTACTAGGAAACTTTTATGCATGTCTCCACTCTCCTGTGACATCAGTGGTATTTTATTGTGCAATAAAGATGGAAGTGACCAAAAAGAACATCGCCAAAATATCTCTGGCCTTTAAATTAATTATGGTCACCTTTGCATTAATTACAGACAACTTTCATTTCTGCGACTCTATTATATATTGCGACAGCATCTCTTTTCATGCAACCCACATCTATCCTTCAACATTTTCCTTTTCTTGGGAAAGATGGATTATCTTCGCCATCATTTATTTTCTTACGACAGACAAAGAGTCTGCAACAATTTTCCTCTCTCTATGACATACTAGCAGTCTACGACAGTCTTTGTTTTTTCTTGTGACAACTTATTTCCTGCGATCAAAACTAAAATTTTCATAGGGTTTTGTTTTTGTCTTTTTTTTTCTCTTTTCTTTTTCTCTTTGTCTCTTTTCTTTTTTTTTTCTTTTTTTTTTCATTTGACCGAGTCGCAGCTATCCTGATAAGGATTTAGTCGACTTTCATTTACCAGTCCTTTGACAGGTGTTCCATCCAACTTCAGCAATTGCATTGTGCCTCCATCAATGATATGCGTTACAATATACAGTCCTAATCTGTGTGTTTTTAGCTTAACTGGATGCTTGAATAATTTTCTATCATACAGAAGAACAAGTCCTCCGACTTGAAATTGCTTGTTTTTGATGTGGCGATCATGCCATACTTTATATCATTCCTTCTCAATTTTTTGATGATATCCTGTAACAAATCGATATTCTTCCAATTGTATCATTTGCAATAATATTTCCTCGACAACGGAAACATTTTTCATCTTCGTGATCGCAGCAATCCTTAGTCTAGTACAATGTATTCCATCGGCATCACAACTTCTTTTTTGTATACCAATTGAAATGGAGTTTGGTTTGTCAGCTTCTTACAGTTCGTGCGATATTCCCATAGTACTATGGATATTTTATGATGCCGGTCATCTCTTTGGACATTGCAAATATTTGTCAATGCATTCTCCAAGATTTTGTTAAATTATTCGACAGCACCATTCACTTGAGGGTGATATGGTGTTGTCTTTCTATGTTGGATCTGGAATTCTTACGCCAGTTCCTCAATCAACTAGTTGACAAAGTGTGTACCTTGGTCTCTTATCAAATTTTCTTGCATCCAAATCTATTCACAACATTTTCAAACAAAAAATTAGCAGCAGTCACAGTAGTACAATATCTTACTAGTGCTTCTTCGGCCCATCTGGTCAGGTAGTCGGTCGTAGTAATTATATATCTTGCACTTGTGCACTACCCTATTGGACTAATAGGTAGGGCCCATGGAATAAATGACCCATTTATCAAATCCCTATAGAGTTATTTGGGGTACTAATGGCATTTCATCTCTTCATGACGGCTTTCTTGTTCTTTGATAGACATCATAGCTGCAACAGTATTCTCAGCCATCCGCATGCATGGTGGGCCACCAGAATCCTTCTTTCAATATCTTTCACATTATAGCTTCTTCAGCAAAGTGGAATCCTGTGAAACCAACACGTGCTTCATTTAGTATCATTGGTCGCTCTTTTTCCAAAACGCAGTGATGAAGAATCTCATCAAGGCCCATTTTATCTAACTATCCAATGATCAAATGGAAGTCTGCATCTCGCACCCCGAACTATTTCTTCTGTGCAATAGTAAGTTCATCGGGTGCATAGATCGTACTCAAAAATTGTATGATCTCTCTGTAATAATCGTCAAATACTGTTATCGCAAATAGGTGTGCATCAGGGAGACTATCGTCGAGGTTACCAGGTTTGTCACCACTTTCAATCCTCAACAGATGGTCTGGCCCTAAATTCAGTCAACATAGTTTAACAATAACTTTAAACTCAAATTCCTGAAAAAGGATAAGCCACCAAAAAATGTTCCCCCCCAACACTATCTTATTAACCAGGTGTTTAACCGATGAGTGATATCTGTATATTTTGAAATATCCACCCAGCAACTAGTGTTGAAATTTCTACAGAGTGAATACCATGGTTAGTCCTTCTCTTTCTGTCGTGGTATAGTTATTCTCTATTGTTGAAAATTTTATGTTAACGAATGCAATAGGATGATCAATCAACCCTTTGCTATGTTGCACTAGAACCACACCTAGCAGGACATACAATGCATCGACATGTACATGAAATTCCTTTTTCCAGTTTAGAAATACAAGCATGTGCATTGTAACCATATTTTTCTTTAAAGTTTCCAGACTCTCTTGGAAAATTTCATCCACTGGAAGTTAACATATTTCTTCAATAACTTCTCCATTGGAGCAGTCACCTCTGCATATCCTTTGATAAATTTTCGATAGTATCCTATGTGTCCCAATGTTGCTCTCAATTTCTTCACTGTGGTAGGTGGTGGTAGGTCGACGATAATCACAATTTTGGCAGAGTCAACCAAGATTCCATCATGACAAACCACATGGCCCAATAGAATTCCAAGCATGGTACAAAATATACATTTCTTTAAGTTTAGTGAAATTTTATACCGGTGACACCATTCTAGCATCATCTTGAGGCTCTCAATATGATCCTTAATGAGCCCAAATATTGTCCAATCATTGAAGTAGACCTCAAGGAATTTATGAATAAAATATTTGAAGGAAGCCACTACTATTATGGAAAAATAGCAGGAGCATTCTTAAGTCCAAATGGAATTACCATGTATTACAAACAACCACGCTCTGTCACAAAGGTTGGGTTGTGTTGGTCCTTGTTTGTGATTCTATTCTGATAGTATCTAGAGAAATCACCAGTGAATGAGTAAATTTCTTGATCCTTGATACTCTCCAGTACCTCATTTGTGAATGGAGTCGAAAATGGGTCAGGTAAACAACCATTATTCAACTTTCTAAGGTCAACTCAAATACTCACTTCACCAGTATTATTTTTATCTTGTGCTAATATCGGATTGATCCATTTCGATTCTTCTATAGGTTCTATGATAATTACATCCAGCATTCATTCCAACTCTTCCTTGATGTTTTATTTATACCTCGAATTCAATCGGTATAGTCTCTTCTTGATAGGTTTTGCATCGGGATTTAAAGGTATATTCATTTCTCCAAGGTCTCCAACAATCCCTTTCATTTCTGATAATTTTGTAGGAAATTGATATTGAAATTCATGCAATATATCCATGATCTTTTTGACATTCTCATCATCCCAATAATATCCAATATTGGAAAATTTTGGATTCTCCAGGGAGCCAATATTTACTTTCTTGACTTTTAGTGGATTCAAAAATTGGTCGCTAGAAACACCAAATCCTTCCACCGCGCGTGTACCTTCATATTTAGGTATGTTTACATGGAGTGGATCATCGTCATCAAGTTCTCCTATCACATTATAAAACTCCATCCAGTGTTGGATTATTGTGCTGCGTTGATTGAATTTTTTCAATGCAACAAGGATATCTTCAAATATCTTTGTCTTGATTACTTCAAATGCGACATTAATTGACGGATAATCATCGGAAAATTAAAAAGTGTGTATGAAGCTAATAGATAATTCATACCATTCAATATTCCATCTCTCATTTCAATTGATGTATACTAGCTCCTTGGTATCATGTATAGCATGTGTATGAACTGATGAACCCATGAATGTCATGGACATGCCTCCCATGTCACACGACAATAATCTATGTGTTCGGTAGGATTAGTCAATCACGTATACTTTTGACCAGTATAGTTGATCCCTTCTCTAAACCTTATCTCCATAAATATTCTATATTGTGGCCATTCTAAGATATATTCTTTATGTGCAACCCACCATTTGACGGGTGTATATTTCAGCATGAATTCCAAAGCAGACAAGCGTTGATGTTTTGTGATGTTTTCTTCAAAATATGTCAGAAATGATGCAAGGTTAGGTAAACCTTCATAGGTAGGTAGACACTTGCCTCAATTCCTACTCGTCACACAGATCGTGTATTTATTGTGCACTTTATCATAGATACTTCATGCATCTGATTCTCCCAATTTTCCAATGCTTCACCAGAATCTGATGTAGAGGAGCTAATACTTCTCCAATTAAGATTTTCGTCAACTGTTGGATTTAAATAATCTTCCCTTGTAGACGTGGTGTTATAAATATGTTCAATATAGTTTCCTTATCCTTCACTATTTACTGGCTTGACGTATCTCTAACCTTCTATCTTATCAATTGGTGCAACCACCCTTAACTCTGAATATTCAAATGTTAATATATATTTTTTTTAATTTGATGATGGTATGATTATCGAGCACCAAGTTGATCCCCAAAATTGAGGGATACATATTTGTGTCATCAACAATTTCAATTAATTCAAAGTCATCATACATGAGTAGGCCTTCTACCTCAACAGGAAATTGAGTCAGTCGACCAATAGGTAAGACTTTCGACTGATTTGCTAATCTGAGTTGAATAGGATACCACTCTAGTCACGGTTTCACCATGATTTCCCATGTATTTCTTGTCATAATATTGACATAATAGCCCAAGTCTAGGATAATATAGTCCATATCGTAATATCCTATCTGAGTAGTCATTCTTAACTCACGATTGGTCTTTAATATTTTTCCCACATGGTTTACTCTTCTACCTAGTCACATGTCTTCTTAAGGTTCTTTTATTAGATCTTTCATTTTTTTGAAAGCATCTTTATCGTGTATTAGTGATAAGAAAATTTTTAAAAAATATTTAATATTACTAACCTTTCCCATCGGTTGCTTTCGGAAAATATTATCAAACCTTTCAGGCATATCCATTATTGATCTTCTTGGCAGTGTAGGAGCATACGTCGATGCTTTATTCTTGTCGATGAATTCTGGTTCTGCATCCAATAATACTTCATTTTCTATTTGTATTTCAAATTACACTTTCATTTTTGTTGTTGGACACATCTGTGGTTGGTCATGCTATGTATCTTGGTCTGCTCCAATCACAGCACCTCCCCTTGTCACGACAGCAATATTTGGTTCCCTCGGCTCAACATAAATCATCTGTATGTTCTACTTGGGAATGTTTTTTATTTTTTGTCCCTCTCACGCTAGACCAGGGTTCATCCCCTTCTTGGCCAGCACAAAAAATCCCAATATATTGTCCCAATGGAGTGAAGATCAGCCGGCACCACCTGCGACATAGAAATCATATCACCAAAGATATCTCAGCTCAATGGGTAACTACCAAAACCACGTTTCCATAGTTTGTGTGGGAGGTTGTTTTAGCACCTTGGCTCTACGCCAAGGTTTCCAACGAAGACCAATAAGGTGGGTTATTGGTTTTCACATCACTTTAATGCCATATTATGATCCATCCCTTATTTATCTGATTCACGTAAACAAACAGTAAATAGATAGCATA
Source organism: Pseudotsuga menziesii (assembly GCA_001517045.1). Classification (NCBI taxonomy): domain Eukaryota; kingdom Viridiplantae; phylum Streptophyta; class Pinopsida; order Pinales; family Pinaceae; genus Pseudotsuga; species Pseudotsuga menziesii. The sequence continues at coordinate 942,109 of LPNX010480925.1, forward strand.
AGCATATTCATTAAATAATGTGGCGGTCATACATTTATCCATTTACAACATAATACTTGACCAGTCATCCAACCTAACATTCACACATATATCTAGGCTACTTCAATCATTCACACACATACACAACATGTAACGTGGAAACCCATCCAGGAAAAAACCACAAGGTGCTCTTTATCTGGCATGAGGAAATAGATGCACCTTTTGTCTGCACACAAAGCTACAGAATCTATTCTAGATATTCTCTTCTCTCTTTACATACTTTTCCTCCCTCTCATGCTCTTTGTTCTTCTCTCTTCTTATCTTCCTATTCTACTCCTACTAGTGATCTGCACACAACCTGGATTGACTCAACCTTCTCTACTTGTATACGCACTCAGCTGCAGACTCTCTACTCTAATGCACTCAGAGATACATAGTTCCCCTACAAAAAACCCATTACTTCTAGCTTAGTTCATCATAACAGCTATTAGGTTGGTTATTCGTCTAACTGTCTAATTATCTAACATCTAGTGTCTAAACCAACTACAGCTTGGGTTCCTTATTTTATAGCCTAATTATAGACTCAATACAGATCCCATACATGATTGTTACAGACTCAATATCAACTCGATACAGACTCTAACTGACTCATTACAGACTCCTTTTTAGTCACTTTCTCAGCCGACTTACTATATCCAGCCAATAGGTTATCTTTCCTATTCTAGTAACACATAATGAAATGCACTATCAGCCTGACTTACAAAGATTCCTTCATGCTTGTGGCTTTCGCCATCTCCAGCCGAGCTCGTACCCACAATTGTTAAGGACTGTCACTTTCTCAGTGTTATGCCTTTTTGTCACTTTTCGACTGTTACATTATTTGCATGTCTAATTCTGTCGATATTCTGCCATGTCGTCTCATAATCTTGTTATTTCCTTCAGTCGCAGCTTACTTATCTGTAGTAGCTTCCTCGCCCCGCGCCTTCTCTTTGTCTTCTTCTTCTCTTTTCTTCCTTTGTCACAGCATTCTTCCCTTTCCTTTGATGTTGCTTCCTCTGTCATAGCTCCTTCCTCTTATCCTTTATGCTCTTATTCCATACTTAGGAAGAATTCTACATGAATTCTACCCTTCTGTCTCGAGGCCCAACAGATCCCCAACACACACCTGTGGCTCATCCTGAACCATGTGAACTAGTGCTCCATAAATTGACTTGCGCTAATTTTGTTATGAAAATCCTCCACATTTTTCACCAAATTCTCTATTTTTGCGCACACTTCTTCTTCCATTTTTTGCATGTGCTCCACCAGGTCGGATCTGATATGTTCTGACATGACCCTTTCTACATAGGTCACTAGCTCGTGCACCTTCTGGTGCATAGGCTAAATTATGACTATAAATTTTTCTGCTTATGCTTGCAATTCCTCTACCTCTTCCTTGCACTGCTGCTGTTGAGCGTGTAGCGCAATCGTTCACTGTTGCAGTCTACGCACTTATGTTGTCTTGACCTTTTTCTACTCCAAGGGTAGTTTCTTCAACTCATTTCATATATGTGTGATATTTTCTTCAACCGTGGTGAGCTCACTTGCAATATTTTGTGATTGCTCATCGTCCATTAGGGCTTCCCAAGTCTGGGAAACTTGGTATACAACCTTAGCACATGTTTTTTCTTCTTCCTCTATTCTTTTTGTAGCCTGAGTGGTTGCGTCACGTCTTCTTTCTAGCACTGCAAGTGGTGTGTTGGGAATCCTTTGCTCTTCTAACTCTGTCACTTTTTTCTTAAGGTCAGTTGCTATATTTCCTAGCCTAAGGACCTTATCTTCTCATGGCATATCGTGTGATATTTCAACATCATCCAAATTCAATCAAACAAGATTAATGACATGTGTGAGATTTTTCTTACTTACTTCTTCTTTCCTTGCTTTGTGCTTTGAATTTTGACCATGAGTTTGCTGCTAGTATTTGTTGATTGTTTCACCTACTTTTCAAGGGTATTTCCCCTTACTCGAATCTCTGCAAGCATTTCTTTCTGTAAAGCATGCATATCCTTCAATTTTATTTTTGAAAAGTATAAAATTATCTTTCCAGTAGAGTTTTCCACCTCGCTAGGGTCCAGGTTTTCTAATTCCAGCACATCTCTGCTAATTTGTACTTTGTTGGGGTGATCTCCTGGGTCACAGGGTTTCCTATGCTTTCGAAGGACCATGTGTGTCCTGCAATGGCAGTACTTGCGGCATACTCTCTACTGCAACTTTGATTGCTTCGATTATTTTTTCAAGATCATTAAAACTATCTATGATGTTAGTAGTGAATTGATTAAGTTTTCGTCCATGGTCATCGAACCATGTATGTGTAGCGTTTTGTAGGTCCTCTGCCAAGGATAAGACTTCCTCGTCATCCATACGAGAAGTATTGGCCTCTTTTTTATCCTTTTGTTTCTTGCACAGAGATTCTCTTTGTGCTTCTTCTTTCTACGCATCCTTATGTTGGTGCTCTAGCGGTGGTTCATTCTACGTTTTATTGGGCTAAGCTTGACCTAGAATTTTTTCATTTGTGTGTTGGGTATCCTTCTCTCCCATAGGTGGTGATCCATCCTATTTCCATTCTTCTATAAAATCACTAATAATTGTCTCTAGATATTACTCTATGAGAAGAAATTGTGTTGGAAACCACTATCCTCGGGGGTCTCAACGTGGTTGGATGTATACATAGTACGGATCTAATTGGAAATTAACAATATTTTGAAATCTAAACATGGTAGTTGCACTAATCCTTATATGTTTCCTTACCTTAAATGGTTCCCAACAACTAAACCATTTATTGGATTTGTTGTGCCTCTCTCACACTGGACCCAGGTTCAGCCCCTTCTTGGTCAACACAACACAACCCAAGATATCCTCCCAGCAAAGCAGAGCTTAGCCAACAGCACTTGCGACATAGATGTAATCTCACCCAAGATATCTCAATTCTATGGGTAACTTCCAGAACCAAGTTTCTGCAATTTGTTCGGGAGGGTGTTTTAGTACCTTGGCTCTGCCAAGGTTTCCAATGAAGACTGGGAAGGTGGGTTATTGGTTTCCATAGTACTTCAATGCCAAGTTATGATCCAACCCTTATTTATGTGATTCATGTAAACAAACAGTAAACATACAGCATAAGCATATTCATTAACATAATACGATAGTCATACATTTATCTATTTACAACATAATACTCAACTAGTCATTCAACACAGCATTCACATAGATATCTAGGCTGCTTCAATCATTCACACATATACATAGAATGTAGCATGGAAACCCATCCAGGAAAAAACCACAAGGTGCTCTTCATCTGGCATGAGGAAATAGATGCACCTTTTGTCTGCACACAAAGTTGTAGAATTTGTTCTAGATCTTCTCTTCTTTCTTTATAAACTTTTCTTCACACTCAGTTGTAGACTCTCTAATCCGATGCACTCAGCAATATAGAGTTCCCCTACAAAAAACCCGTTACTTCCATCTTATTTCATCTTTACATCTATTAGACTGGCTATCTGTCTAACTGTCTAACTGTCTAGTATCTAGTGTCTAACCCAACTACAACTTGGGTTCCTTGTTTTATAGACTCATTACAGACTCAATACAGATCCCATGCATGCTTGTTACAAACTCAATATCAACTCGATACAGACTCTAACTGACTCATTATAGACTCGTTTTTAGTCGCTTTCTGCCAACCGACTTACTATATCCAGTCAACAAGATATCTTTCCTATTCTAGTAACACATAACGAAAGGCACTATCATCCTGACTTACAAAGATTCCTTCACGTGTGTGGCTTCCACTGGATCCAACTAAGCTCGTACCCACGGTCATTAAGGACTGTCTCTTTATAATTGTTATGCCTTACTGTCTCTTTTCAATCATTACATTATCTGCATTCCTACTTCTGTCAATATTCTGCCATGTCATCTCATATCGTGTTTTGTCCTTCAGTTGTGGCTTACTTATCTGGTGCAGGTTCTGTTGATGTATTTGTAACTTCAGAATGTATTAACTTGTATATTTAAGATATTGTATTTCATTGGTCCTCGATGTTCCTATTGGGAGAATCATTAATGTAATCAATTCATGTGAAGTCATAGAGGGTAACCCTCCTTGTTGACCAAGGGGAAAAGTCCCCACAGTTGTGGGGCACTAGGGTTGTTAGACTATCCTAGAGAAGTCAGCCCTGGTAATTTATTGTCAAGTCAGAAACTAGTATAAATAGAGAGTGAGCCTCTCTATTTAACAAACACTCTCACACTTAGTTGGATTGCATGGCTGAGAGAGAAGGAGTTGGGATAAGAGAGAGAGAACAATTAGTGGAGATCGTATTTTTTATATATGGATTTTACTGCTACCATTGGTGCTTATTCTATCTCTAATGAAGTTGCGGGGTTTTCTCCTTTATGTTTTCCCTGAGGAAAATATCTATATCTATTGTCTCTTTTGATTGATTGCTATGCATGTTATTCTCTCAGATAATATCCTCAGATCATACTGCTTAAATGATAAAAATCCAACATGGTATTAGAGCTAACCTGAGAAGAAGACACTGTGCAACTGTAGAAGATACGACTTCTTAGTTTTTGGGTCTCTCTCCACAACCCATCAGAAAAAGGAGGTTAGGTTGACTCTCCACTAAAGGGTGCATCTTTTTGTCAAAGCAGAATCTGATTTTGAGCATTTCTAGTTTTTGACTTGTCACTACATTGGGAAATTAGGGCTTCTCACAGAAGAGGAATTTTTGAGTGAGCCCAGCATAGGATTGATCTCCTCATCAAAATCAAAGTTTAGAGAAAAAAATCAAGGTTTTTGGTTGGGTAGAACTCCGGGAAAGTCAAACCCTAATTCCCCCTAAAACCAGAAAACCAACACTATAGAAGATCAGCTCCAGATCCAGTTTCAGCTTCTCAAATTGGTAAGATCTAAATATTTTGTATTTCCATTTGAGGTTCTTAGTTAAGATGTCTCATCACACCAAGATTTATGAAAATATTGAGGGAAATGATAACTTCCAAGCATGGAAGTACAGGATCTCACTAGTTCTTGAAGAAAATGAATTGGACTCCTACATCAGTGGATAGGTTCCAGTTCCAAAGGGAGATGAATATAAGGATTTACACAAGAAGAATTTGATCAAGGCCAAGAGGATCATTGCTAATTCAATCAAGGATCACATCATACCATGGGTATCCTCCCTAAAGACACCTAAAGAAATGTTTGATTCCTTGACCAAGCTATTTGAAGGGAAGAACATAAACCGAAAGATGACTTTAAGAAATCAATTGAAGAATGTGAAGATCCAGAATACAAAGACCATACAATATTACTTTACAAGGGTCTCCTAGATCAAAGAACAACTTAAGAAGTAGATGAAGAAGTCGATAATGTAGAAATTGTGATGACCACCTTGAATGGTATCCCTAGGTCATGGGACTCCTTCATTCAAGGAAAGTGTGCTAGAAGAAAGCTAGTCATCTTCAGTAGACTGTGGGAGGAATGCTCACAAGAAGAAGCTTGAATAGTAGATCGAGAAGAAAAGATGGGAAATGAATATCAATCTCTCACAGTGCACTCCAATAAAAGTAGAATGGACTATCATCATCACAAAGGTAAGCACTCTCACCAAAAAGATAATCTTAGAAGATATAATAGAGATCTATCTAGTATCAGATGCTTTACATGCGATGAGAAAGGAGACATATCTAGAAACTATCGAAGAAACAAAGGTGGCTCTCAAAAGAAGAAGAAATACAAAAGAAGACATCATGCTCATGCTGCAGAGGATGATGAACCTTCTAAGAAGAGATTCAAACAAGAAAGTGAAGATTCTTCAAGTGATGAATATTATGTTTTGATTTCTTCCCTCACAGTAACTGTCACACATGGAAGCAATGATTGGCTCGTCGATAGTGGGGCTTCCAAGCATATGATAGGATTCAAAGAATCCTTTGTAAAATTATCAGAACATGAGTCACCCCACAAGGTGAAACTTGGGGATGACTACCAATATCCCATAAAAGCTAGTGGTGAATCCTTTTATGAGGTAGACTCTGGAAAGTCTATGAAGATGAAGGATGTCTTGTTTGTACCAGGACTAAAGAAGAGCCTCCTCTCCATCTCTACATTAGATGAAAAAGGAATGAGGGTTGAATTTGTAGATGGCCAAGTCCTTATGTGGCAAAAGGGAAAGACTATAGATGATGTAATTGTGATTGGAGAGCAAGAGGGAGGATTATACAAGCTAAAGGGCCAACAAGAACAAGCCTTGCTTCATGACTCAGTAGAGCCAAATGAAATTTGGCATAGAAGGCTTGCACATGTGCACTATAGAGCACTACCACTTTCAAGCAAAGTTGTTGAAGGTCTTCCATAAATACAAGAAAAACATGACGGTGTTTGCAAAGGATGTGCGAAAGGAAAGAACACAAAGAAGACATTTCCAAGTAGCGAGAGCAAGGAAAAAGGAATCTTGGAAATCATCCACTCTGATGTATGTGGTCCGATCTCATCCAATTCATTGAGTGGCTATGTATACTATATTTCTTTCATTGATTATTTTTCTAGGAAGACATGGATATACTTCTTGAAAAACAAAGATGAAGTATTCAGCAAGTTGAAAGAGTTCAAAGCCTTGATCGAGAACTACATAGAAAAGAAAAGAAAGACCTTTCAATAAAAAAATGGTGGAGAATTCACATCAAATGAATTCAAACAATTATGCAGAGATTCAAGGATTAAGAGGGAGTTGACCACTCCATATAATCCACAATAGAATGGGGTTGTAGAAAGAAAGAATAGAACAATTATGGAAGTTGCAAGGGCAATGCTTCATGATCAAGATCTTCCCATGCCTCTATGGGTAGAAGCTGTTAGAACAACTATGTATGTACAAAACTGTACTCCACATAGAGTACTCGAGAACAAGACACCTGAAGAAGTATTCTCTGGTAAGAAACGAGAAGTTAGTAATCTCAGAATATTTGGTTGTCCCATGTACATACACATTCTGAAAGAAAAGAGGACAAAATTAGATCCTTCAGGAAAGAAGGGTATATTTGTGGGATATAGTGAAAGATCGAAGGCTTACATAATATACTTCCCAGGATTCAAGAATATCGACATCAGCAGGGACGTAACAAGTTGACAAAGACTCAGCTTACAACAAATCCAGAAAGAAACCTGTTGAAGACCCTAAAGAACCAGAATCGTCCAGGATTCAAGATACAACTATGAATGATGCAACTCAAGAAGAATATTGAAAAAATAGAAGAACCCCAGGAACCTGTAGATCCACCTCAGGAGAAGAATACTCACAAGAGAAAACCTGCATGGGTACGAGAGGATATCCAAGGTGCAGAAAGATATGGGGCTTCAGAAGAAATGCATAGAGAAAGGAAAATAACTAGGTCTTACTCGAGTTATGTAGCCCTATTATGTGACATCATTGATAAAGAACCTTCGAACTATGAGGAAGCGATAGAAAAGAAAGAATGAAAGGATTCTATGATCGAGTACCAGTTGATCATGAAGAATGATGTTTGGGATTTTGTCCCAAGACCAGAGGGGAAGTCTGTTGTGACTTCCAAATGGATCTACAAGATCAAGCATGCTGCAGATCAAAACATAGAGAAATATAAATAAATATTTTTGGCTCGTGGCCTCTCCCAAAAAGAAGGAATAGATTATGAAGAGACTTTTGCACCTGTACCGAGATACACTTCCATCAAATTAGTGCTTTCTTTGGCTGTAGTGATGAAATGGAAGATACACCAGATGGATGTCAAGACTACTTTCTTGAATGGTGTAGTAGAATAGAAAGTGTATGTGGAGCAGCCACTCGGTTTTGAGACACATGTCACGAAGACTCATGTGTGTAAATTGAAGAAAGCCCTGTACATTTTGAACTAGGCACCCAAGACATGGTATGGCAGGATTGACAGCTTCCTGACAAATTTGGGCTTTAACAAGAGTAAAGAAGACTCCAACCTTTACTACAAGGTTGAAGAAGGGAACCCAGTGATACTTCTACTATATGTAGATGACATGTTTGTAACAGGTGAGGATGGGTTGATTGCTGACATGAAGAGGAAGCTTGCTGCCGATTTTGAGATGAAATACTTGGGCATGATGCACTAATTTCTAGGCATGGAGTGTGGCAAAATGTAGATAGAATCTCCCTGGGACAAGGGAAGTATGCAGTAGAGATCCTAAAGAGGTTCAGGACGATGGACTGCAAGGCCATGACCACACCTATGGCATCGAACCTGAATCTATTGAGTGATGCTTCCTCAGAATCGGTTGATGCTATGATGTATTGTCAGATGATTGGGTCCTTGATGTACCTGACGAACACAAGACCATATATTTGCTTTGTTGTGAACACATTAAGCCAGTTCCTGACAGTTCTGAGACATGTTCACTTGATTGTCGCAAAGCATATTCTGAGTTACCTAAAGAGTACAGTTGATTATGGACTCAAGTATGAGGCAAATTAGAAGATTAACCTAGAGGGTTATGTGGATTCAAATTGGGTAGGCAGTGCCATTGATAGGAAGAGCACTTATGGGTGTTGCTTCAGTATGGGATCAGGTGTGATCTCTTGGTTTAGAAGGAAGCAGTCCTTCATGGCACTGAGTACATCTGAAGTAGAGTATGTCATGGCTTGTTTAGCTAGTTATGAGGCAGTATGGCTAAGGAAGCTATTGTCTGATTTGTTTGATCTCCAGTTGGATGCTACTTGTATATATTGCGACCACCATAGTTGTTTGAAGTTTTTGGAGTACGTAGTGTTCCATGACAAGTCGAAGCATATCGAGATCAAATACCACTATATTAGGGTTATGGTGCACAGGGGAGCAGTGAAGCTCTAGTATGTTGTGACGGATGAACAGATAGCTGATGTGCTAACCAAGCCATTAGCTAGAGTGAATTCTGAGTACTTTTGGGAGAAGCTTGGTGTTCTCTAGATAGAGGTTCCTTCCAAGGGGAAGTGATGAGTCCGTGTGCCTTTTTGACATGGTCGTAGGTAGGGCCTCCCATGGTCATATGTAATTGTTTTTCCTTTCTGACATGGTGGTAGGAGGGGCCTCCTGTGGTCAGATGTAAGTGTCGTGCCTTTCTAACATGGTGGTAGGAAGGGCCTCCCATGGTTAGATGTAAGTGATGTGCCTTTCTGACATGGTGGTAGGAATGGTTCCTCCCATGGTCATATATAAGTGTTGTGGCTTTCTGACATGGTGGTAGTATTGGTTCCTCCCATGGTCAGATGTAAGTGTTGGGCCCTTCTAACATGTTGGAAAGCTGAGCCTCCCATGGTCAGATATAAGTGTTGAGTACTGCATCCAGTATGAAAAAGGACTGGCTCTATAGTGGAAATCCTTGCAGAGGCAAGGTGTTGCATCCAGTATGAAAAAGGACTGGATCTGTAGGGGAAATCCTTGCAAGAGGCAATGTGCTGCATCCAGTATGAAAAAGGACTAGCTCTATAGTGGAAATCCTTGCAAGAGGCAAGGTGTTGTATCCAATATGAAAGAGGGCTGGATCTATAGGGTAAATCCTTGCAAGAGGCAAGGTGTTGCATCTAGTATGAAAAAGGACTAGCTCTGTAGGGGAAATCCTTGCAAGAGACAAGGTGCTGCATCCAGTATGATAAAGGAATGGCTCTGTAGGGGAAGTCCTTGCCAAGGAAAGGAAGTACATCCATCATGAAAAAGGGTTGGCTCCGTTGATGAAGACCTATAAGGAGGCTAGGCCTACAACCAGCATGAGAAAGGGCTGGCTCTGTATAACTTCCTATGACGAGTAGAATTGAGAGATAGCACCATTTGATCCAGACTTGATGATGAGTCGGTGATGAGTAGAACTTCCTCTTCTTTTCAGAGTTCTTCTTCTTTTTCTCGGCCGAAATATCCTTCCACTTCTTAGACGTCCACCCTCTAGTGCAGTTATGCTATCACCAAGGAACACATTAACTAATATTGCTCCATTTTTCTTTCACTTATTTTGCGACATAAACCAAGTTTTTATTTACATTTCTTTACTCATCAGATTTCATTCTCATGATCCCTTTCTCACATACGAGCATTTTGATCCATATTTTCAAAGATGTCAAATACCTCCTATAGGTCCTTGGAAAAATTTTCTTTCCACCTCACTATATGATATTATTGTGTTGACAGCAAAATTGGCAATGTATCCCTCCAAAATATTTTCTTCTAAAAAATCGACAACTTTAGATATAGGGTTTCTAATACTCTTCAGTCATTGAATCAGCTAAGGAATTCAATCTATCGGTTCTCCCCATTGGAAATTTTTTCGTTGGGTTGCTAACTTCAACAACCATTCATACGAAAAAATAGGAAACTAGGAAAACAAAATTCATGGGTATACATATAGAGGTATCGATCCAACCACTTTGTCAGATTCAACCGTGATCCTTCACTTTCTTCTCGTGCAAACTCTGGTGCCTTAAAATCCATTCACTCTTGAATTTTTGGCTCCATCGGATGCCAAAACATATTCCTCACAAAATTATTTACGGTTCTGGCAACTGAACCATTTGTTGGTGTTCCTCCCTTCAACCTAGGTTCAGTCCCTAGTTTGTTTGTCAACAAAGACTAGGATACCATCCCAACATAGCAGAGCTCAGTCAGTAGCACCTATGACGTAGATGCAATATCACCCGAGATATCTCTTATGGGTAACTGCCAGAACCATGTTTCTGTAGTTGTGTGGGGATTTCCTCTTGTTTGGCACCTTACTATCCTACTCGACTGAAACCATAGGTTATATTACTTCTCTTATTACATATATTTAATATATGACTCTATGTTTCAATCGACGAAGATTATAACAGTTAATATATCAAGGATTTCAACCAACAACAGTGCGATAGATGAATACAAGAAATCATTCATAAGAAAATACACATCCATTCATTCAACATTAGCACATTCATCAAATATACACATAGACAACATTTAACGTGGAAACCCATCCGGGAAAAAAACAAAGGCGCTCTTCACATGGCATGAGAAATATATGTCACCTTTCTTCTACACAATCAGCTTGTTGACTCTGTTATAGATCTTATTCTATAATATATACATAATTCTCTCTCTTATCATGCTCTCTAGTCTCGGGTCTATGAAGTTTTCCTCTCCTTCACTCTACTGCCAATCCACACACATCCTGGATCAACTCACTCTTCTCTATAACTGTACAACTCTTCGACTCTATAAATAGACACATACCAACCAGGAAGTAACCCAAACCAACCAAATGACTAACTAGGAAGTAACCCACACATAGATTGGGTTCTCCCTTTTATAGATTCTTACATGTCATAGTCATCCGACTTCATTCTGTTAGCCGACAGGATGTCATTCCTAATCTCGTTCATTTCAGTTACAACTATCAATAGGCACTATCGACCCAAAATACAAAGATGTTGTATTGCCTAAAGCATGCATGACTCTAGTCAACTTCTTACCCATAATATATTGGGTTGTCCTTTTCAACCATTGCATGACTTCTATCATGGTTCATTCCGTCATGGTTTCTCTCATCGCATCTTCCCTTCTGTCACAGGATTCTTCTCGCGTGGTTGCTTCCATCACAAATTTCCTTCTACAGATACTTCTTCTGTTGTATCTCTTCCTCTAATGCAGCTTCCGCTGTCATGTGACCAGACTCTTCATCTTCCAAAACATAATTCTAACTAAATTTTGCATATCTTTTCCTAGGGCTAACAATAATCAAAAGGACCAACTAGGGAAAGTCATCCATATAAATAAACACTTTTATGAAAAGAAGATGGCGAAAGTCCAAAGTGAGTACAAACCTACAAGTAAGTTTTTTTAATGTTATAAAGTTAGAATGTTGAGTTCCATCCATGCATTTATGAAGTATGTGAAATATTTTCCATTTTAATGAGCTAAGAATAATGAAGAATTTGGAGGTTACTAAACCTTCGTTGTCTATTTTGTAGTCTCTAATCATTTGCAGGGTTATTATATCAAGAAAACATTATATTTGGTAGAAGTGAGGAGTTTCTCTTTTTGCAGTGGAATCTATTTTTTTGGGCCATAAGGTGTGCTACAAAATATTTTTCCATTCCACTGTGGAGCTCACCTATTTTCCTAGTCAAGCGCTACCAAATTTGAATTTCTTGAGACCGCCAAACATATAGAGAGCTCAATCAAAATCTAACAAGTCGCCAATTAGATGAGACAAGTTGTTAGGATTCCATGTAATGATTCCCCCTCGAGGAGGGCAATCAATATCTGGTCTATTTCATAGTATTTAATGCGGTGGTAGTATCACTGCAGGCTGTTGGATCTCATTTATTGTCATTACAATTTTATTTAAGTGTGTGAATAGTATGTTGATGGTAATCTATCATGATTCTTCATGATTATTCCTAAAATAATTGATTTTCATATTTGTATCTCGTTATAAGTCATATCTAATGTGGTTAGTTTCATTTCTCTTATGAAGCGTTCTCTCACTTTTTTTCCGAAGTTAGTAGTAACCAACTACAGTCTTCCCCGCCATCTCAAGTTCTCACCCATGCCTCCTTCAAAGAAAAGTGGTTGCCTAGTGCGGTATGAACCTATGGGATCAAAGGTAATTGAAGCCTATATGGAGCTCAGGGATAGGTTTAGGGAAGACAAAAGGATGGAATTTTTCCAAAAGCTACAGGGAAATGACGAGAGTGTGGTTGAATCCTTTGCACAATGATTTGATGGAAATATAATGTTAGAGATATGAAGTTTTAATTTATTGAAACATCAATTGTTGTAGCTGGGAAAGTTTACATAAGTGGAGAACACTGGTTCAAATGCTACTATTTTGTTGTTTCAGCTTGTAATTAGTTTCTCATCCCTAAATTTCAAAACCCCAACTAGAGGAAGGGTCTTACCATAACCGTTTTTGAAACCAGAATGGCAGGAATTGTTGTATTGTATCTCACTAGAGAGGGTAGTCATTAGAGGAATTTTGAGGTCTAAAATGGGCCTTCTAAGGGAAATAATAAAATAATAGTTAAAACAATAAAATAATATTTATTAATTTTGGAGGAAAAAAGAAAAAACTACTTTTTTGTGTTCGTATTTTCGACATATCTCCCTGTGTTTTTACTCAAATTTAGATCGAGAGAGCTAGTTGGATGTGGAATTTGATTCCACATCCAAAGATTACCCACACTACATACTTTTGATGGACCCTGCTACCCCAAAAATAAGAAATACCTGAAACAACGTGATGATCACATCATCATCATATTTTTTCAGGTATTTCTTATATTTGGGGTAGCGAGGTCCGTCAAAAGTATGCCGTGTGGGAACTCGTTGGATGTGGAATAAAATTCCACATCCAATGAGCTCTCTCGATCGAAATTTGAGTAAAAACATAGGGAGATATGTCGAAAATACGAATAAAAAAGTAGTTTTTTTTATGACAAATATGTCATTTCAACCATTATGGTTGACTTATTTTATTGGAATTCCATTGGTTCTTGAATTCCAACTCACGAGAACATATTGTTGGCGCGTTTTCTTATAAGGCCCATTTTATACCCCAAATTTCCTCTAATGTACTCCTTTGTTTACTTATACCATATACTATTTCTATTACACATTACATGGGATGCACCTATCAATCTACTCTTTTTATTGCATAAAAGACTCACGAAGATGTCAACAAAGGTTAGGGCTTGTCCACAAAAAACACACCATGGTATTTATCACCATGTTATGATAAATTGTTAATTATGGAGGAGATGTCCAAGATCCATCGAATTTATGACCATTTCTTGTAATTTTCTGAGTTTGAAATGGAGCTCGTTCAAACCCAAGAGTTAAAGTCATGGTCTTCTTCAAAAGGAATCAATAACTCTAAGTCAATTGGAAGCAAAAAAAAGACTCTCCCTGATCAAAGTCAACAATTCCCCCCCAGAAAAAGACAAGTGGAGGGGATTCATTCCAGGATTTACAATCTAAAGAGGAAATCTAGACAATCACCTCTAGCACAGAATGATAAATAGAATAAGGAAAAATCACCCCCTTAAATTGAAAACCTAGAAGTTGTTGAAATTACTTCTAGAAAAAAGAAGCAACAAAAGGTCTTAGAGGATGAACAATATATATTGCAAAAATATCCCCCAAGGAGGCCTCATACCCATTTGACCAATCAATTTAGAATGAAGGCCAAATCCCTCTTTGATCTTTCTTTAAAAAGAAATGAAGTTATCAATCTAGAAAAATCCTCAAATGAAATCAAAGAAAAAACAAAGAAGCAAAGCAGCTCCAGGTCAGCTCAGAGGCCATTGCAGGTGAGGAAGAGCCTTGGGTTAAACTTAGAACATGAAATTATTGAGCCTGAGAATCCTATCAAGTCTATAAAGTTTCAAAAATCAGTCTCTCCTCAATCATTATCGGATGAAAAAGATGAACATTCAAAATAAATGGAAAGTAAAATTGTGAAATCCCTAACTAGAATTCATAAAAATTTGGATGCCCTACCGTATTTTCGAGGCATACACAAAGAACAGAAAGTTGAAGAACCCATTACTTCCTTTGTTGAACATGGTAAGCCATACCAAGAGCATTTGTCAAAGAACAAGAATTCCAAAACAAAGCAAATTCTTCACAAGAAGTTAAAGAAGTCTGAAGAAAAGGTTAGAATCCTAGAACAACAGAATGTCATGATCAATAAAAAATTAAATAGGCTAATCATTAACCATAATAGGTTGTGAAACTTTACTCAGGAAATACTAAAGAAAAAAAAGGGACTGAGCAAACAAAAGAAAAGTTGGAAAGATAATTGGCTTTGGGAAAAATAGAAAAATCAAGAAAGTAGTAGTAGGTTGGATGTTCTTGTAGAACTAGGCACTCAATTTTTACAGGACTGTTCGCCCTAGGGAAAGATAGGCACAATTCAATTAGAATTCCATAATTATGCTTGGAATATAAAGAGATGTCATAGGGAGAAGACGGTACGACATAAGCAGATGAAGGTGGAGGAGAAGTTGTGGTAGAAGTAGTTATGGAAGGAAAAAAAAGGTAGAAGAAGCAGCTACAAAGAAAGATGAGATGGAGGAATACAGAAGCAAATAAGAAAGAAAGAGCTAAGATAGAATAATTAGTCATAGAGGAAGATGCAATAGGAGAAGAGTTCGTGAAAAAAGAGAAGTCATGACAGAAGATATTTTGCAACAGAAGGAAAGGATGAGACGAGATCATCCATGACATAAGGAACCATGATAGAAAAGGCGTGTAGTGGCGCAATGGTTGAAAAGGAGATCTTGAGATATCATGGGTACGAAGTCAGCTAGAGTCACATGTGATTTAAGGAATAAAAGCATATTTGTATTTTGGGTCGATAGTGCCTACTGATAAGTGTAACTATAATTGGAATGACAACTTGTTGGCTAAGAGAATGAAGTCGGTTGAATGTGACACATAAATATTCTTTAAAAGGAAGAACCCAAGTTGTATGTGGGTTACTTACTTGGTGTGACTACCCTCCTCTTATGTTACTTACTTTCTTAGTTTCTTAATTCCTATTCAGTCAATTTTGTCTGTAAGAAGAGTTAGTTGATCCAGGTTGTGTGTGAATCGACAGTAGAGTCAAAGAGAAGAGTTAGATGATCCAGGATGTGTGCATATCAACTAGATTAAAGTAGAAGAAGATCGAATGACAAAATACTAGAGATATTGAGAGGAGAGAGAAGTATATATAGATAAGAGAAGAAGATCTAGAATAGATTCTACAACTGAGTGTTGTTGGTGCAATCTCAACCAACAAAACCCAGTTGACAGGGGTTTCACTCTGTCGATGCTCAACACATCATGATCTCCTTGAGCATTGGCCCAGACAGGTTTTACCCTATCCAGAAACACCTACAGAGCAGATGAGGTCTCACCCGAGATTTTTAAGGGAGAGTTGTCAAAACCAAGTTTCCACAGTATAGAGGAGGGTTGGGGCATCAGAGGTTCATCAGCTTAATTTTTATATCTAATATGCTTACTGAACCATTCATCATGTCATATTTATTCATTCATCATTACAACAAATCTACTAATGGGGAAAACAGATCTAAAAGATGACAGTATCCATAAGCATAAATCATTGCATTATCCAGTCATATGCAGATCCATTCATAATTCAAAATCAGAATCACAGCAATGTAAAACAAGAAAAGATAGAGGGCGACAGAGTTTCAAATCAATCCACATCACATCATATTAACTCCACAGAACAAATGGTAGATCAAAACAGACAACGATCCAGTATCACTCTTTCTAGCATTACATCCGGTATTCATTCTCCATGTATCTATATCTCTCTTACATGCATAATTATTCTATTTATAGTCTTGCACCTTTACATTCAAGGTCCACTTCTAACTAACTTAACCACTAAGGACTAATATTCTGAAGAAATGTCCGTAAGTACAAAAAGTGACATGAAAATATCAAAAAATGGGCTATTTTCCACCTATAGAACTATCTTTGCTTTACACGGTGCCATGTGAGTATGCACAGCATCCTAGATGCTGTGCAACTCACTTACCTCCAACCCCTTTCCAACAAGCCCCCAACATAGTCTTGTGGCTCATCCTCGAGCCACGTCAGATGGTCATG
This sequence comes from Pseudotsuga menziesii, assembly GCA_001517045.1. Lineage (NCBI taxonomy): Eukaryota > Viridiplantae > Streptophyta > Pinopsida > Pinales > Pinaceae > Pseudotsuga > Pseudotsuga menziesii. Next base: position 958,762 of record LPNX010480925.1, read on the forward strand.
GTGTACTCATTGGTATTCATCTTGAAGTCGTCGTATTACTGAGAAATTTCAGTGACCTACGCTCTGAATTTCTCAGCAAAATCCTGACACATAAGTCAGTCCTGCTTCAATGGGTGATCCACCATCTTTGCATTGATTTCCTTTTTACCATCCTGCACAGCTTGCAGTGCAGCAACATCTTTTGCTGATAGTTGGGATCCAATCTCTTGGAACGCATCGAGTTGGTCATTACATTTCTGTTATCATTTCTGAGCTTTTACCACCCATTGCCTTAGCTCCTTTAACTCAGCGGATCGCGTGATTGACACACTAGGAGGCATGGTCTGTAGCGATTTATTCATTGTAGCCAACTAGTTCTCAGCTTCCTGCAATTATGTTGTAAGTTGTTCTAGCTTCTCATAGTTAACAATATTACCCAAAAACTGGGTCGTTTCCTTGGTGATCTTCTTAGCATCTTGCTCCAGTTCATCAAACTACGTTATAATCTCTTCAATGGTAGTCTTTCGCTCCATGACCTGTTGCGGTGGTGTGTCTAGGTATACCAAAGTGTTTACCAGGCTATTGTCTATCTGGAGCTGCGCAATGACTTCTCTAAGTCACTTGGCCTTAGTGACTACATCTAGTTCTTATGTGCTTTTGTGGATATGTTGACAAGTCGCATCAACAACCTCTTCGACCTTGCCCCTACTAACAACCATCTCCACCTTTTCAATAACAAGGCGGCCAGTTTCCTTTTTCAATGTAGTAATCTCCACAGCAGCTTTCTAACCTATATCGTCCTGCATCATCTTCAAGGCTTCAATCTCCTGCACTCTTTCTACTGTGAGCTGCTCCTTTCCCTGTTTCACCCCCTCTACTTCCTTCCTGAGCTTCTCATCTTCATCCAGCAACTTCAAGTACTAGTCGATGAGCTCCTTATGCCTATCAGCCAACTCCTAGATGTCAACCTACTACATGTGTACTAAATTCTGGGTCGATAGCTTGTTAATATCCAAGTCAATACTTTTAGCTCGTGCAATGAGGATGTCACATCTGCATTTTTGCCATCAATTGTAGTCGAGGGAACCTAAATGTTCCTAGCCCATGGTTCAGTGCTAATCAACGGGAATTACTGCATAGCGACACTCTTTGGTACTCTCATTAAAATAGCATTATAAACAGAATCAAACTTGTTTCTTACCTTAGAAAAACCTTCTTGGGTGGAACGACGCATTGCAGTCGCTGCAATATCATATTTATCTGTGCCATCCTTAATGAGCTACTACAATTGGACCTCCAACACTAATTTAGTACTACTGTCAGCATCCTCCTCCATTATATGCTTCATTCTGATCTCATCGAGGAGGCGTTGTGTGTATGTATCAGTATTGGTCGAAGAATCTCCATCAAACTCATGAAGACTCTACTCTTCGTGCGTAGGCTCTTCAGGGGCATCTGCAGGTGGCCCCTCCAGTACTTCGTCTGCGTTGACCAAATAGTGCCATGCAGACCAATTCTAAACCACTTCTTCCAATTCTTCATCCATAACCTTATAATCAATAGGTAGCCATTGTTTATTAGGTTCACGACGTTCCTAGATCTAAATAGTGTGCGGTCCATTGGTGATCTGCATAATGCGCTGATATTTCACTGCTGTTGCATCTGATAACATTAGAATTTTGACCGTTGTTGCTTGTAACTCCTCCCGGTAGACCCAAAAGTGGATTGCACAATCCGTTTATCGACCGGCCTCCTCCACCAACCACAAGTTTTGATACTATGCGCCCTTGCACACCTTGGCAACTTCGACCGCCATTCCTTGGTAATCCTCTAGCTCCATCCAATCCACTCACATAATCAATATTAGTAGCCAACTATAAGAAAAAGAATGCTCTCCATCCTAAACTGCGACCACATCCTCCATCATTTGATTCAATAAAAAGAGGGATCATTTCATTTGGACTCCCTCGGTGCATTTCTGTGCACATGCAATAACTCTCGAAGTGCACTGAATAGGGTGATTCTTTCGAACAATATTACTTGTCAGTATTCATGCACCAATACACATTGTTATGTAATTGATGCTATTGATGCGATAGGCTATTCCATCATGTTGCAAATCATACCTCTCTTTCAACCAAGCCATTAGACACTTATCATTATCTTGTCCTTTGAAATATTGCAATGGGTTGACCCCATCCTTTGGCAATCCCGTAATCTCAGAAATCAAATCCACCGTGAGCATGATTGGTGTGTCCAACCACAGTGTTCCTCCATGAAAACACATCAAAAGTTGTTTGACGCACGCATTGGCTTCCTTCAACAACCCAAAATGTGGCATGTTTATAAGCCCCAATAACCTAGAGTTGTTCATTCCTTCTGCCCATGGCTGCAGAGTACGTCAGATGGGTGCTCCTGCGACCACAGTAAATGACTCATAGGGCTCATCCACTATGTCCTTCCACAACAACAAATCATGGTCCTCATACTTCATCTTGATCAACACAGGGATAATTTCAACAGTGCAGGTCATCCCTTCCGGTAGTGGCGGTAGTTTGGGCTGATACTTCTGATTTTTTGTCAGACATCGAGGTTTTACACCAGGGAAAGTAGGAGCAATGTACCTTGGAATATCCTTCATAGAGATCCCTTTGCGAACCGTCGACTCGACCGCTCCCGATCTAGAGTTCTCGTCCGGGAATTTCCTTCCCCTTGCACTCTAATGGAAGTTCTCATCTGTCGATTTTGTGGTGGTGTTGAGCTTAGCTTCTGGGCCTTCTGCTTCCCCCATAGAATTGATGACGCTCCAAATGGCATGCTCATTATTTCTTCAATGATGGCATTTGGTCGAATCGGGGACTCGTTCTCACTCAGTACTTCTACTATTATGAGGGTGCTCCGCATGCTGTACCAATATACCTCCCTAACGCACACCCTCTATCTCACTCTGCAACTCACACATTGCTCTCAACAAAACTCATCTTCAATCACTCTCTGCAATTCAACTCAACACAACTCACTTGGTTCTTTTGACCTCTATTGAGTACCTTCTTATAGCACGCGGGCAATTCATCGGTCATCATTACTAAATCATCTGTGGCCATCATGACTAAATCCTGTGTTGATCATCTAGATCCTCCGTCGATTCTGTCAATCCAACAGTCGGATCATCCATAAATCCACATCATTTCAACAAGCGCCATCGGCTAATTATTTTCATTTATTGTTGATTTGACTATATCGCATCCCTTCGGCTAACGTAGTTGGGCCAAAAAATCTATGTAGCTAACTCCTATGCTTGCGCAGCTGCTCCCTCCTGGGGCACCCTTCTCTCCTCTATCTACTCTACTCCTTTTTTTCAGTACACAGTGCTTCAAGTATTGTGTGGTCCTTCCCCCGACCGATAGGGATTCAAGCGGCTGTCGTTCACAAGATTTAGCAGTACCACACCATCTAGCTATTGTAATTGAAATGCACCCGCAAAGGTAATAGAATTTACAAGGTATGACCAAGCCAGTGCATTTGTAGCTTATCTAGATTCTTCAAGAACTTGTTGTCATATAGTACCACCAAATCCCTTTGCTGAAATTGTTTGTTCTTTATGTGGCGATCATGCCACACCTTCTGTCGGTCTTTCTCAACACGGTGGTGGAAACCCACAATGAAACGGTCTTATTCAAGTTGTATCAATTGCACTACACTCTCTTCTATTGCAGCATCATCACCCATTCCAGTCGCCCGGTCAATATCTTGCATGTGGTGCGATAGGACGACAATACTACAAAAATATTGAGATCAGTCATCTCATTTAGTGTTACATACCTTGGTAATTGCGTGCTCCAATATTTTGTCGAATGCCTCCAACATTCCATTCGCCTGCAGATGGTATGGTGTACTTTTCTTGTGTTGAACCTACAATTATTCTGTCAGTTCTCTTACTATGCAATTGATAAAATGACTACCCTGATCACTCATCAGTATTATTGGGCACCCAAACCATGTCACAATATTCTCGAAGAGAAATCTGGTTTTCATCGCAGCAGTATAGTACACAACTGGTGCAACCTCTTCCCATCGCATCAGATAATCTGTCCCAGTGATTATGTAGCACGCACTAGTTCTTTTCCAAAGTAGATTGATTGGACCCAAAAAGTATACCTCCCACTTATCAAAATGTTTGAAATTTACCTAGGGTACAAGCGGCATCTCATCCTGCCGCGATGGTTTTCCAATTCATTGACAGACATCGTAGATCTGCACATAACCTGTCGCATCATTATGAAGAGTGAGCCACCAAATCCCTAGTAGAAGCAACTTCCATGCAATAGCCCATCCTCCATAGTGTCCTCGAGCTATACCAGCATGCGCTTCTTCCAAAATATGCTCTTGTTCATGTGGAGGACACATCGCCACAAAATTTCATCAAGTCCCATCTTATACAAGTGTCCAGCAATCAACTGAAAATCATAAGCTTTAACCACCAACTGCTTCTTTTGACTTGTGGAAAGTTCTTCTGGTATGACTCTCGTTGCTAAGAACTGGATTTTGGGAGCATAATGGTCATTTTCCATGTCAACTCAAAACAACTACGCATCAAACAGTCCATCTTCAATCTTAGTAGGTTCCTCACCCGTCCCAATTCTGGACAAATGATCGGGGCCAGCATTCAAGTGACCTGGCTTGACGATGATCGTAAATCAAATTCTGAAAATATGAGTAGCCATCTGTATATCTTACCCTGCAACACAAGCTTTTTAACCAGATACTTCAAAGCTGAATGGTCAGTAAACATATCGAAATGACCTCCTAGAAGGTAATGCCTGAATTTCTGTAGTGCATAATGTTAGAATTTCATCATTAAGCTTGCATTATATTAGGATCTTTAATTGAGAGAATAACAAGCACAACAATCAAACATAAGAGACAATGAACATAGTGTTTATCCTCAGCGAAACCATAAATGGTGAAAACCCTGCAACTTCCTCAGAGATAGAATCAACACCAAAAGTAGAACCCAAAACAATAAGTGATCTCCTGAAAGCAGTAACCTTCTTTCTATCTATCCCCAGTGTCTTCTCCTTCCTCAACTATGTGCTACACTTGAGTGTGTATGAGTTGTGTGATAAATAGAGATTCTAGCTCTCTATTTATACTAATCCTGACATGACTAAAACCCTACTAGGGCCGACCTCACTAGGAGAGTCTAATAAGCCTAGTGCCCCGAAACTGTGGGGACCTTAACCCTTAGACAATAGGAGGGTTACCCACAATGACTTGACATGACTTGTTTACATTATAGACTTTCCTTATAGGAACATCGTGGCATGACATAACTCAAGTACATCCTGGAATAAACATCGGGTTACAATATATAAGAAATACAAGTGAAATACATTCCGAAGTTACATATAAATCAACACTCCCTCTTAACTAGGAAGGTATTATTTCGACATAATTTTCAGCACAAGTCTTCTTCTCTATGTCTTTTGGATCATCATCAAGTCCTCGTCATCTTCAAGTCTTCTTCATCTTCAAGTCATCTTCATCTTCAAGTCATCGAATTTGGATCATCATTGGATCTGGATCATCACTCGATCTGGATCATCACTGGATCTGGATCATCACTGCTAGATCATCATCACTGGATCTAGATCATCATCACTCAATCTGGATCATCACTGGGTCATCATCACAAGTGCTATCTCTTGATTCTTCTCGTCATAGGAACCTATATAGAGCCATTCCTTTTTCATATTGGATGTATCATCACAGAGCTAGTCCTTTTTCATACTAGATGAGGCATCACAGAGCTGGTCCTTTTTCATACCAGATGAGGCATCATAGAGCTGGTCCTTTTTCATACCAGATGTGGCAGCTACTCAGAGCTAGTCCTTTTTCATACTAGATGAGTCTTCACAGAGATGGTCATTTTTCATACCAAATGAGGCATCATAGAGCTGGTCCTTTTTCATACCAGATGAGGCATCACAGAGCTGGTCCTTTTTCATACCAGATGTGGCAGCTACTTAGAGCTATTCCTTTTTCATACTAGATGAGTCTTCATAGATATGGTCCTTTTTCATACCAGATGAGGCATCATAGAGCTGGACCTTTTTCATACCAGATGAGGCATCACAGAGCTGGTCCTTTTTCATACTAGATGTGGCAACTACACAGAGCTAGTCCCTTTTCATACTAGATGAGTCTTCACAAAGCTATTCATTTTTCATACTAGATGTGGAACCTACACAGAGCTAGTCCTTTTTCATACTAGATGTGTCTTCATAGAGCCATCCCTTTTTCATGCTGGATGTGGGATCATCACATACACCTGACAATGGAAGGAACCAATCCTCTCACCATGTCATAGCTCTTACATCTGACCATGGAGGGAACCAATCCTCTCACCATGTTGGAAGGGCACAACACTTATATCTAACCACGGAAGCCTACCAATCCTCTCGCCATGTCAGAATGGCTCAGCACGGACACATCACATCATCATCATATTTTTTCAGGTATTTCTTATTTTTGGGGTAGAAAGGTCCATCAAAAGTATACAGTGTGGGTACTCATTGGATGTGGAATCAAATTCCACATCCAATGAGCTCTCTCGATCGAAATTTGAGTAAAAACACAAGGAGATATGTCGAAAATACGAATAAAAAAAGTAGTTTTTTTAATGACAAATATGTCAATTCAACCATTATGGTTGACTTATTTTATTGGAATTCTATTGGTTCTTGAATTCCAACTCACAAGAACATATTGTTGGCGCATTTTTTTGTAAGGCCCATTTTAGACTCTAAATTTCCTCTAATGTACTCCTTTGTTTACTTATACCAAATAATATTTCTATTACACATTACATGGGATGCACCTATCAATCTACTCTTTTTATTGCATAAAAGACTCACAAAGATGTCAACAAAGGTTAGGGCTTGTCCACAAAAAAAACACCATGGTATTTATCACCATGTTATGATAAATTGTTAATTATAGAGGAGATGTCCAAGATCCATCGAACTTACGACCATTTCTTGTAATTTTCTGAGTTTGAAATGGAGCTCGTTCAAACCCAAGAGTTAAACTCATAGTCTTCTTCAAAAGGAATCAATAACTCTAAGTCAATTGGAAGCAAAAAAAAGACTCTCCCTGATCAAAGTCAACAATTCCCCCCCAGAAAAAGACAAGTGGAGGGGAGTCATTCCAGGATTTACAATCGAAAAAGGAAATCTAGATAGTCACCTCTAGCACAGAATGATAAATAGAATAAGGAAAAATCACCCCCTTAAATTGAAAATCCAGAAGTTGTTGAAATTCCTTCTAGAAAGAAGAAGCAACAAAAGGTCTTAGAGGATGAACAATATATCTTGCAAAAATATCCCCCAACGAGGCCTCATACCCATTTGACCAATCAATTTAGAATGAAGGCCAAATCCCTCTTTGATCTTTCTTTAAAAATAAATGAAGTTATCGATCTGGAAAAATCCTCAAATGAAATCAAAGAAAAAACAAAGAAGCGAAGCAGCTCCAAGTGAGCTCAGAGGCCATTGCAGGTGAGGAAGAGCCTTGGGTTAAACTTAGAACATGAAATTATTGAGCCTGAGAATCCTATCAAGTCTATAAAGTTTCAGAAATCAGTCTCTCCTCAATCATTATCGGATAAAAAAGATGAACATTCAAAATAAATGGAAAGTAAAATTGTGAAATCCCTAACTAGAATGGATAAAAATTTGGATGCCCTATCAGATTTTTGAGGCATACACAAAGAAAAAAAAGTTGAAGAACCCCTTACTTCCTTTGTTGAACATGGTAATCCATACCAAGAGCATTTGTCAAAGAACAAGAATTCCAAAACAAAGCAAATTCTTCACAAGAAGTTAAAGAAGTCTGAAGAAAAGGTTAGAATCCTATAACAGCAGAATGTCATGGTCAATACAAAATTAAATAGGCTAATCATTAAGCATAAGAGGTTGTGAAACTTTACTCAGGAAATACTAAAGAGAAAAAGGGACTGAGTAAACAAAAGAAAAGTTGGAAAGCTAATTGGCTTCGAGAAAAATAGAAAAATAAAGAAAGTAGCAGTAGGTTGGATGTTCTTGTAGAACTAGGAACTCAATTTTTACAGGACTGCTCGCCCTAGGGAAAGATAGGAACAATTTAGTTAGAATTCCATAATTATGCTTGGAATATAAAGAGTCAGTCATAGGGAGAAGAAGGTACGACATATGCAGATGAAGGTGGAGGAGAAGTTGTGGTAGAAGTAGTTATGGAAGGAAGAACAAGGTAGAAGAAGCAGCTACAAAGAAAGCTGCGATGGAGGAATACGGAAGCAAATAAGAAAGAAAGAGCTAAGACAGAATAATTAGTCATAGAGGAAGATGCAACAGGAGAAGAGTTCGTGAAAAAAGAGAATTCATGACAGAAGATATTTTGTGACAGAAGGAAAGGATGAGACGATATCATCCATGAAATAAGGAACCATGATAGAAAAGGCATGAAGTGACGCAATGGTTGAAGAAGGCATGTAGTGGCGCAATGGTTGAAGAAAGAAGTCACGACGAGAACATCCACATACACTTCCTCTTCTACTACACCATTCAAGAAAGTAGTCTTGACATCCATTTGGTGTATCTTCCATTTCATCACTGCAGCTAGAGAAAGTACCGATCCGATGGAAGTGTATATGGCTACAGGTGCAAAGGTTTCTTCATAGTCTATTCCTTATTTATGTGAGAAACCACGAGCAACAAATATTGCTTTATATTTCTCTATGCTACCATATGCAGCATGCTTGATCTTGTAGATCCATTTGGAAGTTACAACTGACTTCCCTTCTGGTCTTGGGACAACATCCCAAACATCATTCTTCATGATCGATTGATACTCTTCGATCATCGCATCCTTCCATTCTTTCTATTCTGCCACTTCTTCATATTTGGAAGGTTCTTTATCAATAAAATCACATAGTAAAGCTACATAACTGGATAAGGATCTGGTCCTCTTTCTTTCTCTGAGATTCTCTTCTGGAACCCCATATCTTTCCGCACCTTGGATAATCTCTCGTACCCAAGCAGGCTTCCTCTTGTGAGGATTCTTCTCCTATGGTGGATCTATAGGTCTTTGTGGTTCTTCAAATTCTCGATCTTCTTCTTGAGTTTCCTCATTCATGACTGTATCATGAATTCTGGGAGCTTCTACTTCTTCAGGTTCTTCAGCAGGTTTCTTTTTGGATTTGATGTAGGTTGAATCTTCATCAAATGTTACATCCCTGCTGATTTCAATCTTTTTGAACCCTCAGAATTATATTCTGTAAGCCTTCAAGCTTTTAGAGTATCCCACAAATATATCCTTCTTTCCTGAAGAATCTAATTTTTTTCTCTTCTCTTTTGGAATGTGTATGTACACAGGACAGTCGAATATTTTGAGATGGCTGACTTCTGGTTTCTTGCTGAAGAGGGATTCTTCAGGAGTCTTGTTCTCGACTACTCTGTGTGGAGTACAGTTCTGTACATACACTGCTGTTCTGGCTGCTTCTGCCCAAAGATGCATAGGAAGATCTTGATCATGAATCATAACTCTTGCAGCTTCCATGATGGTTCTATTCTTCCTTTCTACAATTCCGTTCTATTGTGGATTATAAGGGGTGGACAACTCCCTCTTAATTCCTGAGTATTTACATAGTTCTTTGAACTCATTTGAAGTGATTTCTCCACCATTCTCTGATAAAAAATTATTGATATTCTTTTCAGTGTGGATCTTGATGAAGGCTTTGAATTCCTTGAACTTGCTAAACACTTCATCTTTATTCTTCATGAAGTAAATCCATGTCTTCCTAGAAAAGTCATCAATAAAAGAAACATAGTACACATACCTGCTTAGTGAGCTTGATGACATTGGTCCGCATACATCGGAGTGGATGATTTCCAAGATTCCTTTTTCTTTTCTCTTGCTACTTGGAAATGTCTTCTTTGTGTTCTTTCCTTTCGCACATCCTTTGCAGACCCCTTCATGTTTTGCTTGTATTTCTGGAAGACCTTCAATAGCTTTTCTTGCAAGTTGTAGTGCTCTGTAATACACATGTGCAAGCCTTCTATGCCAAAGTTAACTTGGTTCTACTGTGTCATGAACCAAAGCTTGATCGGGTTGGCCCTTCAACTTGTATAGACCTCCTTCTTGTTCTCCAATCACTATTGCATCGTCAAAAGTATTTCCCTTTTTCCACATAAGAACTTGGCCATCTACAAAAGAAACCCTCATTCCTTTTTCATCCAATACATATATGGAGAGAAGGTTCTTCTTTAGTCCTAGAACAAATAATACATTCTTCATCTACAAAGACTTTCCAGAATTTGGTTTATAGGAGGATTCACCACTACCTTTTATTGGATACTGGTAGTCATCCCCAAGTTTCACCTTGTGAGGTGGCTCATGTTCAGATAGCTTCACAAATGATTCTTTGAATCCCATCCTGTGCTTGGAAGAACCACTATCTATGAGCCAATCATTGCTTCCATGTGAAATAGTTCCCGTGAGAGCAGTGATCAGTACATATTCTTCCTCACTTGAAGAATCATCACTTTCTTGTATGATTCTATTTGTAGAAGTTCATCATCCTATGTAGCATGAGCATGATGTCTTCTCTTGTTTCCCTTCTTCTTTAGGTTTCTTCTGTTAGGGAAGAATTTGGATATGTGGCCTTTCTCATCACATGTGTAACATCTAATAGTAGTAAGATATTTTCTAGAGTGTGGGATCTTACCTTTGGAGTGATGATGGTTCCTTTGGTTTTCTTGGAGTGAACTGTGAGAGCTTGATCTTCACTTCCCATCTTCTCTTCTCGAGCTGCTATCCGAGCTTCTTCTTGAGAGAATTCTTCCCAAAGTCTGTTGAACTTGACTAACTTATTTCTAGCATAGATCCCTTGAATGAAAGAGTCCCATGATCTAGGGAGACCATTCAAGGTGGTCATCACAATCTCTGCATTTTCCACTTCTTCATCTACTGCTTCTAGCTGCTCCTTGATCTGAGAAACACTTGTAAAGTAAGACTGAATATTCTCAGCATTCTGGATCTTCACATTCTTTAATTGGTTTCTCAGAATCATCTTCCTATTTATGTTCTTCCCTTCAAACAATTTGGTTAGGGAATCAAACATAGCTTTAGGTGTCTTAAGGGAGGACACCTGTGGTATGAGGTGATCCTTGATAAAATCAGCAATGATTCTCTTTTCCATAACCAACTTATTCTTATGCAAGGCCTTAGCCTCATCTCCCTCTGGAACTGGAACCTCCTCATTGATATAGGAGTCCAACTCATTTTCTTCCAGGACCAGGGAGATCCCATACTTCCAGGCTCAGAATTTATCAACTCCCTCAAGATTTTCATAAAGCTTGGTATGATGAGACATCTTAAACTGAGAACCTCAAATCGAAATACAAAATATTTAGATCTTACCAAGTCAAGATGTCGTATCTAGATTTGGCGCTGAAATCCTGCAGTGTTGGTTCAGTAGCAAATTAGGGTTTTGGTTTTCCAGAGTTCTGTCCAACCAAATGCTTTGAATTTGATCCCTAACTTTGATTTTGGGAAGGAGATCAATCCAGGCCTGGGCTCACTAAAAAATTCCTCTTATGTGAAAAGCCCTAATTTTCGGCAGTGGTGTAGGGTCCAAAACTGAAAAACCTCAGAATTGGATTCTGCTTCGAAAGAAAGATGCACCCTAAGGAGGAGAGTTATTCCATATTAATTTTACTGAAAATATATGGAGGAAGGTCCACAAACTAGGAATCCCTAGTTCCCGCAGCTACATAATGTCTTATTCTCATGTTAGCTCTGATACCATGTTAGAATTTCATCATTAAGCTAGCATTATATTAGGATCTTTAACTGGGAGAATAACAAGCATAGGAATCAAGCACAAGAGACAATGAACACAATTTTTATCCTCGGGGTAACCATAAATGGCGAAAACCCCGCAACTTCCTCGGAGATAGAATCAGCACCAAAAGTAGAACCCAAAACAGTAAGTGATCTCCTGACAGCAGTAACCTTCTTTCTATCTAGCCCCAGTGTCTTCTCCTTCCTCAACTATGCACTACACTTGAGTGTGTATGAGTTGTGTGATAAATAGAGAGTCTAGCTCTCTATTTATACTAATCCTGACATGACTAAAACCCTTCTAGGGCCAACCTCACTAAGAGAGTCTAATAACCCTAGTGCCCCGAAACTGTGGGGACCTTAACCCTTAGACAATAGGAGGGTTACCCATAATGAATTGACATGACTTGTTTACATTATAGACTTTCCCAATAGGAACACCGGAGCATGACATAACTCAAGTACATCTCGTAATAAACATCGGGTTACAATATATAAGAAATACAAGCGAAATACATTCTGAAGTTACATATACATCAACACATAAACCATCGCTAGCCTCTTGCACTCCATGATTGTATAATTCTTATCTATGAATGATAAATTATGACTCGCAAAAGCAATAAGGTGATCCAAGTCTCCATCACCTGGATGCATGAGCACTACTCCTAGCGCAACAAAAGATGCATTAACATGAACGTGGAACTCCTTGTTCCAATATGGGAATAAAAGTATTGGTGCTGAAACCATCTTGGTCTTCAATGAATCGAAGCTATTTTGACACTCTATACTCCATTCAAATACTGCATATTTATTCAATAATTTCTCCATAGGGGTAGTGATCATAGCATATCCTCTAATAAATTTGTGATAATATCTCATGTGCCCCAACGTTGCCCAAAGCATCTTTACATTGGTCGGTATCGGAAAAATCAAGATGAGAGCTATCTTTGCGGGGTCGACTAGTAACCCTTGCTTGCACAAAATATGACCTAACAATATTCTAAATGGGGTGCAAAAAATACACTTTTTGGATTTCAGGGTGATCTGGTGTTGGCGACACCTTTCTAGCATCAGTTGAAGGTTGGCTAAATGATCCTTAATTAGACTATACACTGTCCAATCATCCATGTACACATGTAAGAAATTTTGAATAAAATCCTTAAAAGCAGCAACGATGACCCGAGAGAATACCACAAGGGAATTATTCAACCCAAAAGGCATCACTGTATATTGAAAATATTCCCATTCAATGACGAATGTTGTTTTATGTCAATCCTCCTTAGCGATTCTGATCTGGTGATAACCCAAAAACCCATCTGTAAAGGAGTACATTTCTTGACCACCTACCCCTTCAAGTACCTCATCAGTGAATGGTGTTGGAAACGGGTCATGCATACAGGCGTCATTCAGTTTCCTGAGGTAGACGCAGATCCGAACTTTGCCAGTTTTCTTGTCTTGGACCACCATAGGAGTGATCCATTCTGACTCTTCAATGGGTTCAATGATTCCACCATCCAACATACGATCAAGATTAGCTTTAACTCTATCTTTGTATCCCGGACTTAGACGATATGGTCTTCGTCGCACTGGTTTGGCATCTGTATTCAGTGGGATTTTCTTTTCCCCTAGGTTGCCCAATATCCCTTTCATATATGAGAATTTTATCACGAACAGATCTTGAAACTCATGCAGGAGATCTATGATCTTGGCCATGGTCTCTTCATCCAAGTAGTCCCCAACATTTGCGAAATTCAGATTCTTGTCCATCCCAATGTTAAATTCTTAATCTTCAATGTCTGAGTCATGGAATCGGTCGGCACATCTGGTGCTGCGACATCTTAACTCCCTTTAGTCTCCAGAATATTGATATTTTGAAACTCATCATCATCCGACGGCTCACCAAACATGTTATAACATTCCATCATCCACAGGATATGCGACTGGCACAACTTTCAAGACTACATCCTAAATGATTTGAAGTCCATTGTGGACATCAGGTTTGGCAGCTTCAAAACTAAAAGTATGGGAGAAACAACCTTTCAACTCCTCCCAAAAGGTTATTTCTCTACTCAGCTCTACAAAAATGTACCAGGACCTCGGAATTTCATCCAAGGTATGAATAAAGGCATGGACCCATTCATCCTTTGGTCGTGCTACCCATAGTGTTTGACACTCTACCAAATGGTTGTTAGGGTCATTCTTCCCATCATACTTCCCAATGTGGTTCAGTTATGTGGTACCAAAATGGACTGTCATCAACCTGTGACACTGCGTTCATCCGCTTATCGTTTTCTTATGCTCTTCCCACCAGCGGGCTAGAGTAGCCATTAGTGCTTCCTCCAGTGCCAACAGTCATTGTGGCTTTGAGACTCTTTCTTCAAAGATTGTTAAGAATGTAGAAAACTCCAGTAACCCTTCACATACTGGTAATTCAACCATTTCAGTTGCAACATGACACAGATATTACGTAATCAGAACACAGTTTCTAAAGGATACCTCATGCATACAGTTTTTCCAATTTTGGAGTGCATCATTAGAATCAGAGGATGCAGATCTAGTGCTATGCCAACCAAGTTCCCCTTCAGCATTCGGGTGGATATAGTCTTCAGAGATGTTGTATGCATGATCCCACCCCTTGACAACTTCATCCTTCACAGGTTCAATGTATCTTCGGCCCTCGGTTGGATCCATGGGTGTGATCACTCAAATTTCCTTATTCTCGAATGTCATCATTTGCTTCTTAAAATTAATCATGGCCATATTTTCATTGGACCATCCAATCCCCAGCAGCGTGGGATAGGAGCCTTGTCCATTAACGACTTCAATCACATGAAATTCAGTGTGTGTTCTCATACCTTCAACATCAAAAACCAAGTTCATTACCCATCCAATTGGTTGCACCTTAGCTTGGTTCGCCAATCATAGCTGCACAAGGGACCAACCCAATGTTGGGCTCCCCATTTTCTGCCAGGTATTTTTAGTCAGGATGTTCACATTCAATCCCAGGTCCAGGATGAATGAGTCCACCTCGTAGTCACCAATATGGATATTCATACACATCTCTTTACCTGTATTTTTCTTCTGCAAGGAATTCACTGCAGAGTCCTTCAGCTCATTGTCTGGATGGGACAACAACCTCTCAAGCTCAATGAGTTCCTTAGGACCTCATTCCAGTGCTAAGAATTTCTCAAAGAACTGCTGCAAGGTACCATGCTACCATGATGGTCCTGTGGATGGCATTTCATAGATAGGAGACTTACCAAGATTTCATCCGATCACGTCCCGAGTTTCAAAAAATGTCTCTTTTTCGGTTACAATATCAAACTCTGCTTTATTCTTCCCAGATAATCAAACTTGCAGTTAGGTTCCATCATCTCCCATCGTTGCACCTCCGCGAGTGACAATGGCGACGTTGACATCCTGCATTCTGGGCTCTACTGAAATCGTCGCAACTATTGGACCTTGAGTCTGGTTCATCGATGGAGTTTGAGCCAGTGGTGGATTTTGTTTTACCGATGGGTTCATTGGTTGATTCATAGTCTGTTTATAGAGAAAAACTTGATTTTGGGCCTAGCTCTATAACTGGCTCTAGGCTGGTAGATGATTCCGAGTCTGTAACTGGGTTGGATTTTGTAACTGTGGAACATTTCCGGGTTTCCATCTTGTGATTAACTATGGGAAGTTCTCCATGGTATATTCAATCGTTGCATAGTACGTGCATGAGAACTGCAAGTGTGGGCAGTCTCTTTGATAATTCCTGAATACTCCATAATTATAGCATTGGACATATGCGCGACCTCATCCCCCTCCTCATCCAAAGCCTCCTCCTCTGCCTCTGAATCCTCCACGGAATCCTCCTTGCTGTGGGTACTATGGTTGAGCTACCTTTTTTGGTGGGGGATTTTGTTGTTGCTGAAAAAAGTGTGCAGATTGAACGTATTGTGGCTACACCTATGCCATCATCATTTGATTATATGGTTGTTGCGGTGTGAACTGTGGTTGTGGTGTAAACTACGACTGCGGCTACGGTGTCAAAAACTGCATTGATAGTGTCGGTGTGTACTGCGGTTGTGGTTTAGAACTAGCCATTTGAGGCTATGGATGTGTTTTTTGGACTACACAGTGTCCTTCACCCTTCATGAAATATGAATCGTAAGTTCTTCCCTGAAGCAGATCGTATGCCCGACAGTCTCTATCCTCATGCCCAACTGAGCGATAGAATGAACGGTATAAATTGGTAGCCTTTGACACCATATTTTGCATGTAGCTACATTCCTCATGTCAATGTCTATAGACTTGGCATATATGACACCAAGGCACACCACCACTACTCAATGGGTTTGGAGCTACAGATAACAGATAGTTTCTAAAGTCGGGGCAAGTATCTTTGGTGTGGCCATCTGCGTGACACCGAGTACACCAAATATCTGCATGTTCCTCCTTACATTTCTTGATATCCTATAGCTGGAGTGTGAGGTTCACTAGTTGTGCCTGAATTTGATTCATCCCGACTGCCCTCTCCCTGATAGGTGAATCTTTGAGCTTCATCGCAATCTCTAGGGCTTCGCCCTGCGTCACTATATTTTGATGCATCAATGGTAGTCAAATATGAGAAACCAATGTGGCGATAAACCATTCTTTATGCTGGAAATTACTCATAGAAAAAATGAATCTAGCCATCAGTGTCCTTAACCTCTGATCAAAGTCCCAAACGGTCTCATTCGGAAATTACTTGATTTCCTTCAACTCAGTAATGTATTGTGCTTCTGAATTCGGTTTTCTGAATTCCTTAATTAGTCCCATCTGGATCTCATCCAATGTCTTTGTCGAATTCCCCTAAGGAACTTGGATAAACTTCATAAACCAATCAAGCATGCAACCCCTCAGATTAGTCACTAAGTGTCCTTTCTTTACATCCTCGTCAGTGGCCTATCTAATAGTCCACACTGCTTCACATAAAAACTAGTACTACTCAGGATCATCGGTCCCATTTCCATGGAACCAGGGAAGCTTCATGTCATCACCCGACATCCTGGGTTGCCTTCCTATAGATGTTGATCTACTACTATACTATTTCTGGCATGTCGAACAAGTCGACGTGGGACTTGGAGTTTTTCCTGAGTTTGGATTAGTGTGTGGAGGAGTGGGTACGTTGTTACCGGGGTCTGATCTTACCATCGTTTTGGGAATAGCCTACGACTGGTCATCCCCATTTCCACTATAGGTTTGCTTCATCCCATTTGGTTGTCCTTCACGTTCTTGTGTCCCGATCGCAGCAGGACCTTCCCCTGTCCTCTGCTTCTTCTCTAGTCGAAACCTTGCTCCTCCCCTTATACAACCACTTGCTTCCTCAGCTTCCCTCACAATCACGTCAAAACTTGCACCCATCTACCCCTTATCTTCTCATTCATCTTCCCCCTTATTCGCGATATCCACAACATCTACACACCGGGGTGTTACTACTCTAGGTGCATCTTGAGTATACCCTTTCCATAAACCAACATTTTAATTGACAATTAAAGCAACAGTAAGAACCTACCTCTTTGTTCGTTGAAGAACTCCCTTTCTGCTTCACTGTAAGATTTACTGGTGTCGACAGTGAACTCGATGATATATCCCTCTAGGATACTATCCAACCATAGCTTGACAGCACGCGATGCTCTATTGTCAGTTTCCTGCAGCTCCTAGATTAGTTCATGGGTCCGGGACGTTGGTTCTCCTCCTTGAAAGTTTGTCTTCTTGTATGTGAATCGTGCCATCCACTCGTATAATATGATAGGAAATTCACCAAAAAAATATTCGTGTGGACTGCCATGGATGTACCTTGCTAACCACTTGTTTGTTGTCAGCCCAGGGTTCTAATTTTTTTCCTCAGCAAATTCTCTCAACTTCTAATCGAACCAATATTGAAGTTTCGGTCTTGTCGGATGCCACATCCATTGTTGGGTAACCATTTATCGAATGCCACATGCCACATCCATTTTCGGAACCATTTGTTGGCGTAATCCCTACCAACAAAACCCAGTCGATAGGTGTTCCACTCTGTCGATGTTCAACACACCGCGATCTCCCTGAGCATCGGTCCAGATAGGTTTTACCCTATCCAGCAACACACATAGAGTGGATGAGGTCTCACTCGAGATGTTTGAGGGAGAGCTTTCGAAACCAAGTTTTTTTAGTATAGACGAGGGTTGGGGAATTAGACGTTCATTGGCTTAATTTCCATATCTAATCTACTTATTGAACCATTCATCATGTTGTATTTATTCATTCATCATTACAGCAAATCTACCAGTGGGGAAAATAGATCTAAAAGATGACAGTATCCATAAGCAGAAAGAATTGCATTATCCAGTCATATGTAGATCCATTCATCATTTAGCATCATAATCACAACAATGTAAAACAAGAAAAGATAGAGGGAAACAGAAGTTCAGATAAATCCACATCACAATCATATTATCTCTGCAGAACAAATCGCAGATCAAAACAAATAATGATCCAGTATCACTCTGTCTAGCATTACATCTGATATTCATTCTCCATGTATCTATACCTCTCTTACATGCATAATTATTATATTTATAGGCTTGCACCTTTACATTCAAGGACCACTTCTAACTAACTTTTAACAAAGTTCTAACTAACTTAACCACTAAGGACCAATATTCCGAAGAAATGGTTCGTAACTAAAAAAGTGACATGAAAATATCAAAAAGTGGACTATTTTCTGCCTATTGCACTATATTTTCCTTGCGTAGTGCCACATGAGTATGCGCAGCATCCTAGATGCTGCGCAACTCACTTACCTCCAACCCCTTGATAACAAGTGCGCGGGAAAAAGGTGCTAGATATTTCTCATGCGAAATGAAGAGAGCCTTTTGTGGTTTTTCTCATATAGGTTTCCATGTTAAATACTATGTCATTGAGTAGCTGATGAATGTGTTTATGTCGCATTAATGTATATGATGAATGCACTTAAGTTGCATGAATGTATATTGCGAAAAAATTTCCAAGGGGGAGAAACAATAGAGTGGAATTTTCAGTTGATTCAACGACTGAAAAGTATTTGCAACCCTATGTTGAGGGTTGTTGATTTTTGCGTAGACAATATTATGGAGGGATACATTGTTGAGTTTGTTGTTAACACAATAACCTCATATAGTGAGGCGGGAAGAAAAATTTTCCAAGGATCACGAGGAAGATACTTGACATATTTACAAACTTGGATAAAGATGCTCGCATGTGAAAAAGGAATCCTGAGAATGGAATCTGATAGTTAGAAGAACTATGCGCAGAAATTTGGGATATGTCATAGAAGAAGTGCGTGAAAAATGGAGAAAACTAAGCTAAGATGTTCCTTGCTGATAGCGGAACTGAACTAGAAGGTGGATGTCTAAGAAGAAGAAGGATATTTTAGTCAGGAAAAAGAAGAAAAATTTTCATAAGAAGAGGAATTTGCAGTACGTCCAGAGGAGAATACTGTAAGTTGACGTCTCATTTTGATGAATGTTCTTGCGATGAAGAAGAGGAATATCAGCCTATATCAGAAAGAGAAGAATAGTAAGCAGAAGATCCATATCTAGAGTACGAGTATGAAATGCCTACAACCCCACATACATCTACGGAGGTAAAGTCGCCCATAAACTTGTCTCCTAGTCGATTTGTAAATACAGCTAACAACAATAGTGGAAATAATAGACAAGGGAATTATGCTGGCCACACCTTTTGTCCAAGTGTAACAAGAGTCAATATAATGGCTGAAAACGATATTAAAATGCCGATATTTAATGGAAATGGGTTAGAATACCCAGAGAACCATTGGTTTCTATGTGAAACTATATGCATCGTGCGACAGGTCCAAGAAAGAGCAGATGATCACAACCCTGACAGGGTGTCAACAAAAAGGTTTCTCAAAGCTAGGAGACTCTTCTAAGTTTCCTTTGTTTAAGACATGTCGGGCCTGCCCAGTATCCTAGGCTGATATTGTCAAGTGACCAGCTATCTGGGAATCTAAGACAGCGGGAGGTTCTAGCGCCTCTAATAGAAAGTAATTTGGAAGGATCCCTACAATTCAAGTGCATTGGTTAAGGTTTTTTAAGGGTTATTAAATTACTCTTGTAGGGTTTAAAGATCCAATGCCATTTCTGGGTATTCCGATCTAGGATCAACAAGAGCATACTCCGACAAGGAGGGAAGGGAGTTAATTAATTAAAGGGGTCTGTGTGTTGAATATTTTATTAAAACAATTAATTAGACTCTCTGATGGAGAGGTATCTTGACCCCGTCTTATGACAGTGGTTCAAGAGACTTAGCTAATCTATATGCAGCTAATGCACGGATTGTGCAAACCTAGGATGCTCTCCGATAGAGAGTGCTCTTGACTTGTGTTTTTGCAAGTTCAAGAGTCTTAAATGATTAATTGATTAAACAAGAACAACAATTAAGATGAAAGTGGTTGATTAAACTCTCCGACAGAGAGCACTCTTGATCCACCTTACGGTGATATTCAAGAGATTTTGGTTCTTTTTATGATTTGACAATTATATAACAAGATACCAAAATGCAATAATAAATCTAGCAATTAGTGTTTATGCTAAGGAACAAATAGCAATTAGCAAAAACTGGAAACTAAGACTAAGTCACAGAACTAAACTAATTGCTTAAAGTAAACTACACTAAAAAATCATGAAAAATGACACAACACCCTTCCCCCAAATAGGGGAAGTATAAAAGAAAGAAGACTTGCTCCCAGTAGCCCTTTTTATTAGTTTTTTACAATTATTATGTGTTCTTTGCTTCTTGGAATAACAGGTAAAGAAGGGGATTAAGAGAAGAAGGAGAGAGTATTTTTGTTTTTTTGCACTCCTTGCTTGCTTGTGGCCTTTGGGCTCTCCTTCACCTGCCTAAAACTAAGAGAACTATAAATACAATTGTTATAGGATTAGTTGATAAAAAATAACTTGAAAATAAATCTACAAACTAGATAAAAACAACTACCCCAACTTACCGAAAAGAAGGGAGAGAAGAGGAAAGAGAAAGGCAAGGAAAGAGAGGCGGAAAGGGAGTGAAAAGAGGACAAAAGGCAAGTCAAAGAAGGCTAGAAACTAAGGGAGAAAGAGGGCTGCAAATCAGGGAAAGAGGGCTGCAAATGAGGGTAGAAAAGGCTGAAAGTAGAAACAAAGAGGCAAAAGAGGGCTGTTGAAAAGGGTGAAAATGTGGACAAGTGGATGGCGAAAAAAAAGAAGGAAAGGCTGCAAATAAAAGGCCTAAAAGGTTGAAATTACATCCCAAAATATGGCCCAAAAAGAGGATGGAAAGGGGCTGCAAAAAGTGGAAAAAGGAGGCAAAAGAGGGCTGTCCAAAAGGGTGAAAAGTGGGGAAAAGTGGACAGCAAACTAAGGGAAGGAATGGCTGCAAAAAGAAGGCCTAAAAGGCTGCAAAAATTAAACAGAGCAGCTAACCGGGGCAAAGGCTAAGTGAATGAATGTTCACTTTAGCCAAAACGTGCCCTAATCCCAAGAAAATAAAGATTTTATAAAAATTTGAGAGAAGAATAATATGAAAGAAACACTCAAACCTGTGGCACTTTGATGGGGTTTGGATTCTCTTGGATCTTGAAAATTTGGAAGTTTCCTTGGCTTCGAGAGGAGAGGATGCACCTGAGCTCAAACTCCTACTCGCTTCAATGAGATGTCCTGCACAATTTCAACTCAATACTTGCAAACAATGGATTAGATCATGTATGTTTGGTAAATAAAAATATAAAGAGCATGTCATACAACTGAATAATTGATGCTACTTTAATTCATAGAAACAAAACCATAAAAGATCAAATTGTCTATCAAATCATCAATCTTACGTGCTTATAGAAGCCTTCTAAAGCATGAGCTATTATCCAATCCTAAGCAATAAAAGACAAAAATTGAAATATTTCACCTCATTCGCCAATTGTTCATCCACATTCACACACCATGTGTTCCTCCAAAGCCTAAAAATTTATTATACGATTGCAAAAGCAACAAGCATTACAGTAATTCACCAGAGGTTCTTTGCATAAAGATCCATCCCAATAGAGTTGAAAGAGCCTCTATTTAACAAATGAGAGAGTGCTAAAACCCTAAAACCAAAAAACCAACCATAACCAGCTTAGCCACCTAACAAAGAGCCCAGACCTAAACCGAAGAACCAGGAGTGAGGGGAGGCCTCCACCCAGGCAAGGCGCCCCCACTCCAAACCTGTGCACTGAAAACAAGCCAAGGATGAGGCCACAGATGTGAGTATGGATGTAGGTAAGCTCATGCTTTAGGTCTGGCAGGATCCTGAGCTAGGTTTGGGAATCCCACTGATGGTGCAAGCTTCAGTATTCACCTCAATCAAATCACCGGACCAATGAGAGCTCTCCATCTCATCTTTAGCTGGAGATGTAATGTCTAATAACTGATGATAAATTAATTTCTCTCTTAATGATGACTGAAGCTAAGTTATGATAACTCCAATCATCATAAGTGCTCCATGAGATTTCGTTTAGCCTTTTATTTTACTGAATTCGGATTATTTCAGAGAGTTTTATTTTTCTCCAAAAATAATCATTTTTTAATAAAAAATCATTTCTTAACTCAAAACTTACTTTTTTGAGAAAAAAGGCATTATGTGTCCGATTGTTGATTTGAAAGTTAGTTCTGACTGACTAGCTGATCAAGAATAATTTTTGGCTTAAGGTTAAAGCCATCAATCACTGAATTTGGAGTCCGGATGACCAACCTACCACAAACAGGTTTTCTCCATTTAATTTATGGAAAAATTAACCCAAAAACTTAGGAAAACTAATTAAAAATTAAAAAATTAAAAAATAATTTTTTACTGTTCGAAAAAGTTTTTTTCAAATTTTTTTTATATGTCCAGATGACTTAGGACATGACCATGATCTATCTTAAAAATGTCTAGTAGGCTTATAACACTCATTTGGGCTCTAATAACCCCCCAAGGCCCAGAATTCAACATCGGGCATTCCAGCTTTGGAGGAAGCGGGAGAAAACTTCGTCAATTATACTCGGCTAAACGCAAAGCATAATTGTCAGGGGCAAAAAACTCCCTGGAATACCCTATTTGAGATTCTACATCCCAGGAGATCGAATCACTCAAAAATATCCTACTAGCACATTTTATTACAAACCCCGCGGGGCCATGGTCAAAATTATTAAAATAAAAAAATTGGCTAGACAATATTGTCTAGACACGAAGACGGATCAACTGATACACTAGAATCAGACTTTGAACAAGTCTTTCAACCAACGGCTCCTCAAGTAATCCAACTAAGTGCAAAATTAGTGGATAACATCTGGCTCCAACTGTGGGATGTGTGCTCGATCTAATCTCTTATGCAAAGAGAGCATACGAGAACCCCAGAATCTCTGGTTTCCATATCCTGTAAAAACATCTCATCTTGACAAGAAAACCTTAGTAGCACAAGTTTTATGAAAAAGAGCCAATGATCCAAAAGTTGCTTTATTCAAAAACTGACAAAACTTAACTAGAAATTTTATTCCTAAAAAGAAAAATGCTAAGATAAACGCTCACTTTAAGGAGCCTATTTTCCTACTCTAAGCATGATACAAAAAAGGTTAGGTGTAATCATAAATCCAGTGTAGCCACCTAAGCATTTTATTAATATAAAAAGGTTTTGCCTTGTCTTTGGTTACCAGCCAAAGTAAGGACACAATTTTCAGAAAATGCAAACCTGAGTGATGATCCAGAATGGGCGGGCTAGACAAAGAATCATAGGCATGCATAATGTCATCAAACTTCTTCCCAAACTGATAGATGCTCGTGTAGGCTGCTTCTATCCATGACTGGATAGCGCTGATATACAAATCAGGATAATGCAGTAGGTCGACTACTCCATCATGCTGATCATCAAGGCTTATCAAATAATAACTCGTTGTATAAGCCCCAAGGTGCTTCAAAACATAAGGAACATCTATATGTTTAGACGATGGCTGAAAAAAAACTTCAACTAGTTGTATCCCATCTGATTCTTCACCATATTGATTTTTTAAATCCTTATTATTGATTCTTAGATACAATTCTGACTGATCATATGAAAACTCTGACTACTCTTCCTTATAAATTTCATAATTCTCATAATAAAAACTCCCCTTGCTGGACATATCATAGATGAGATCCTCAAAAATATTCTCAAAGGTATCATAGGTTGGATTTTCAATAAAATTCCAATAGTCATCATCACCATCTATGTCAGATATGAGAGATGCCTCATCACTGGTATCAAGTCCATGTCTGTACTTCTCATTTTGCTCAAAACCATCTTCTTCAAAAAACTGGGTTTCAAAGATATCACAGGGGACGCAACTTTCCAAATATTTGTCATCCGGTGGAGTGCATGGAGGAATCTCATCACATGAAACATCTAAGATTGGATTTTTAATTGAATTCTCAAATTTATCATCCATCTCAGATGTAAGGGATTCTTCCTCACTTGTATCACATCTGATTCTATATCCCTCCTCATGATCATAGTCATCTTCTTTAGAAAAAAGGTCACAAGGTAGTAAACCTTCCAAACTATCATCATTATGCTCATCAGTAGGATTAGTGCTAAAGTTTTTAGTGAGATCATCCAATTGCTGACTATAATCTTCAACTTGACCCCGGGTTTCTATGGTGATAGGATGGAGCTGTCCAACTGTGTTAATGTGTTCAGGCTCTCTTGAATATTGTTTTGTCTCTCTCCAACTTTCTTTGGAAATATCATGCATGTCATCTACACAGTTTATGTACTCAGGATTTCTTTATGATGCTTTCGGACCACGACCCTCTAGAAAACCATGTTCCTGAACATAGCATGCATAATAACAAGAAGATTCTTCATGAAGGTCCTTACATGCCCTGCAAAATGGCTTATACTACTCAACCATGTTAGCAGCATCTAGCTAGTGGGGAGGCCTCTACTCATGGTTGGGAGGATTTCTTTGCCAATTTGGTTTGGCAGGAAAGGTTCTAGGAGTGGAGTGAGTTTGAGTTCTTTCCATTGTGATCGCCCTATTTTTAATTTCTTTTAACTGTGCTAAGTGTTTCTGCTCTAATTCCTCCATATTTTTCTTCATCTCCATCATTTGTTTTTCATAGACATCCTTCATAGCTGATAAAGGATCCTTGTATTTTGGTTCATTGATTTTCAATGGAGTTGAAGACCTTGAATAACTATGGAGGTTAGATTCACCAGATGACTGCATGTTCAGTTCAATCTTGATTGCCATCTCCTGAGCCTGGAGCAAGTTAGCAGGCTCCTTGTCTCTGATCTGGTACTGCATTTCGCCACTAAGTGCCTCATTGTAATAGACCAGGATGGTTGGTTTAGTTGGGGCATACTCAGTAGGGATGGCATTTGATAATTCTATGAACCTAGTATTGAACTTGTCCATTATTTCTATGTCTTTCTTCTTTATGTTGTTCAAGGACACAAGTTGATTCCACAGTTCTTTCTTTTCACCAAACTTGTTGGTGAAAGAAGTTTTGAAAGCTGCTAGACTATTAAAGGCATCGTCTGGTAAATTGCTATACCAGTCACCTGACTTTCCATCCAGAGATAGAGCAAATAACTTCATATACACATCATCATGTTGGCTGACTGGATCATTGACATAAGCATTGATACACCTAGAAAAGTTCCTGAGGTGCATGGCAGAGGTAATGGCATCAGTGCTAGTATACATCGGGAGCTTCTCGATAGCTTTGTCTGGAAGACGGTGGGGTTGACCTGCTATCTGAGAAAAGTCAAGCTAAGTAAAATACTCACCCATTATGTCAGAAATAGTGGTATTAGTGTTTTTAGGAAATAAAACATGGATGTCAAAAACAGACTCAGATCCAAGTTCTGCAAGGATCCTGCGAGAAGATAGTTTGTTTAATCTCCTCCTAATGACCTTTTTGGGGTCAGGGATGAAATTGACCAAACCTATAGGGTTTCTTCTAGTAGAATACCTTGAGGTGTTTAACTGACAGTGGAGCCGCCAGGTGGACTTAAGTCTAATTTCATAGAGTGATTGGACTAAAATCTACCAAAAAGGGAAAAAAGGTAAAAACTAAAAGAAACAAAGGTCGTCCAGGAACAAAAAGATTTTTCCCCAGCAACGGTGACAAAAGATCTTGTCTGCCGATTGCACACCAGCAGCAGAAATCTTCCAAAAGTTGTCTCCTCACTTGAGAAAGTGGGAGAGGTGTGACCTTGGGGGCAAGCACAGAGCTAGGTACTATCACCTACTCCTAGCTCCTCCGTTTAGGCTAACTCCTAACGAATCCAAGGCGGGTAGTCCCTAACAAAGAGTTTTCTATGGCTCAATGTTTAAGTTAAGTTTTAAGATGTTTTGGATGTGGATGGGTGTTATTTAGGAGTTACTTGTGATTAGAAATTATTGATATAATGAATTGAGCACAAGACAAAGCAATCCACGTTGCTACCACTGGAATTTAAAAGATAGACAAATATTTGAGCAATTCACGAAAATAAATAAAGCATTCACAGATATGACTTATAATCAAACATTCAATGGAAAAATGGCCCAGATTATCAACAATGCTAAAAGATGGAACCAATGCCTATGGAGTAAAATTATCTGAGATGCTTCATGTTTAGAAAGATGCGAATCCCAAAAGATGCCAGTGAATGTTAGGTTTTGCACCTGCTCTTAGTAATTTGTAAGAGTTTTTAACAGTGGTATTTCTTTAGGGTGTCAACAAAAATGTTTATCAAAGTCGGGAGACTCTTCTAAGTTTCCTCCGTTTAAGACATGACGGGCGCGCCCAGTATCCCAGGCTGATATTGTCAAGTGACCAGCTAGCTAGGAATCTAAGACAACAGGAGGTTCCAGCGCCTCTAATAGGAAGTACTTTGGAAGGATCCCTACAATGTCAGTGTGTTGGTTAAGGTTGTTTAAGGGTTATTAAATTAATCTTGTAGGGTTTAAAGATCCAATGTCGTTTCTGGGTATTCCGATCTAGGATCGATCAGAGCATACTCCGGCAAGGAGGGAAGGGAGTTAATTAATTAAAGGGGTCTGTGTGTTGAAGATTTTATTAAAACAATTAATTAGACTCTCCGACAAAGACCACTCTTGACCCTGTATTATGACAGTGGTTCAAGAGACTTAGCTAATCTATATGCAGCTAATGCAGGGATTGTGCAAACCTAGGATGCTCTCCGATAGAGAGTGCTCTTGACTTGTGTTTTTGCAAGTTCAAGAGTCTTAAATGATTAATTGATTAAATAAGCACAACAATTAAGATGAAAGTGGTTTATTAAACTCTCCGATAGAGAGCACTCTTGATCCACCTTACGGTGAGATTCAAGAGATTTTGGTTATTTTTATGATTTGACAATTATATAACAAGATACCAAAATGCAATAATAAATCCAGCAATTAGTGTTTATGCTAAGGAACAAATAGCAATTAGCAAAAACTGGAAACTAAGACTAAGTAAAAAACTAAACTTATTGCTTAAAGGAAACTACACTAAAAAATCATGAAAAATGACACAACACCCTTCCCCCAAATAGGGGAAGTATAAAAGAAAGGAGACTTGCTCCCAGTAGCCCTTTTTATTAGTTTTTTACAATGATGATGTGTTCTTTGCTTCTTGGAAGAACAGGTAAAGAAGGGGATTGAGAGAAGAGGGAGAGAGTCTTTTTGTTCTTTTGCACTCCTTGCTTGATTGTGGCCTTTGGGCTCTCCTTCACCTACCTGAAACTAAGAGCTCTAGACATACACTTGTTATAGGATTAGTTGATAAAAAATAACTTGAAAATAAATCTACAAACTAAATAAAAACAACTACCCAAACTTACCGAAAAGAAGGGAGAGAAGAAGAAAGATAAAGGCAAGGCAACAGAGGGGGAAAGGGAGTGAAAAGAGGACAAAAGGCAAGTCAAATAAGTCTGGAAACTAAGGGAGAAAGAGGGATGCAAATCAGAGAAAGAGGGCTGCAAATGAGGGTAAAAAAGGCTAAAAGTACAGCCCAAAAGATGGTTGAATAAGAGGATGGAAAGGGGCTGCAAAAAGTAGAAACAAAGAGGAAAAAGAGGGTTGTCCAAAAGGGTGAAAATGTGGACAAGTGGACGGTGAACAAAAGGAAGGAAAGGCTACAAATAAAAGGCCTAAAAGGTTGAAAGTACAGCCCAAAATATGGCCCAAAAAGAGGATGGAAAGGGGCTGCAAAAAGTGGAAAAAGGAGGAAAAAGAGGGTTGTCCAAAAGGGTGAAAAGTGGGGAAAAGTGGACAGTGAACTAAGGGAAGGAATGGCTGCAAAAAGAAGGCCTAAAAGGCTGCAAAAAGTAAACAGGGCAGCCAGCTGGGGCAAAGGCTAAGTGAATGAATGTTCACTTTAGCCAAAACATTCCCTAATCCCAAGAAAATAAAGATTTTATAAAAATTTGAGAGATGAATAATATGAAAGAAACACTCAAACCTATGGCACTTTGATGGGGTTTGGATTCTCTTGGATCTTAAAAATTTGGAATTTTCCTTGGCTTCAAGAGGAGAAGATGCACCTAAGCTCAAACTCCTACTCGCTTCAATGAGATGTCCTGCACAATTTCAACTCAATACTTGCAAGCAACGGATTAGATCATGTATGTTTGGTAAATAAAAATATAAAGAGCATGTTTGCTTGGTAAATAAAAATATAAAGAGCATGGATTTCAACCGTCCAGAATAAGGTACAAGGTCTGATCCTTTAGTGTTAGACATTTAATTTCTATTGCATATTGGAAAGGATTGATTTCTAGAGTCAAGCTGTCTGTTGTGGTACCCCAAGCCATAGGAATTTCTCTCCGTAACAGAATTGGTGACTCCGCTGGGGAGTTCATAGTAGTTGTCCTTTGGGGGTTATTCTATCGGCATTCAATGAATTTGAATTGCTCTATCTCTCTTGTTTCTATGTCGGGTCTGGGGGCATGTTTTCCTGGTAGTGTCTGTTTGGTGTGAATTTTGTCTCAGCCTATCTATTTGCCTTGATTTTTATGCACCTTTCTTCCTATATGCGAGTTTTTAACTCACAGTCGCGTATACACGCGGGTTTACTGCGAACAGTCGTGTATGCCCTTAGTTTTGCCTTTTTGTGGAAGTTAAATGGTTGCTGGGTGAAGTTTGATGTTTTTTGAGTCTCCTTTGGCACTGCCTAAGTCTGTTTATACCTCTGTTTCTGACCAGAGACGTTTTTTTTAGGCTAATTTTTTTTTTAAGAAGGTTCTTGTCATGGCATTTTCGATCTTTTGTTTGACATTAGTGCATTAGATTTATTTTACCTTAGTTCTTTGCTTGAGTACTGTTTGAGTGTCCTTGCAAAGTCTGGGGGGTTGTAGAATCATTCTTTTGCTTTTTGTATCTCATTTTATTTCAAAAAATCAAAAAACATTTGCTTATCATCATGCATTGCATTTTGCATTGTGCATTGTACTTGCACTAGATTTGCTTTGGAGTATTAGATAGGATCTCATATAGGAAAGCTTGCATTCCTCATTTGAAGAAAATTTGTGCATTTCACGTAGTAGCATACCCTGTTTTCATGGACACAATGCATATTGATTGTTAGGTGTGCATTTTACTTCATGTTGTGTCATAACACCATTAGTTGCACGGCCATATCCCTCTTTTGATTAATAAAGCCAATTAAAATCAGCGCTTAAATTAAAATGAACTACAATCTTTTCTTTTCTAGGGTGCACCAACAAGCTTAGGTTTTAGGATCTTGGAATAGTTCATTGTGAGTAAATTCTCCAAGATCACTAAACAACAACATGTATGTGTCTGTCCAGCTGAGTGTGTGAAATCCTTGGTATAACCAGTGTTTCTCAAGATCCTCCTCTCAAAAGGGAGTTAAGCATGAGGAAATGTGAGCAGTTATTGATTGGGATGACCCCTAGTCATAACTGATTAGCACCAGATATATTTCCAGGATTGTATTCGTATCGAGGGGCTCTTTCGAGAGTTTCGGGCTTTGCTACCCTACCCATACGGTCAATCCCGCCTGCAACTATCCGCCTAAGCATTGATTATATTGAGGTGACCTTAGTGGCCTTACCTAGGATATCGAGGGGGTACTTTGCAGGGGTTATTCTGCAGGTGTCCTGGCTAGGTTGGGGTCGGACAGCGCAGTCTCTTTACGCGTTGAAGCTGAGGGCCACAATAATTGGTTACGTACCTCTGCTTGTTGTGTATGGGAGTCTCAAGCCTCTACTAGGCGAGACATACCTGCTTCATTTGGGAGCTCACTTATCCTTCCCTTGATTGCTTGCATTTGGATTTAGATTTTATTAGTGATTGCTCTATGCATGATAGTTTTCCTAGGGTTTACATCAATAGAGAGTCTTTTCTATTTTTTGAGTCATTGTGGATTCGGGTACGTCTCCTCACCGTTCTCGTTGTTTAGCAGGAATTCCGCCTTCTACTTCTACTCCTCCTTTGGGAGAGAGACCTAGACAGTCCAGACGGACTACTTTTCACATTGATTCACACACCATTGGAGACCATATAGAAGGTATTCTTGAACCACCTTCTCCCATTCGTGTAGATCATGGGGAGTTTACTCCTACTTACGATCCTTCACCCGACTTGGCTGAGTTAGGTCCTGTGCTTTCTGAGATAGGAACCTTGCATGATAGACCTAATCACTCTAGGGTTTATTCCCCATTGACACATTACCGATATGGAATGCCAGAGGATGCCGAGACTCATTTTGAACCCACCAGCACTAGTTATGGTAGTTATGGTATGTCTGGTTTTCCTACACATGATTTGGCATTTCATGTCGAATCTGACTTCGAGCCTAACACTATGCCTGGGGGCACTCTCATTCCTTACCATGCAGAGAGGTTTGGGAGCACTAGTCACATTGCACCTTCCATCCCGATGGTGGAATTTACATCACATATCCCTCCTAGGTCTAGGGTTAGTGATCCTATTAGGATACCAGATCCGAGACGAGTGACTATAGGGAATAGTACGTACTTGATCACTCAGATCCCTTCATCCTCTGTCCCTAGTTATTCAAATTTTCACCCTCCACCTCATTCACGTGGTCCTTCAGGCCAAAACGTTGCTACGAGTTATGTCCATACTGCGGTTACCAGACCGGTTGTGTCTCAGCTTCATGTACCGCCCGTTGTTTCGGGAGGTCATGCTCATATTTCTAGAGGTCACATTCCTACTTCTGGAGTGTATATTCCTACTTCCAAAGCATATGTTCCTACTTATGGCGTGTCTCAGGGGACATCTCATGTAATGAATTATGGACCCTATTATGGGACGTAGTATGGACAGGGTTCGTCACCTTATGGAGGCGGGTATCAACAACGTGCTTAATCTCCTAATTACGGCTTTGTAGCATTAAAGGAAATTTCAACTCAAAATGGGCCTTTTAACTTTTATTCAAATTCCATGTCATCATGTGTTAGCCAATGAAATTGATTAAAATTTCAAACACCGTATAGGTCTTAAACACTTTTTTAATATAAATTTGGGGATAGGTATCATAAAAAAAATTAATTTTTTGTTTGTACTTTTGACATATCTCCCCTTGTTTTTACTCAAATTTCGATCGAGAGAGCTCCTTGGATGTATAATTGAATTCCACATCCAACGAGTACCCACTCGGCATGCTTATGACGGACCCCGCTACCCCAAAAACAAGAAATACCTGAAAAAACGGAATGATGATGTCATCATTCCATTTTTCAGGTATTTCTTATTTTTGGGGTAGCGGGGTCCGTCAAAAGTATGCTGAGTGGGTACTCATTGGATGCGTAATTCAATTCCGCATCCAACGAGCTCTCCTGATCGAAATTTGAGTAAAAACACGGGGAGATATGTCAAAAATACGAACAAAAAAGTAGTTTTTTTCTTTTCTTCCTCCAAAATTAATAAATATTATTTTATTATTTTAACTATTATTTTATTAGTTCATTTTAGGAGGCCCATTTTGAGTTGAAATTTCCTCTAATGCTCCTAATAGTCAAGGTCCACCACACTATGGTGCTTCCACGCCACCCTATATGGGTCAAACAAGAGGAGGGCACTATGGCCAAGGCCATGGTGGTAATCAGAGCTATATGAATCAGGGAGCGGTCCATCGACCTCATCATTCTAGGCTCCCTTTCCTCGTGACGTTGAATCTTCCTAACTTGTCGATATTGATGAACGATCATGTAGCTCATGACCTGGCTTTCCCGGTTGTCCCTACTAAGCTTCCCTCAGACATACCTAAGTTCGAGGGCAAATAAGGAGAGGATCCGAGTGAACACGTTACTACGTTTCACTTATGGTGCTCTTCGAATTCCTTACATCAGAACTCAATCCATTTGAGACTATTTCAATGCACCCTTACAAGGCCTGTCGTGAAATGGTATATAAATCTACCTAGGGCAGCATTCGCTTTGTTCGACGACCTTGCGATGACTTTTCTTAATCACTTCCAGCTACCAATATGCTATGACATTGGTACTGAACTCTTGTTGACATTTCGGCAGGATAAAGCCACACATATCTTGGATCATATTCAAGAGTGGCGTAGACAGAAGAGGTTAATTAAAACCTTTATATCGCCGGAATTCCTCCTCGAATGGTTCCTTAAGTCGTTATTGCCATATATAGTGAAGGATGTTTCTACATCTGGAGTGCAGAATGAGGAACAAGCGATTTTTAGGGCGCAGGAACTGGACTTGATTTATGCTCAATCCGGTTTGTTATATGAGATTATTCCCAATGCTCCGCGTTCTAGTTTTGACCCCAAAGTCAAACCTGGACCACATGCCAATGGCATTGTGGGTTTTGCAAGTGCGAAACCTGCAGATTCGGTTGCAAAACAAGTTAGCCCATTGTCAATCAACCAATCTGCTTCGGGACAAGCTACGTCTTCGTCTCAACTCGCCCAAACGGCTAGTGTACTTTCTGTGCAATCGTCGGACCAAAAGGGTAACCAACAGCCTGACGGAATAGAAAAAAGGGTAAGAATAATCATAAGGGTGGGAATAAGAATGAGAATGCTAATAATAATGACAAGAATGGTTGTAATGCTGGGGGGGACAAGCAAGCTAAACGTAAGGTTAAATTCCCTTGCAAGTTGTTTAAGGACGATCACCTCACTTACTTGTACCCTCGTATTGATGAAGCTTCGAGGTTCTTGGCACACTGCCCAGCTGTGCTAACTAACCCTTTACCTCACAATCAAAATATGAACTCAAACTCCCATGACCATTCTAGTGCTTATCAAGATCCACCGGAGGGTAGTGGTCATGGTTGCATCAACATGGTCTGTGCTGTGAAAGTTGTGACCCATGTGAAAGATTATGGTTCAT
Organism: Pseudotsuga menziesii; assembly: GCA_001517045.1. Lineage (NCBI taxonomy): Eukaryota > Viridiplantae > Streptophyta > Pinopsida > Pinales > Pinaceae > Pseudotsuga > Pseudotsuga menziesii. Next base: position 991,997 of record LPNX010480925.1, read on the forward strand.
CACAACCCAGCCCAGGAAAAGAGCCTGATCCACCAGGGTCTCCTTTGCATATTGAGAAACCTGTGGATAAACCTGAAGCTACACCTTGCATTCCTAATGGAGTCCTTAAGTGTTCGGGGCACAATCCAAATGCCTGAGCCGCCCAAAACTATTCAGTTGTCGAGGATTTGGGCCACACTCCTTGTGCGATGTCTGCATTGGAAGTGCTTCAGAGTTGTCCTTCACAAAGGAAAGAGTTGCTTTCTTCCCTTGGTGTGAACGATGATGATTCTTCCTCTATGATTAAATTTGAAACCACAGGACTTCAGCCTCGCTTGCCTTACTATGTGTCTCTTTTGATTCACGTAGAATGTCTTAATATGATTGTCAAGCGCACTGTGATTGACGAAGGCAATGCTGCTTCTGTGATGTCTCTATCATGTTGGAAGGGTTTAGGTTCCCCTGACCAGTCTAAATCAATGACCATGTTAACTGCATTCGATGGGAGATCGTTTAGGCCGCACGGCATCCTTCCTTACCTTAAAGTTTTTTTGGGAGGGAAGACCGTTGCGATAGAGGTTGAGGTGGTTGATGCACCCCTTGACTACAATATTTTGCTAGGTAGGAATTAGATGTACAGTATGCAAGTCGTTGCTTCTTCCCTATTTCACATTGTATGCTTTCCACATAACGGGAAGATAGTCATGATTGATCAAACGACATTCAATAATCCGTCTGTTACTGCACCTTCAGGAGCTTCGATCCTGATCATTGAGCACTCTCAGCCGGCAACTGTGAGTGTGGGTGTAGGCATGTATCCATCCCTCATGGGAAGCTTTAGTTTTCCTGCATCGATTCTTATGATAGGTTCTAGTTCTGGTGAGGCTTCGACATCTATGAGATCAATGTCTTTTCTCATGAATCATAGGGAAGATCCTTGGATTCTTCCTACACCGAGTACTCCAAATTAGCCCATCGTGACGGATGTGCTGCTACCTGTAACTATGATAGCTTATCAGCTAACCTCGAGTGTGTTGCAGAGCCTAGTCCTTGCTCTTCATGGACGGAAGAGGAGGACCCTTATGTGTTTCCAGCATGGGCAGTATAGTCTTCTCACACGCATGACTACCTTGATATGGTTTTCCCTTCAGATGAGTCGATATTTCCGGTTGAATGCAATATTCCTTCGTTGAACCTAGCTATAGAACTCTTACCAGACACTTCACCATTGGAGGAGCATTTGGTCCACCTTGAGCAACTTGATGAGCAACGTCAGGATGCCTTGGTGGCTCTAGAGGTTAATAAACATCGCATAAAGGTCCAGTACGATAAGTCTGTCTGTCCAAGGAGGTTTAGTGAGGGAGACTTGGTCCTTTTGTGGGATCAACCGAAATAACCCTTGGAGGCAAGAAAATTTAACCCCATGTGGTGTGGTCCTTATGTGGTCAAACATGTCTTAGAGAAGGGAGCTTATGAGTTAGTGGATTACGAAGGAATAGCCTTGGCGGAGCCTAGAAATGGGCTCTATATAAAGAAGTACTATACATTATTTTCAGCCAAGGCTGGTTATTGTATATTATTGTATAGTTTTGCATAGTTAGGTCTTTTTCTTGTCGTGATCGGGTTTGTGATTAGTTTCCATTTCTTTTGGAAGATGTCAATGGAATCTTCCACCTACATAGGATTCACGAATGGTGCAAGTCGTCACACTCAACACTCAGCCTCTGCTACTTGGGTGATTTACACTCCTATGGGTCAGGTACTGTCTTCAGGAGGTGTATGTCTGTGGCCATCTTCCAACAATGTTGTTGAATATAGTGTCATTATTGAGCTTCTACAGGATGCCATTTCACATGGAATTCTCTCTCTTGAGGTACATCTTGATTCAGAGTTAGTAGTGTCACAACTTAATGGTTTGTACCATGTTAGAGATCCAACGTTATTAAGAAGATTCTTACGTGTGAGATTATTAGAATGGAAATTTGACAATATAACATATATACATATTCCAATAAATAATAATCAAGTTGCTGACTCATATGCTAACTACATGTTAGATTGGAATTTGTTTCATTCACAATAAATTAATCACAAACACAATTTTTACACATGTAAATAAATAAACCGATCACCATAAAACTTTTTATATACATCCAAAATGTGGTAATACATAGTTTCATGATACAAAATTGGGGCTTTCGAGCCACCAACATATAATACACGGTAGTACAAAATGTATACACTCCCAGGTATCTAATCCTGTAGAGGAGGAGGAGGGTTGTGATCATAGAAGGTCACTATGGCTCTAGCTATCCATCAGAATAATCGCACCCATGCACATGGTACACCCACCACCTGTCGCTGCATAGCCTTAGGCAAGTCCTTGACTTGCGCCATGGGAACCCTATGTGTCAGTCTCACAAAATTGGTATGAATGCTCTGGAGCGTCCGCTTCACATCCACACCCGTGATGTCATCTCCTCTTCCACTCCGTCTATGAAGAGGGAAGCCTTATGGCCGTCATGGTCCCACATTTGCACACAAATGGTAGGTGTCACTATGTATTGTCACACAAAAATATGTCTTTTGATTCCATATAATCAGAAAACACAAAAAAAATTAAATAAATCAAAAATTAAAAAAGAGAGGGTCAAGATTCGTTACCTATATCACCATATGCCGATCTTGGTGATAGCGGCATGTCCGGGTCCCCCCGAAAATATATCCCCGCATAGGGGTAGTCATCGATGGAAACTATCTATCATCGCCACCATAGAAAGAAGTCAGCTAGATAAGGGTTGGCCACCCTACCACCCCCCAGCCTTCGCATAGCATTTTCCCAACCTCGTGAAGAGGAACGTCTAATCTAGGGCTCAATCCTGGAACACGATCGAAGAAAAACGTGCTCAAAATACTGTTGAACCCGAAGTTCCGCACTCTACCTACCTTACACTCAATGAGCTGATGTTTCATGTTGCTCAGTAGTGTAGTGCTCTAGTCATAAATCGTGGGTCTCATGCACTCCACTGCATAGAACATCAGAGGTCGCGAAGCCTAGTGGAGTGATGCCAAGCCTGCTATCCTGCCCAATGTCAATAGTATGGCCTTTAGGACCAGCACCTATATAGCATTGGTAGGGACCTGACTCCCCACCTTCTCTGTGTCTGGATAGCAGTACATCGCAATGTACTCTTCGATAGTCAGGCCACCTCCTGGCCCACCATGAGAATGAAGGTTCACCACTTCCCCTCATCTAGAAAGCCCAGTAATCAAGTATATGTCCTCCACCTCTATGGTCAGGGACATCCCATCTATCTGGAAGGACTCTGAGTCTGGATCCCAGTAATCCATCAGCATCTATAATAGTCTTGGTTTGGCCCTTAAACCACCAAGACACCAAAACTTGTAGAGTCCGCATGCACGTGGAGCTTGTTAAGCCATTAGATCAGCCCTTACTGCTTCCTCTACCTCGCCATGTTCACAGTCTCTCCACTCTAGGACCATCCTGCACAAGAAATTGCAAATTTGTCCATTAGATTATTGAAAAAACCTTATGTGTGGCCTCATACGTGACTGTTTTCAAAACAGCCACATATGTATGCAGCTTTGGGGGCATTTTCCGTGTATATCCAGCCCTATACACGGAAAAACCCTCGATTTCCGCGTGGGCCACAGCACCCTTTTTATTTTGGCCTAGAAAGCTTAATTGACCATGGAATTTGATAAAAATTGCATTGAAATGGAAGAGAGGAGCATGGGTAAATACCTGGAATAAACAGTAGTGGATTCCACCGGCTGGATCTCCTGGAATTCACTGTTGAAAATCTGAGCTCAAATGGGTAAAAGTTTCAAATGTTTTATAATATTTTGAGTTGTTTACTATTTATAGAAAATTTTCAAATATTTGAAAATTTTTACCCCCTTTCCTATAGTTTCGACATTGTCTAACAATTTTGGACCGTTTTTGACATAATTCATGATGTAGAGGACCTTTTTCAGTGTCGTTTCAACCATTGGATTGACCCGTTCATGCTGATCTCAAGTATCATATCTAAACTGGCATATAGGTTAGGTTTCATCACTGTTTTCATTTTGCATGACCTTATGACCATCTCATCATGACCTTAGGTACGAACACACTCTATTATGTCATGGAACCTTCTTGCTGTTTTAGAAGTGGCATGATATGAGTGGTAGAGCTTCACCTGACATGGGTACCTTATTTTTGCACCTTATTTGCATTTGGTGCCCATGCTGACGTTTTCTCCTTTAGGGTGTGGGAGTGCATTGTATAGTATTTCCATGACATTTCCCAAGAGCCTCATACTCCTCTTGATCTTTTGCTGGCCTATTTCCCTTAGGACTCCCTCATGTTAAGTTGTGAATGCATTATCATGAGCTTTTCCTACCTTATTGAGCTTTATGCCAGCTCCCCTAACATTGCGTTTCATCCATATAGCTCGAGCTTGTCTCATGTCTAGCCATGCAGAGCCATTTTTTTATATCCTTCGCAACTTGTTTCCCTTTTTATCGAGAGGGGATTTTCCCCCGAGTGTCGATATCCTACACATGCATCCTTGCATTGAGCATAGGTATGTTCCACTACTTGGAACTAGTTTGTTTTCCCTTATGACACTCGTCTCCTCCTAGTCTGTAACTATAAAGCCATTTTATTCTTTTTCAAGCTTTTTAAATAATTGAAAAAGTCCAAAAAAACCAAAAATCTGGACAAGGAAAGATGTTATCTTTGGCAGCTATCAAGTTGTGTCACCTTCGAACAGAGCACTATATATCACATCCATTGTTTGGGTTATAGTTTGAATTTAGGAGTTGTACTCGTTTATCTGAGTTTATCTCCACCGACTGGTTAAGCTTCCAGTCCCTATGGAGCCTCTGTCGATGCCTCCTATGTCGCAGAGATGTCCCATTTTGTATATCGAGTCTATGCTTCCTTTATTTAGTCACCATACGCCATTATGCTCTTTTCCAAAGGAATTTGAAGCCTGAGTCGGTCATTCCTCCATTCTCTTGACTTTTCATGTCGGTCATTCCCGGTACAGTTACTGGTTCGTGCACCTTATGATCGAGTCCTTCCACATTATATAGCTTTGCTGAGTACCTCGTGTTGGATGATGGGGGATTCCTTAATGCCCTCCTTCCAGCAGATTTCATCCCATCGACTACAGATCATTTATTTTGGGTTTGGAATATAGAGTCATTTTGAGTGCCTTGAGACTTGCAGTCATCAGTGGCAAGTTCTCTCGCCATCGACAGTCTTTTGGGAATACATCAATGTCCCCTAATCAATGGATCCTCTCAAGTGTTCGACCTCAACACATTTATTCACACTTGTTAGTTTGCACTCTAGTACCTTGATTCCCATTTTCATTATCGGTGGGTGATCTCATGTCTGTTAACGGTATACATTAATCACCGGTAATCAGACGATGGACTACTATGTTTGACCTTGACACCTCTATTCGCATAGTAGGACATGTACTCGTAGCGATTTGTGTAGAAGACTTTCCAGATTGGTGGCATCTCTTATATGCTACCTCCTTGATCGTGCTAGTGTTCATGAGATTTCATCTCTCGTGACTTGATTCCAGTATATGTCAGATATTTCCAGCCACTATGGAGATCTTGATCTGTTATATATCTTCAGCCATTATGGAGATCATGGTCCTTTGTATATCTTCATCATGGAGATTCTAATCTATGTATATTGTACGTGGCGATGACCACTTACGTGATATCTTGTATCATGCCTATTCATGGCCATTGTACTCTTATGTATCTGGGACTGCTATATGTATTTGCAGTTATGTGCAGAGTTGTATTATTGTACTATACTGATTGGGTGGCTGGTCTTCCATTTGGGATCCTTCATCACTCCACTTCTGGGATGGACTTATAATGTATCTTGGCCATCGTATGACCCCTCTGACCTCACACATTGGGGGGCATCTGTTATAGCTGATTTCACCACTCCAGGTGAATCACACTTTGTATGGCCTTCCCCTGTCCCGCTGCAAACTCCTAAGACCCCTTGGACCATTTTTTTTCCTTTGATGTTTTCTTGACCATCCCTAAAAACATGTGAAAAATGATACACATGACTTTTAAACCTATAATCGCATATATACGCGGATTTGACCACTAAAACCATTTACATCGGGATGTATACAAAATCCAAATCCTTTTGGAGTTTTCCTTGACATGGATCCAACTCACTTGACTCCTGGCCTTCTCTATGCCTTGAGATCGCTCGGATTCAACCTTTCATTACCCCTTTGAAAATCTATATAAGGAACTCGTTGTTACATTGAAGGCATAAGATAGAATTGAGATCAAGGAAACTATAGTCCATTGTTGGCGGAACTTATGCTTGAGTCTGCATCCCTTTGTCCCTTGGAGCACTTTTTTGTTCTTCCCAAGCTTGCCTTTTGCTTGTGATCTTTCTATCTAGAGATGGAGGATTGAAGTGGTGGAGGCCCAAGTGGGGGATTCAGTTTCTCCGGTTTGCAGACGTGCCGACATAGGTTGTATCTTGTAATCTCTGATTTATATCAATAGAAATATCTTTCCCTGTCCAATAATGTGTGTTTGAATGAATATTTTATCCATGGGATTATGTCAAATGCTTATACATTATTGATTATATATGCTAGAATAGATCTAACACCATGATATATAGAATTCTTGTATTTTTTGCTTGTTGTTGAGAAAGTAATATATCAATTCAAGCTAAAGTTGGAAAGCACAACGAGGATCTACTTCAACCATCCGGAATAAGGTATGAGGTCTGATCCTTTAGTGTTAGACATTTAATTTCTATTGCATATTGGAAAGGATTGATTTCTGGAGTCAAGTTGTCTGTTGTGGTACCCCAAGCCATAGGAATTTCTCTCTGTAACATGCACCTGAGCTCAAACTCCTACTTGCTTCAATGAGATGTCCTGCACAATTTCAACTCAATACTTGCAAACAATGGATTAGATCATGTATGTTTGGTAAATAAAAATATAAAGAGCATGTCATACAACTGAATAATCGATGCTACTTTAATTCATAGAAACAAAACCATAAAAGATCAAATTGTACATCAAATGATCAATATTACATGCTTATAGAAGCCTTCTAAAGCATGAGCTATTATACAATCCTAAGCAATAAAAGACAAAAATTGAAACATTTCACCTCATTCCCCAATTGTTCATCCACATTCACACACCATGTATGCCTCCAAATCCTTAAAATTTATTATACAGTTGCAAAAGCAACAAGCATTACAGTAATTCACCAGAGGTTCTTTGCATAAAGATCCATCCCAATAGAGATGAAAGAGCCTTTATTTAACAAATGAGAGAGTGCTAAAACCCTAAAACCAAAAAACCAACCCTAACCAACTTAGCCACCTAACAAAGAGCCCAGACCTAAACCGGAGAACCGGGAGTGAGGGGAGGCCTCCACCCAGGCAAGGCGCCCCCACTCCAAACCTGTGCACTGGAAACAAGCCAAGGATGAGGCCACATGTGTGAGTCTGGATGTAGGTAAGCTCATCCTTTAGGTCTGGCAGGATCCTAATATAGGTTTGGGAAGCCCACTGATGGTGCAAGCTTTAGTCCTCACCTCGATCAAATCACCGGACCAATGAGAGCTCTCCATCTCATATTTAGTTGGAGATGACATGTCTGATAACTGATAATAAATTAATTACTCTCTTAATGATGACTCAAGTTGAGTTATGATAACTCCTATCATCATAAGTGCTCCATGAGATGTCATTTAGCCTTTTATTTTACTAAATTTGGATTATTTCGGAGAGTTTTATTTTTCTCCAAAAATAATCATTTTTTAATAAAAATTCATTTCTTATCTCAAAACTGACTTTTTTGAGAAAAAAGCCATTATGTGTCTTATTGTTGATCTGAAAGTTGGTTCTGACTAACTAGCTGATCAAGAATGATTTTTGGCTTAAGGTTAGAGCCATCAATCACTGAATTTGGAGTCTGGATGACCTACCTACCATGAACTGGTTTTCTCCATTTAATTTATGGAAAAATTAACCCAAAAACTTAGGAAAAGTAATTAAAAATTAAAAAATTAAAAAATAATTTTTTACTATTCGAAAAAAGATTTTTTTGAAAAAAAATTATATGTCCAGATGACTTAGGACATGACCATGATCTATCTAAATAATGTCTAGTAGGCTTATAACACTCAGTTGGGCTCTAATAACCCCCCAAGGCCCAGAATTCAACATCGGGCATTCCAACTTTGGAGGAAGCGGGAGAAAACCTCATCAATTATACTCAGCTAAACGCAAAGCATAATTGTCAAGGGAAAAAAACTCCCTAGAATACCCTATTTGAGATTCTACATCCCAGGAGACCGAACCACTCAAAAATATCCTACTAGCACATTTTATTACAAACCCCGCGGGGCCATGGTCAAAATTATTAAAATTAAAAAAGTGGCTAGCCAATATTGGCTAGACATGAAGATGGATCAACCGATACACTGGAATCAAACTTTGAACAAGTCTGTCAACCGGTGGCTCCTCAGGTAATCTAACTAAGTGCAAAATTAGTGGATAACACTATCCATTTTTTCCCTTAAATTCATCATGCATTCGTGAGTCTCCCTTTATCAACTCGTGCACCACTCGTGGGTTTTCCATATGCAACCCTCGTGTTAGCCTAAAATGTTGAAATTCGCAAGTTTACTTAAGGAAACATGCGAACCATTTGCGAGATGCTCCATATCAACCCACAAATTCCATTAATAATTGTTAAAAAATAATAAGATGATTAACTAGGGATAGTTGGGATCTGTTTGGTAACTTCCCCAACTTCCCCAACCATCCTAAGCCTTGAACTCCTTCCGCACAAGCAACTATAAAAACAAGGGAAGGGTATGAGGAAAGGGAACAAACTTTGGAATAAAAGTTGTGCTGGAGGATTCTATTAAGGAGAGGATCAAGAGGACTTAGGTCTTGGTTTGCAGAGGATCTTGGTTAGACATGAGGTTATGTAATGTTTCCATATCTATGTTAATAAATATTTTTTTCCTTCCATCAATGTCTTGATGTATGCTTCTAATGTTTTGAGTATTGACCTAGGTTGTAATTTTATTTAAATGCAATCATTATATGTTCATATCTCATATTGTATAATAGTATAAGATACTTTAGGGTAAATCTTTGTTGCAGGTACTAAATATTGGGAGAAAACAATAATTAGAGAAGAAGAAGAAAGCTAGGATCAACCGTTAGGAACAAGGTACAGATTCTCTTTCTCTCATTCTCTGATATATATGCTTGTGAAACCCTAGTTTTCTGGAATTAAAACACTCAGTAAGTTGGCGACCTCTAACCCCCATCCATAAGGTATATTTTCCCTAACAACATTGATGTCCAGAGTAATCTTCCAGATGTCAGACGTACACCACAAGGAATGGTTCATTGATGTGTTTTTGTTGCACATCTAAATTTCGTTGATGCAATGGAAGATTGTGTCGCAAAATGAAGCTCTGGAGATAGCAATGAAGTTAGAATCCTCACCGATTGGAGAGACCAGTCCAGGAATGATGTAGATTCAGTCACAACTATTTAACCTTATGTTGCAACTCCATGAAATTAAGAAAGGGAAAGAGATCCATAAGGATAATTTCCTATCGCTCATTAACTATGTCACAACAGGAGTGTCAAACCCAATAAATAAACAAGGGATGCCTTGGTGTAGAATATCTCAAACCTGAGGCCATCGATCGGAAGACTGCTTGTACTTGGATAAGATTGTAAGTACACTAGATAGTTTGTACTGTAAATTTTGTAAATTTGTAGGCCATGATGAGAAGGATTGCATAGCATTCCAGTTGCTGCAGGAGAAAATGGTGGATACCTATTTGGTGAATAATGAAGAGCATATGCAAGTTGAGAAAGCTCGAGCTAAATACCCTCTCACTCAGTATCCACCATCTCAATATCATCAACCTCATTATCCTCAGGCTCAATATCAATAGAATCATTAGCCCCCATGGAAACACTACCCTCAACCCAAAGGGGGTGGAAATTTCTGAGGTCGAGGACAACAACAATGAGGAGGAGGATTTGGTCGTGGAAGAGGCCAAATCATATGTTATAATTGTGGAAAAACAAGACATTTTGCTCGAGACTATGTGAGTCCTACGAAGGTATGTTCGTATTCTAAAGTTGTCAACCACATTGTTGAGGAATGTCCTCAACTAATTGCTAAGTGGCATGCCAAGAATATGGGAAATACAATTCCCCTACAGAATCCCAATCTGAATCCCAACCAGAACATACACATGATTTCTATTGATCCAAGAGAAGCAAGCATTATTGTCATAACAAGAGGAGGTGTTGCGACTAGAGCAAACCAAAATGAACAACATGACCAATCACAGGTGTGAACGATAGCACAAAATAAATTAATGGTAGACATCCAAAGAGAAAAGGAAGTATTCTTGGACACTTGACTAGAATTCATTGACAACAATCAAGCATTGATGTCTTCTCCTACACTACCAAGATGACAACTAAGGGAGATTCCTGAACGGTTTCATCAACTATTCTGAAAGAAACCGACGAGAAAGTTTAGTAAACTTAAATATTTTTTTTAAATATGTTTATGGATAACCCACGATAAATATGTTGTCGCGGAATTGAAATCTCTAATAGAAGAAACTTAGGAAGAGTTGTGACCAGACAGAAGAGTTAACCATGTTGGAAAATATTAAAGACCAGTCGCGAGTTAAGAATGATTGCGTAGATAGGAGATTATGATATGGATTATATCATTTTGGACCTGGGATTTGATGTCACTATTTTAACAAGACAAACATGGGAAAGTATGGGAAAACTGTGACTGTATTGGTCTCTTATTTAGCTCATATTATCAAATCAGTTGAAGGTCCTACCTATTGGTCGAATGACTCAGGTTCCTATCAAGGTATAAATCCTGAGAACATATGTGGATTTTGAAGTGATCAACATTGTCGATGATACAAACCCATATCCTTTACTTTTGGGGATAGACTAGGAAATATAAAATCACACCATGATCAACTTTAAGAAAAAAGCATCTTATCATTTGAAGATTCAGAGATAAGGGTGGTTGCACCAATTGATTTGCTAGAAGGACAGAGATATATCGAACCAGTACACAGTGAAGGACAAGGAGACCATATCGACCATATCTATAATATCACATCTGCAGGAGATGACTATATAAATCCAACAACTAATGGAAAGATGATTTGGTGAAGCGTTAGATCATGTACATCAGATTTGGGTGAAGCGTTAGAAAATTGGCAGAATAGGATGCATGAAGTATCCATGAGAAGATTCACAAGAATTACATGATCTATGTGAGGGGTAGGAGTAGAGGCAAGCAAGATACCTACATATGAAGGTTTATTTATCCTTACATCTTTTCTAATAGAGTTTGAAGTGAAAGTAAGAGAATCTTAGAGATTTTTCACCCTGGACTTTGTGTTGGAAGTTACACCCACTAAATGGTGGGGTACACATAAAGAATCTATCTCTGAATGGACACAATGTAGAAAATTTATGGAGATAAAATTTGGAGAAGAGATCAGTTATACTGGACGCAACTATACAAGATTCAAATACTGGTTGAACATATTGAGTACTGCCACACAACATGGAAGGCATGTCCACGACAGGAATGGGCTCATCACTTCATACATACACTAGACATGATACGAAGGAATTGGTATACATTTGTTGAGATGCGACGAGGAACTCTTGAATGGGAGGAGTTAGATACTAGCTTAACACATACATTTGAGTTCACAAATGACCATCCTTCGATCGATGTTGCATTGCAAGTGATCAAAATGAAGACATTTCAAGATATCCCTGTCGTAATGACAAACTTCAATAAGTGTCACACGACAATCCACCACTAGATAAAATTCTACAACGTGACAAGATACTTGATGATGATGACCCGCTCGACGCAAACATACATGAGTCAGAAGTTATGCGCGTGGGGGGAGGATTTGGTATTTCTAAAGACCAATTCTTGACTCCAGTAAAAGTTAAGAAAATTAATATTGGCTCCCCAGAGAATCCAAAATCTTCCAATCTTGGAGATTATTGGGATGACGAGACTATAGGGGAGAACATGGACTTATTGCATGATTTCCAGGATATGTTCCCTATGAAATTTTTAGAGATGAAAGCAATCATTGAAGACCTAGGAGAAATGAAAATATCTTTGAGGCCCGACACAGAATTGGTCAAGCAGCAACCATACTGATTGAATCCACGGTATAAAGAAAAAGTCAAGGAAAAGTTGTACCGAATGTTGGATGTAGTTATTATATAACCTATCGAAGAATCAGAATGGATCAGCCCAATAGTAGTACAAGACAAAAATGCTATAAGTGAAGCAAGAATTCACGTCGACCTAAGAAAATTAAACAACGCTTGTTTACATTAGCCATTTCCAACTCCATTTACAGATAAGGTATTGGAAAGTGTCAAGGATCAAGAGATTTATTCATTCACTGATGGTTTTTCTGGTTACCAGTATATTAGAATCATAAAGGAAGACCAACAAAAGACCACCTTTGTGACAGAGTGGGGGTGTTTCTAGTACATGGTAATTCCCTTTCGACTCACGAATGCTCCTGCTATTTTTTCTAGAATAGTAAGCGCTCCCTTTAAATACTTTATTCACAAATTTATTGAAGTCTAATTTGACGATTAGACAATATTTGGGCTCATTAAGGATCATATTGAGAGTCTCGGGATGATGTTAGAACGTTGTCGCTAGTATCAATTTTTGTTGAACATAAAGAAATGTATATTTTGTGCATCGTTTGGAATTTTGTTCAGCCATGTGGTCTATCGTGATGGAATTTTGGTCGACCCTACCAAAATTGTGATCATCCTTGACCTTCCACCACCGACCACAGTTAAGAAATTGCACACAACATTGGGACACACATGATACTATAGAAAATTTATCAAAGGATATGCATAGGTGACTTCTCCGATGGAAAAGTTACTGAAGGAATATGTTAAGTTCCAATGGATAGAAAGATTCTAAGAGAGTTTGGACATGTTGAAGAATAAGATTGTTACAACATCGATACTTGAATTTCCAAACTGGAAGAAAGAATTCCATGTACATCTTCATGTGTCATATGTCATGCTCATAGTGGTACTAACACAACCTGGAGAAGGTTCGATTGACCATCCTATGGCCTTCACCAACAAGAAATTGTGCACAACAGAGAATAACTATACCACAACGAAAAGAGAAGGGTTAGAAATGGTATACACTCTGCAGAAATCCAGACACTACTTTTACTGGGTGGACATTTTAAAATGTACACAGATCATCATTAAAATACCTGGTCAATAATCCAGTATTGGGGGGGAATATTTATTGATGGCTTCTCCTTTTTCAGGAATTCGACTCTAAAGTCATTATTAAAACTGGTCGACTAAATTCAATACCATACCATCTGTCGATGATCGAAGTGGAGAAGAACCTAGTAACCTCAACGATAGCCTCCATGATCTGCATCTATTTGCAATAACAATGCTTGATGCTCAATATAGAGACATCATACAAGTTTTGAGTACGGGTTAATTGCCAGCTAAATTTACCACTACGTTGAAGAAATAGTTGGTTTTCCAAGCTGTGGACTTCCAGTTAATCATTGGAAAGTTATATAAGATGGGCCCTGGTGATATTCTTCATCACTCCATCTTGGAACATGGGCGGTCGATGATACTGAATGAATCACATGCTGGTGTCGCAGGATGACATTACGCTAGAAGAGACATGGTGCAAAAGATCATTCAAGTGGGATTATGGCGGCCTACCATGCATGTGGATGCATGAAAAACTATCGTAGCTGTGATGTCTTCCAAAGAATCAGAAAGTCCTCACGATGAGATGAGATTCCATTAGTACCTCAAGTAACTCTACAGGAATTTGATAAATGGGTCATTGATTTTGTGGGTCCTATTAGTCCAATAGGGAAGTACATAGGTGCAAAATATATAATTACTGTGACTCACTACCTAACCAAATGGTTTGAAGCAGCACCGGTAAAATATTGTATTGATGTGACTACTATGAAGTTTCTGTTTGAAAATGTTGTGACGAGATTCGGCTACCCAAAAATTTAGTAAGCGACCAAGGTAAATACTTTGTTAACCAGTTAATTGAGGAATTAATAGAGGAATTCCATATCCAGTATAGAAAGACAAATCCATATCACCCTCAAGCAAATGGTGTTGTTAAAGAATTTAATAAAATTTTGGAAAATGTGTTGACAAAGATTTGCAATGTACAATGAGATGACTAGGATCATAAAATTTTCGCAATGTTGTGGGAATAGTGCACAACCTATAAGAGGTTGACATGCCAAACTTCATTTCGTTTGGTTATGGGAAATAATTTGTCATGCCAATGGAATACATTGTACCCAGCTTAAGGATTGATGTGATCACAGAGATGATAGATGTTGGTGTTGTCGAGGAAAGACTGTTGCAGATGGTAGAGTTGGAAGAAGAAAATTTTGTCACAGGTTATCATCAAAACATTGAGAAAGAATGACAGAAAGTATGGAATGATCGCCACATCAAGAAAAAGAAATTTCATATTGGAAGACTTGTTCTTCTGTATGATATCAAATTCTTCAAGCATCCGGATAAGTTAAAAACACTTAATTAGGACCGTATGTTCTAATTCCTATCATTGTTGGAGGCGCGGTGAAATTGCAAAATTGGATGGAACACTTGTCAAAGGACTGGTAAACAGAATTTGGCTAAATCCTTATCAAGATAGTCGTGACATAGTCGAATGAAAAAAAAAAAGAGAAAAGAGGAAAAGAAAAGAGCGAGGAAAGAATGAGAAATAAAGAAAGAAAATTGTTTAACCGTAGGAAATACATTGTCACAAAAGAAAAAACCATCGCAAAGTGCTAGTAATTCGCAAATAGAGGAAATATGTTGGAGACTCTCTGTCTGTCACAAATGAAAAATGTCATAGGAAAAGGAATTTGTCGAAGGAAGGATATCGATCGCAAGAAATAGTGACGTTGTCACAAGATAAATTTGAGTCATAGAAATGACACCTAGCCATCATTAATTTGAAAAAGCTGAGAAATTTTGGCAGCGTTCTTTTTTGTCATGTTTGTCTTTATGGCAATAAATACCACTTGATATGACAGGAAATTGGAGGCATGCATAGAAGTTTCCTAATGATCATTCGAACGGTCACCCCAAGTGACAGAAAGGACAGATACCTTTCCATTATTTTCCCAAGCGTGTGAAGGACAAACGAATTGATTTGTTAGACACTATCTCCATTCACACCCAAGTTTCATGTCATTATTGTATGCAACTAAAAGAGTCGAACTGATTTTTTCACAGATCATGGTTATTTCAATTTCCAGCACAAGCACAGATGTAGAATCTGAAGTTGTGACTGCAATCATCATGGAATATATTGTTGGATACATCCCACTGTCACCTGCGGTTGTCGAAAAAGATGAGTAGCCTCCATTTGTCCCGTTAGTCAAGTCACGACTAGACCAATCGGGTCTTTCTGTTGCAACAAGAGGGAAATTCTCCACAAGCTGAAAGAAAACACCATGACCACCACCATCATCGGAGGAGGAAGAGGAGGAAGGATCAGGACATGATACTATGCTACCACACGTCCCACCAAGACGATCTAATGCACCAAATATTGATGTTCTAAAGAATGCACACTACCCACTGCAAACACCAACTATGTCGCAAGGAGTTCCAATGTCGCAGAACATTCTTCCAAACCTTCAGAAGTTGACCTTCATGGATCACGACACACAAAAACAATGATATTTGGACCTGAATAATTTCATGTTGCTTATACACAACACACTAGATGTCCTAAAGCGCTTAGCTACAATGGAATGGCTAAGAGGTATACATCAGGTAGGTCTATTGGCATTACTCTTTATGTTGCATTTCAACCAAATTGTAGAAGTAAATGTGTGTGTCAATAAGTTTTTGGTATCATTTCATGTTGGTTTCCTATCACTCGACAAGAAAGTTTTTGTGCATGTCGAACTCATAGCAGCAATTACAAGATTACCACTTAGGCATAGACCCGACGCCATATTTCTAGAAATACCAAGACACTATGTTGGTGACCAAGATGAAATACAAGTATGATTTTTCTATGGATACTAGAGGGTTCTTAATCAACTCCATCAATGACGATATTGTTCGATTCCTTGCAAAGATATTGGCTACCAAATTGTTGAAGAAGATGCGACTGAACCAATGTAATGCAAGGGTGATCGCAGTGGTTGAAATCTGTGTGGAGGGAGTTCAAATTAATTGGTCACATTATCTGTTGAAAGATTTATTGGAAAATTTAGAAGATTCACGGGAAAAAGGTACTCCATTCCACTACTCCTGGCTTCTCATTTTAATTTCATTTATCGGATGGTTAGAACCAGCAAATTACATAGTGGTAAAAATACCATTGCGTTATCGAGGAGATAGATACAAGAATATTTGGTACAAAAAAGATGACAAAGAAATATAGACATACAACAATGTGAAATTATTTATGCACATAGAATCCATACAATGACAAGTAAAGAAACAAGCAATAATTATAGATGAAACCATTCGACGGTTTCAAAACATCATTAAATTTTCCATTGTGCCACATCACATCTTGTTGTAGCCGTGACAAGATCCACAACACCAATGGTTGGTGACCCAATTTTTTTTACTAAAGAAGAATTCAAGGCCATTACCCTAGATTGGCTAGAATAATGGCAGTTTCCTATCGTAGATGACATAATAGCTATCGAATAAGGGCTGCAACATAACGACCCACAAATGCAAAATGATGGTCAGCAGCGAGGGGACCCATCACCGCCAGACACATAATATCCCAACCCACCCCATAATAGTTCAAGTACAACTGTGACATACCCAAGGGTAGGAGAGAAGAGGAAACAGGATGAGGGAGAGCATACCAAGACAAGGTGAAAGAAAATAAAGGTTGAAAAAATAGAAATTATTGTCCACCTTGATGGTGAATATTTTAACCTTCTAACTGAAGCAATGGTAGAAGTTGTGCAGCAAATATTGAAGAATATAGATGAGTGATAGATAGATAGATCTCACATGAAGTATCATAGATCTACTAGTAGTGCTTTGTAAAGCTGTAAAAGAAATATGAGTCACAGTTGATTATACACCATAAGTGATAGAATCGAAATACTTGTCGAGAATGTCAGACGAGAGACCAAGTGATGTACCAATTCCAATTCCACCAATAAGGACTCAAGTGGTGGGTGAAGCACTCAACCTGGGAATGGCACAATTAAATACTTTAGCCAAAAACTTGGGCCATGTGACCATTTATTTCTCACAGATGTCTCTATATGAAGTCTATGCAATGCAGAATGTCACGGTCACGGAAATGAAGGTAAGAGAAGGTGATTTGATTAAGCAGGTGAAAGCAACAAATAAGATTGTTAGAAAAGTGAAGAAACCAGTCAAGGAAGTGGAAAAAAAAAACACTTGCGAAGAGAACAAGAATATATTAGACAATGTCGCAGCACCTTCTTGCACCAATTTTGCATATTATGTAGGCATCATAGAGGAAATGTTCATAGAGGCCAAGGTCATCCAACTTGGCAAGATCACAGATGACCTTCACAAAAAGGTCGCAGAGTTAGAAGAGTAGGTGAAAGCTAGTACACCTGTAGAGGTGTTAAAAGAAAGAAGAAAAGCAGTGACAAAGGCTACGGAGAACATAGAATAATAAAAGTAATTGTGTACCAAGGCCATTGACCAATTTTCTCAGACTTGGGAAGCATGGATTGATGATGTGGAATTGGAGAAACTCACAGAGGATTTGTGCACTGCTAAGAAAGAAGAAACCCAGATGAAGAATGAAAGGAAGAAGTTACCCTTAGTAGAGAAAATGGATAAGGTTGAGGAAATGAAAAAACTTCAACATGAAGTTGCAGTGTTGCACACTCAACAATAGCAAAGGACTGACATACTTGTAGAGTTGCAGGATGAAACATAAATAATTACATGCATCATTCAACCTGTACATCAAAGGGTACGACGAGTAGCAGAGACCATATGACTCGTAACGTTGGAACACATTAGTTCTGACCTTGTCAAACAATTGTAGAAGGAGGAAGACGTGCGATAAGAGACAGAGGAGATAGTGAAAATATTTCATTATTTTCAAAGCAAAGTTGTCACAAATGAAGAAGTTGTGGAATAGCACAGCATGGCTCAGTATGAGCCACAAGTGAGTGTTGGGTACCTATTGGCCCTAGGGAAAGATAGGAAAATTTCAGTGAGAATTATTCTTGGAAGATAAAGAGACTAGTCGCAGGGAGAAGAAGTTGCGACAGAAGCAGATGAAGGAGGAGGATAAGCTACGACAGAAGTAGTTGTGGAAGGAAGAACAAGGTAGAAGAAGAACCTACATAGGAAGCTATGATGGAGGAAGACAGAATCATATAAGAAATAAATAGATAAGACAGAAGAAAGTAGTTGCATAGGGAGCTATGACAAGAGAATATTTTGTGAAATAAGAGAAGTTGAAACAGAAAAAATCCACGACAGAAGGAAAGGATGTGATGAGATCAGTCATGAAGAAAGGAACCATGAGAGAAAAGGAATGCAAAGAAGCAACAACTAAAAATGACAACTCAAGAGATCATGGGTATGAAGTCGGCTAGAGTCACACATGCTTTAAGGAATAAAAGCATCTTTGTATTTTGGGTCGATAGTGCCTACTTACAAGTGTAACTAGAATAGGAATGACATCCTATTGGCTAATAAAATGAAGTCGGTTGAATGCGACATGTAAAGAGTCTATAAAAGGAAGAACCCAAGTTGTATGTGGGTTACTTACTTGGTGCCACTTACATCCTCTTATGTTACTTACTTTCTTAGTTGCTTAATTCCTAGTCAGTTAGTTGTGTCTATAAGAAGCATTAGTTGATCCAGTATGTGTGTGGATCAACAGTAGAGTCAAAGAGAAGAGTTAGTTGATCCAGGATATGTGTAGATCGACGGTAGAGTAAAGTAGAAGAATATTGAACAAAAAAATACTAGAGAGCATGAGAGGAGAGTGAATTCTATATATATAAGAGAAGAAGATATAGAACAGATTCTACAGCTGAGCGCATAGGAAAAAGGTGCCATATATTTCTCATGCCAAATGAAGAGTACCTTTGTCTTTTTTCCCAAATGGGTTTCCACATTAAATACTATTTCATTGAGTAGTTGATGAATGTTTTTATATTGCATGAATGTATATGGTGAATGTGCTTAAGTCACGGGAATGTATATTGTGATTAAGTGTTTATGTATTTTCTTATGAATAAGTTCTCGTATACATGAGTCACACTGTTGATAGATAACCTATGTGTTAAAGCTTATATTGTTGTTATAATCTTTGTAGATGGATAAGTTAAGTAGTGTATTATATGTACATAGTAAGAATAAGTAATACACCCATTGACTTTGGTCGAGTGAGTTGGTAAGGTGCCAAGGGAGAAGAAATCCCCACCCAACTGCAAAACATGGTTCTAGAAGTTACCCATAAGAGATATCTCGGTTGAGACTACATCTGCATTGTAGGTGTTGCCAACTGAGCCTTTCTCTGTCAGGTCGATAGCTTGGCCTTTGTTGCATAGAAAATAAGGTATGAACCTAGTTCAAAGGGAGAAACACCAAGAAGGACACTCTCCAAACTCAAAAGGTGAAGGAATATACAAAGGTTATGTTTTTCCCTACAAATTTTGAAGGTCGGATCACACTTTATAGGATTTTGATTACATTTTGAAGTAGAATAATATCGATGTATTTTGTATTCCTACAAAGGCACCTCCAGATATTTTTCAACACCAGCCTCAACAAATCCACAAAATTCTACAAAATTCCAAGTGGCGAGCTTACTCTATTTTAATCTAATTTTGATTTTGTCAACCAGTTAAATGTAAAGTTTTAAGTTTCTTCCTATAATATTATATTCCAATGTAACATAAAGTATAGACGAGGATTGAATATGAGGTCAATTAGCATGTCCTAAGAATATGGATTGTAGTTATAATGAGTCCACTTGTCATATATTGTCAAATACATGTAATCTAAATTGGATAAGGCTAGGAAAGTTGATCCTCACCTCATGGAACTAAGATCTAAATTTGTAACGGATTCAATCTATAAAAAGGATGGTTTCAAGATAAGAGTGGGTTGGTGGGTTGAAAGAGAAGGTCTGGTTGAGACAAGATCCAACTTTGTAAATATAGATTGTTTTAATCAAGTATCAAATTATGATCAGATAACACTTCTTCTATGTTTTGATTATGCATTCCTTTATCTCTTATGTGTGATACTTTTATTGAACATAGAATTTTTTTTCACTACATAAAATGTCTCACTTATTAAAGATCGAATAGAAAAGGTTTCTTGTTTATTGTCTGTAACAAATGAGTTTTTTCTATATCTGTCTATTAGCTTCCAAAACATTGTTTTGGAAACTAAGTTCTTTAAGATATGTATGTATGTTATGTCCTGCATTTATAAATGTTTATTTCTATATCATCCCTTTGTTTTGGGCTGTATCAAACTATAGAAGTATGCATGTTATTCAATTATTTTCTACATGTTTATCCATCTGAATGTTTAATTTAAACGGGACCTTTTGTCCTATCTAACTTGCATGTTAACTTAAAATCCCAAACTATTTCCAATCTAAATCCAAGTGCTCTATATTCTCCCTTTAGCAGTCGAATTGTATACCTTAGAGGTAACACCCCCATTAGGATGTAGTTCATGTGTTGAGGTTTAAACAATTCGAATTTACACAATTTGTAGATCCATGGGTTTCTATCTGTTAGGATTAATTAATCCTCCTTTTTCCAATATAGTCTATTTGGTCATTTTTACTAACTTAGTAAGTTATTATCACTACACTAGATTATGGGGGACACACCTAGAGGTTATCTGCCACTTACTGGATCTTCATTCATGAGTTTATGTTCCTCTAGGACCAATACCTACATTATAGGAGGCCACTCTGAGTGCCACCATCAGTCTACTTCAGTTGGTTGTGGTAGGTAAGAATTTATGTTGAGTTATCCTCCAGTTACTTTCAGTTAGATCAATATCAGTTATACTAGCACCAATTTTTCATGCATACAGGGAGAGTGGCACATTTTATCCACCTACCATATTAGTTAACTGGTTGTTGAATGGTTTAGAAATCCAGACTTAAACTAGTGAGATCTAGCTGTGATTTTTCCACACTAAGTTAGCTAAACATTTAGTTAGAGTTGGTAGATTCGAATCCTATCCATGGTATTCGAATTCTATTTATTGTACTACCATTGTATTATTGATTAATGAATGAAGATTAATTTTTCAATTAGCGTAGCAATTCATGTCCGATTAATCTGAAATTTGTGTCATGAATGCTCAATGTACATTGATATTAATTATTCCACTCCATAATTCATTTCCAATATATCTAATCTTAGCCTGTAGATCTATGGTTCTCAAATTTAACATGGTATCAAAGCCTTGTTTAGGTTAAACTCAAACCTCAAAAATCTCCATTGTGCACCAGAAGTAGATGAGTTTCCACATAATACTTGGAATCATAGCATTGCTCCTTCTGGATTTTTTCCAGAGAAGTCTATCCAGGTGTGACAGACTTTGAAAAAGTGCACATGTCAAGGTGGAAGGGTTTTAACTAACATATTATTGTGAATTGGTTTGTTTTACAGTGATATTTTGCAGGTAACTACATAGCTTTTTGAAATATTTGACTGATCAACACACAGTGAAATGGAGAATCCTTCTGTTCGTACACCCAAAATCCTTACACCCTTCATTTACATTGATGGGAAGGTGGATATACAGATGGTCTTGCACAACAAGGGATTTTTTAGGATGACAATTGAAGAGAAGTTGAGCCCTATCAATACGTTGAGAAATACAAGTTTCTAAACCGGCTAGGTGAAGCCTTCGGCTTCATGTAAATTTGCATATCTAGGGATATTTTGTTTCACCTTGAGGGACTCAAAACTCCAAAGGAAGAATGGGAAAATCTTGAATATTTGTTTGGAAAACAAGATGATCTTAGAAGCCATATTTTTTAGAATGAACGCGTTGCACTACACCCCAGAAATTTCGAGACTATTCATCAATTCTTTTCAAAATACAAAGCTCTAGTAATAGAATGCAAACAATGTGGAATAGAAAGGAAAGATGAGAAGCTTGTGATGCCAATTCTGAGCAATCTTAGCTCATATTTTTCAGTATTTGTCTCTACTTTCCATTCCATAAGAGTTTACATTCCAAATTGGAAGATTCCTTCTCTATATGTGTTTGCAGAGTCTTTGATTCAAGAGCAAGACAAATTGATTTAGATGGGATTGATTCAAACCTCCAAGAATCAAGCACTCTTAGCTGGAGACTCTAGCAATGCACAAGAAAGAGGGAATCAAAAAGGGAAGGAGACCAAAAATATGGATTCGAACCCAAAGGAGAATAAAAAATATTCAGATGGATCCTCAAGTTTCAAGAAGAAGAAGAAATTTGAGAAGGCTAAGTGTTCCTATTGTATCAGAGGCTTTCATCCAGAGAGCCAATGCATGAAGAAAACCATTGATCAATAATCAAATCTCCTTGAACAGAACAATATTGCTCTACCACAAAGCGTAAGGAAGTATGAAGCTAGACAACAGATAGAAGAACATGGAGTTTCCATGCCTTGAAAGAAAGTGTCTCTCAATAAAAGTATTATCTCATTGATTCAAGAGCATCCAACCATATGGTTGCATCCAAAGAATCCTTTACCTCTCTGGATATCTCAGGAGGACCTAGAATTCATATGGGGGATGACTCACATATCCCAGTTGTAGGGAGAGGTTCTATTAAAATCTAGCATGGATAGTTCAAGAATGTATTCTATGTGCCCTCTCTTGCAACAAACTTGTTATATGTATATCAGATGACACACACTGGCTCACCAAAGCGATTGGTATTTGGTCTCAACTCAGTAAATATCACAAATATCTCAACTGGGAAGATTTTAATGAAAGGTGTTGAAATCCATGCCTCCAAAGCATATGCATTCTCACACTTCATGCCATACTCAGATCTAGCACATTCTCAACTTTCATTTAAAGCAGATAAAGGTATAAAATCTTCTTTGTTTCCATTTTCATATATATATTTATTGTCTAATGTTTCAAATTCAAATGATGCGGAAGAATATTAGAATTATGTTGATATTAAGATTACACCTCAAGAGGATTTAGATCTAGATCCATCATATATTCCATCTCAGCGACCTAAATGGGCCCAAAAGGTTATTAAAGCAGATGGGGATATTGTTGGGAATCCAGATGATAGAAGAAGAACAAGGTCCCAATGTCAAAATGAGTATGTTGCACTATCCAATACAGATCCACTTCTCCCTGAGAGGTGTTTCACGATTATGGGATCAGATCCTCAAACATTCAAAGATGATTTCCAGGATCCAATATGGAAAGCATCTATGGATGAGGAATTTGATTCGCTACAAGACAACAAAACTTGGGATCTTGTAACCTTACCTCCAGGGAGGAAATTAGTCTAGTGAAAATGGGTCTACAAGACCAAGATAGCATATGATGGAACCACAACCAAGTACAAGGATCGATTGGTGGAAAAAGGATACTCACAAGTCCATGGATTGGACTACAATGAGACACTCACTCTAGTAGAAAGAATGGACTCTATCTAACTAGTCTTGCCAGTTGCATCTTCAAAGAGGTGGGAGGTACATCACATGGATGTAAAGAGTTCCTTCCTCCATGGTGACCTGAAAGAGGATATCTATATGAAACATTTTGAGGGTTACATTGAGTATTATTTATTAGTTTTCAAACTAAGGAAATATTTTTATGGGATCAAACAAGCTCCAAGGGCATGGTACTCCAAAATGGATGCCTTTCTCATGTCATAGAAGTTTGAAAGATGCGTATCATACTGCAATTTTTACATGTAGAAGAAAGAGGGGTCATTATTGTTGATTATCCTATATGTGGATGACTTGATCATTACCATCAATTCTGTTGTTGGATTGAGAAGAATCAAGTTAGCTTTGAATAAATCATTCGCTATGACTGATCTATGACTATTAATATATTTCATTGGTCTCAAAGCAATTAAAAATACTTCAGGAATCATGATCTCACTGTCTAGATACTCATCATATTTTCTTATGAGATTCCACATGGAATATTGTATAGAAAATCATTTTCCCTTCCTATCTAGCATCAGGCTAGAAGAAGGTGGTTCTACACCATTGGTTGGAAGCACCCTTTTCAGGCAGCTCATTGGGAGACTTATATACCTCACACATTCGAGACCAAATATATCTTATGCAATGAGTGTTGCTTCCAGATACATTAAGGAGACACATGAGCTGCGCTAGACAGCAGCAAAGCGCATCTTGCACTATGTGCAGGGTACTAGAGAATATAGGATCCATTATACAATTGATGCATAGTTAGATCTCATCGGCTTCACAAATTCATACTGGGATGAATATGGGAATGATAGAAAATCCACTTCAGGATTTGTGTTTATGTTGAGATCTGGGCCAATTTGTTGGTCCAGTAAGAAGCAAGCAACACTTGCACTCTCTTCAGTAGAAGCAGAGTATAGGGGGGTTATGAATGCATCTATTCAGGAAGTTTGGTTGCATGGCATCTTGACAGAATTTGAGATTTTCACTTCACCTTCAATGGACATATATTATGGCAACCAAAGTACCATAAATATATCCTGTGATCCAGTCCAGAAGCAGCAGACGAAGCATATTGAATTTTACATGCATTATATTCAAGAACTAGTGCATGATAAAAATATCACACTGCATTACTACCCTATAGAGGAGAAGATTGTAGATATTTTTACCAAGTCCTTCACATAGAAGATATTTTCTTTCCTCATATCTCTTCTCGGTGTAAAGGCTTGATTCATTATTTCTTGATTCCTTCTTATTTTGAAGGGAGGGGGGGGGGGGGGGGGGGNGTCACTTTTTTCCTAGTTGTCAAGGCTCAAGTTGTCCAAATTTAGGATTAGGGGCGATGTATGATTAATTAATCCTCATTTATCCAATATAGTATATTTGGTCATATTTCCTAACTTATTAAGTTATTCTTATTGTACTAGAGTATGGGGGACACACCTAGAGTTTATATGACACTTAATTTATCTTCATGCATGATTTTATGTGCCTCTGGGACCAATCCCTACATTATAGGAGCCCAATTTGAGTCCACTAGTTGTCTCCTTCAGTTGGTTGTGGTACGTAAGCATTTATGTTGAGTTATCCTCCAGTTACTTTCAGTTATATCACTATCAGTTATCCTACCACTGGTTTTTCATGCATGCAAGGAGAGTGGCACCTTTTTCCACCTACCGCATCAGTTAACTGATTGTTGATTGATTTAGACATTCATAGTTAAACTAGTGAGCTCCAGCTAGGATTTTTCCACACTTAGATAGCTAAAAATTCAGTTAGAGTTGTTAGATTCGAATCCTATCCATGGTATTCAAATTCTATTTATTGTACTACCATTGTATTATCGATCAGTGAATGAAGATTAATGTTGTGATTATCAAATCAATTCTTGTCCAATTAATCTGAAATTTGTGTCATGATTTTTTTGCTCAGTGTACATTGATCTTAATTATTTTGCTACATAATTCCTTTCCAATAGAACTCATCTTAGCATTTAGATCTATGGTTCTCAAATTTAACATTGTCATCATGTTTTATGCCTCATTGTTTCCACTTCTCATTATAATGCTAAAAGACAAGCCAACATTATCACAACCTATTTGTTGTTTCCACTTTCATGTCGTAGAAGTCATACACATTGGGTATGCTGAGTTGTGCATGTCAACCAAAAACAAAAAATTAAAATATAATGAGAACAGAAAATACACTAGCAACAGTGAAAAGATAACCTAGATCATAGCTTTATCATATATATGATGACAGGAATTCATATTCTACATACTAGAAATAGATAGGATTCAAACCAAGCATACATACTATGTAGAAAGATAACCTAGATCATAGATTTGTCATATATCTGATGGAAGGAAAACATATTCTACATACTATGAAATTTTATTTCAAATTTTCATTATCTCATGAAATACAGATCAATGATATCATACATTAAATAATCACTTTTGCACAAGTTATTATGTAGTTAATACACTTAGAAGGCCACTTAAGTTATGCAATAGCTAATACACTTAAACAATAATTGTGAACCTTCAAAACATGAATAATATCTCAATATATAGCCTTATATGTGCCTCAATAAATTACAACCACTGTTACTTTGTGAATTCCTTAGTAGAGCACAATGAATAGTTAATAGCAAAGGTCATTCATGCAGAGTTTAGATCCCATCCACCATGCGTGTACAACTAGTTTTGAGTCTTTTGACAAACTGTATCATTTAGTTTCACATGTTTGTAATAGGTTTGGGGCATTCTCCAGTATTGCAACCGTGGATTCATTTGTTGTATCGGCCTGGATTAACTATGGGGTACATGGTGCATATTATTGGGGTAGTTATTCATTAACATTCAACCATATTCCTTCACAATCTGAACAGACATAATCCACATCTGCATCAACATCAACTCTATTTTATTCATCTATGTATATTGTTTCTTGAAAGTCTGCAACCCTTGACTAATATGCATACTTAGGTTCATATGTTGTATTATTTCTCAACCCCTTTGGAGGACATGATAACACTACATACTAATCAGTCTCAATTGGATCTTATACATAGAATACTTGTTGGATTGCAATGCTAGAATAAATGGATCATCTTACCAACGATTTTGACTTAGGAATTTCTTCATGTTCACCATTATAAAACTAAAATCATCAATTTTTATCTCTCTTATTGTAAACATCGACCCAATCATATTTGGAAAATGTGTACTCCACATAAAAATAATCCAATGTAATAATATTTGTTACCACTCCATAAAATGTTGTTTTTTTAAGTATAGGATTTGCATCTTTGGAACTTGATATCATAATTGATTGAGCTTCTATACACACGCCGCTATTTTGGGTGTTTCTCTCAATCTATGTGCTTTTGGTATGGAATTTATAACCATTGACTATGTGTCCCTTGTACTTTTTCACAAATTGTTTGGGGCCACGTGCAAGCCATTTAAGTGCATTAGACACATTTTCATTTCCTTCCACCTACAGATTTTTAAAGGATGTTAGAACAGACATTCAACGTTTAAGGGAATATTTAGTTTCATGCATGACAATATTCTCATTTAATAATTTTGAAGTACTTATTATATGAAGAAGACATCATTGCGTACTTTTTTTATCCAACTAGTAAAATTATGGGTGTGGAGTTTCTGCAATAAAGCTTCATCTTTTTGGGCTTGGGTAACTATGTTGGAAATCTCCATCTTATGCATCCTAATTTGATGCCAATTATGGACAGTGAAAATGGTTCTTAATTTGTTGGATAAAATATGAATAAAAGAATAAATTTATCTCAACATGTTACTTACAGCTCTATCGATGGATCAACTTCATCTGCGTGAAATAGAACCCATATATGGGCTTGTTCCCAACTAATGTAATCTAGTTCAGGAGACATCAAAGTAGATAAAGGATTTCCATCAAGCATAACTTCTTCGACTTCATCATCCCATACTTCATTTCTTCCTTGTATTCTTATGATAGTTTCCAAACCTTTCAATTATCCTCCACAAAATTTTATTAATTCCTTCACAATGTACCTTTCAGTGATGCATCCTTCGAGCCTATTTTTGTTCCTTACATAACTCTTGTATAATTTCATGTTCCTACAAAATTAACATGAATTTTTCAGTAATACCAAAAGCTTTGAGAAAAAAATTTTGGTTGTTGTGCTTAATACAAAATATATTTTTGCTTACCTCCAAAAGGGGTACATCCATCTATATGAAATTGGGCCACATTATCGTATCTCTCGTACCAAGTGTACATTAAAATGCACCATTATATCAAAGAATGAAGGAGGGAAGTAATTTTCAAGAAAACAAAATGTCTCCCTGATATCTTTTTCTAACTTGTCAAGACTCTTTGTTGAAACTGATTTTGCACAAATTTTCCTATAAAAGTAGCAAAGCTTGCAAAGCGTCTTTCGAACACCACTTAGTAGCACATGTTGTATAGATATTGGGAGGATTTGTTTCATTATAACATGATAATCATGTGCTTTCATACCATGAAACTTAATCTTCTCAATAGATATATGGTTTTTTGGATTAGAGTTGTAACCATTTAGCACTTTTAACATGAAATGAACACGAAATAGATTCTCTTTCTCTTTCTTTGAAAGAGTATGTAGTGCAAGTGGAAGGAGTATTTTTTATCCCTTGAATTCCTCAAACCCAATTCTTTCAAATCATCACATGATTTTTTTATGTCTTTGCACTTTCAATTTATGTCTAGAAGAGTACCAAATATGCTTTCACATACATTCTTCTATTCATGCATTACATATAAGTTGTTATGTATCATGATTTTCTACCTCTAAACACATTAAAATATCAAAAGAATATTAATATGGAGGTAAATAGAAACAATGAATTCAACCAATACATAAACACATTGAGATCATATAAGCATGTGATGTTTAATAATTAGGAATTGTTGATGGATCCACAAACATCCCAATATGGAAGAATGAATAGAATTGACCATCTCTTCCACACGACAGCATTACTTTTGTCATATTTTTCCTTATTTCTTTTCCTTTTGTTTGATTCATTTTTCCCCCAAATTGATTATTTTCCCTTTGTTTCATTAAAATTATCTGATACTTTTATGACTGGAGGGGCGTAATGATGCTCCTCCTTCCCATTAAATGGTCCATTTTGCGAATGAAACTTATTATTTTGTGGAAGAAATATCATATGTCCCATGTAAACACACGTCTTGCTACAATTGAGGTACTGTGATTTTGTGTTCTTTCCACATATGGTACATGCATTATAGCCTTTGGTCATGCAACCAGCCAAATTTCCATAAGCAGGGAAGTCATGGATTACCCACATTATAATTTCCTTTATGTTAAAGCAAATATTATTATAAGCATCATATGTCCATACCCCCTGTTCCCATAATTCCTGTAGGTCATCTAGCAAAGGTTCCAAATAAACATCAATGTCATTGATTGGTTGTTTGGGGTCGGGTATTAACAATGTTAGCATACAATAATTCATTTTCATACACACCAATGGTGGAAGGTTGTATGTAACTAACACTACAGGAAATACATTGTATGTACTACTCAAGAATCCAAAAGGATTAAATCCATCTACTACCATTGCAATACGTACATTATGGGGTTCATTAAAAAACCCAAGCCATCTGTCATAAATAGTTTTCCATGTTGGGTTGTCAAAAAGGTGGCGCATTTGACCATCATTACTTGCATTTTCATGATTCCAACTCATTTTTTGTGACACCTCTAGAGAGATGCCGAAGAAAAAAACCATTTATAAAATCTATATTATCATACCATACACTATGAAAAACACAAAACATAATGCAAGAAAGGGAAAATTTGAATAAAATCAAAGTGTTAAAAATCATACCTATACATTATTTCAACCTTGGTGCTATGGGGAAATACCTTAGCACCTTGGCAGGAACACCTTTATGCACCTTTTGCTATTGAGCATCCACCTTACATCGATATTTTCTAAGCGTTGAGAATTCGTCTTTACTTTCATAATTTCCTTGATATAAAATACAATCATTTGAATATGCGTGTATCATATCATAGTGTAATCCTAATGATTTTATCAAATTTTTTGCAACATATGTAGAATATGGAAGTGTATTATCCTTAGGAAGCATCTATTTTTTAAAATTTAACATTTGGCCAAAACTTGAATCAGACCATCCCTTCTTCACTTTAAGAATGTAAAATTTCATGGTTGTTGATAGTTTTGTGAAATCAATACAACCGAAGTACAATGGTCTTTTGGCACCTTCGATCAGTTTCTTATATTAATTAACATCATTCATTATCTCGTTTGATTCCAACCCCTCATTTTCACAACTCTCTTTGATATTTTCATTAATACATTGATGAGCATCATTCACCATTTGAAGCATTTCATCATTAACCGTGGTTGTATCATCATCATTGTCAAGAAGTTCATAATCATTTTGAAAAATGTTGGAGAATCGTCAACATGATTATCATAATCATGCTTTGTAACATGTCCATATTCATGTTATTAAGACAATTAAGATTCATGACAATGATTTTATGGTTTTAATGAAATAATAATCACAACATAGATTGCACAGATGGAATCTGCAGGAGACAAAAAAAATAGAATTTACACATATAAATATAAATTATATATTTACTCCCTATATGCGAGTGGGAAAGTGGAATGAGGGCCACATATTTTTGTAAATATAGGGTCCACATGTGTAGAGAACGTTTCGTCGATCATGTTGACATTAAACAAAGGGAAATAGTTTTAATGGTAGCACGCGAGGAAGGGAAAGAATTATGGAATGTGGAGAGGTTGGATGGTAGCATTTATGTGATCAAATTGTTGAAACCAATGCAACAAATGAATGATGATAGACCAGGGACCGATGGGTACAGTGGAAACATGGGAATTGATTGTGATAAGAGGGATGAAGGACTAAGCATTAAGGATATTATGGACGCAACCATGGATGGAAATCCAATGCATTTGATGTGGCCATTCAATGACGGTACCAGGAGTATTATTTAGGAGGTAATATTTATTAGCATGGGGTTGGTTGGGATAGCAAGGCGAGGTGAGAAAAATTGGCGGGTTAATTCTCCCAAGGGGTGTTTTTTCCAAGTAGGATAAAAGACAACTAAAATGCCCCACTTTTCTGGCAATTTTTTTATAAAAATAGGTCGAAATTGTTATTTCTACAATTTAGAAATTTCAACAATCTTGATTTCCTACCCCAAACTAAATGATAAAATTGTAAAACTACCCAGATCGTTGAAATTGTGATTCCACTAGAAATTGTGATTTTAGTAAGAATTTATCTACCTAATTTCGGAGGGTTGGCGGTGTTTTGGTTAATGTTTCCTAGTTCGTATTGTACGCTAGTTGAGGATGGCCCCCTAACAGAGGATGCATTGTCATCATGGTGATAGAGGAAGGGGAGATCGTGGTTTTATGGATGAAAATCTAGAGAAGGACTACATGGAGGAAATCCCCTTCCATATCGATGAAGCTATCACTAAGATGGAGGACAAGGAGATGCAGGGGAATATGGACAAGTAGTGCCAGGAAGAGAATCCCAACTTGTACTAGGTTATGAGAAATTTTTTGGTAAATATCATGATGGAAAGAGAGAGTTTTGGAGATCCAGTGACTCAGATTCTGAACAATTTGAAGTAAGACTTGTTCCATAACGTCATAGATATGGAAGGAGTGCGGGAGCTGGTGAAATCTCCATTCAAGGTGAACAAGGAGCAAGGGGTCTCCTTCCTAGGGGACTTGGTGCACCCATTTTAGTATCATTTAGAGAATGTATCAAAGAAGAAGGCTTCCCTAAAAGCGGGTCCTACGTAACTCCTGCATGTATAAATTTTGTCTATTTTTCTTTGTTTTCGGCAATGGCCTTATGTATTTTCAAAGTTGGACTTGAGCAACAGGTTATGGATATGTGTGTTAGGAGAGTTAACATAGATTTGATGTTATTATATTATTCTATAATGGTGTTTAGATGGGGACAGGGACCATTGCGATAATTGTTCTAGACATTTTTAGGGTGATGGTTTTATTGTTGCAATGTGAAGGGTAATTATGGTTTATTTTTGGGATCTCTAGTTGATCCGATCTCTATTTTGGATGGACCAAGTCAGTAACACTATGTACATTTCTTTTTCAGTTGTTAATAGAAGTTTTTCTCCTCTTACTCACAAAAAATAAAAATAAAATTGATATCTTTACTATAATATATGTATGTTTGAGACAATATTATTTCAAAAAATAATCATGATACCTGACTGGGAAAGCTCTCTCCATGTAAATACCAAATTTTATATTATTCAATTATACCATCACAGATCAAATACTCTTGTATTGTATCAAATGTTTGTACATTCATTATGCCAAATTTATTACAAGGGAATTTTGTGGTCATATTATTCTTTGAATGCTCTTTAGAAACCTTTAATAATTCCTCAACCCCATCTCTATATTCTTTTAATGTTCTACACATAACCAATTTTCAAGACACGTCAATTTAAATGATTACAAGTTACAATTAAAATATTTTTGCTATATTACAATAAAGGATAAAGGATACAAAGTGTGCCTGTTTTTCAATCTCATCCAACTTCTTTTGTCCATTTCAGAATAATATCCAAGATCCTTTGAAATTATGCCTACAAGATATAACAAATTTTAGTTGAATGAGAGGTGGAAGGAAGCAAACAAAATTGCTTTGCAAGGGGAGGACCTAAAAAATAGAATAAGAGATAAGGACGATGAAATTGTTTGGTACACAGTTACCCTATTGTAGGACCCTTTGATACACATCCAAATATAATCCTTGCAACAGTTGAAATATTAACACTCACAGTTATGATTGCTTCTCCACAATTAGAACTAAACCTTTGTTGATTCAAACTCAACAATGGAGAAAACAAAGCTTAAGATTTTCACGATTGGAAGAAAAACATGAAACAAACTATGCATCAAAATCTGCACCAAGTGGCCCACATTTGAGATTACTAACAATCACAAAGCTCTCTCCATGTAAATACCAAATGTTATATTGTTCAATTATACCATCACGGATCAAATGCTCTCGTATTGTATTAAATGTATGTACATTCACTATGCCAAATTTACTACATGGGAATTTTGTGGTCGTATTATTCTTTGAATGCTCCTTGGAAACCTTTAAGAATTCCTCAACCCCATATCTATATTCTTTTAATATTCTACACATAACAAGTTTTCAAGACATATAAATTTAAATTATTACAAGTTACAATTAAAATATTTTTTCTATATTATAATGAAGAATCAAGGATACGAATCGTACCCATTTTTCAATTTCATCCAACTTATTTTGTCCATTTGGGAATAAGATCCGCGCTCCTTTGAAATGATTACTACAAAGAAATAACAAAATTTAGTTGAATCAGAGGTCAAAAGAAGCGAAGAAAATTGGTTTGTAAGGGCAAGACCTAAAAATTAGAATAGGAGATAAGGAGGATGAAATTGTTTGGTACAAATTTACTCTATTGTAGGAACCTTTGATGCACATCTAAATATATGCCTTGCAATAGCTAAAATATCAACACTCAATGTTATGATTTCTTCTTCGCAATGAGAACTAAACCTTTCTTAATTCAAACTCAGCAATGGAGACAGCACAACTTAATATTTGCAAGATTGGGGAGAAAAACACGAAAGCACACCCTGCATCAAAATTTATACTAAGTGGCCCACATATGAGAGTACTAATAATTACCATACATAACGTTGTCACTAACTAGAGTTATGCTCACAAAGGGATGCACTGCAGTTTTGGATGAACACAAGGATAGCTAGGTTCTATTGCTTAGAATTATAACTAAAGGATACACCTCGCATACACCATATGCACTACAAATCCTAGGATTTGATGCTTAGAAGTATAACTAGAGGATTCACCTAACATGCACCATATAATTATAACAATGTTTAGACTATTGTTATCACAGAATTGCAAACATTGAGGATACAAATTGAGGAATGAAAGAAACACTAAAAGGCAAAGGCTCGACAGAAAGTGACCCCGAACCAAATTCAGAAAAAGGAGAAACAAATAGTGAAGATGTAGGAGAAAAATCAATAAGTTAACTTAAAAAAAAAGACTAAAACAAAAATGGAGATTTGTAGCTTTAGTAGAAGTTGTGAAGGCTTGATGCCTCATCAATTGGATAAGCAAAGCAGAGAGATATGTTTCATATGAGAGGATTAATAACTCCAATAAATCAAAATTTCATGTTAAGTAAAATATCCTAGTTAACACAAAAAAGAAGGGAATGTTAAGCCAAATACCTCGAACTGCTTGTCCTGAAATTCGACCTTTCTTTGGCCTATGTTCCTGTCTCTGCTTCCCCCACAATGAAATGATAGTTCCTTTGTGTATACCATGCCTTTGTTTCCTTTTCCTATCTCATCCTTGCCTTTTCCCTAGTAGGTGCTCTATTTGTTGCTTTTCCAATTGAACCAACTATATAAGTGAGTGAAACTACCTCTATAGATGATTTTCCCCCATTTATTGATGGGTATGCATGAGGATTTGGACATATGGATATGCATATGGGTTTTGGGGGAAGGAGAGTACCCCAAGAGTTGGCTAGGATGAAAATCTATGCATGTTCTGAGCTTGGTATATGAAACTCTATCCATGACTAGTGAAAAAGATCCAACCATCTGATTTGCAGGTGGACTCTCTCTGTACTTATCTCCAGGTTGTAGGTGTACTTTGTTTGTATCGATCTCCAAGTTGGTGGTGGAGTCTTTTTATCTTGATCAATCTCCAGGTTGCACCCTAGTTTACACAAATTTTGTGACAAGTACGTAAGAATGCTCAAATTTCTTATATTTCCTGCCATCTTTTTAAAATCATTACTATGTTGATTTATAGTCATTTTATTTAAATTAATCTAATATTTTTATTTATAGTCATTTTATTTAAAATCATCTAATAAGTTGATTTATAGTCATTTTATTACATATGTTTTTGTGTTAAAATATATGGTGATATAGTGTTTTTTTGTTAATTAAAGGTGCAAACTCTTATGCCATAATATTCCCCACCTACTAGAGAGCCGCAAGAATATAAACTAGGCCATCATTCCCATTCTGACTGGTTTTGGTAGAAATTCCATTTCAAAAATGAGGTTTGGAAATTATAGAGGAAATCAATCCCAATTGCTCTTAGCATCATAAGTTCATCTTAATAGTAATGGATTATTTTAATAGATGGAAAGAAGCGGTTCCCCTAAATGTTTAAATAAAAATCAAGTGATTATATTCTTCTTAGAATCCCAAAGTATAATTACCACGTTTGGTGTTCCCAATTCTCTAGTTTTTTCTAATACGCAGTATTTTTTTCATCATTAAAATTAACCAAAATCGATTTGGGAAAGGATATTACTATAAGGTACGCTAAGTACTAAGAACCTCAATGCAATGGTGTTGTAGATCCCACTAAGAAAAAAACTAATCTGAATTCTTAAGAAAACTATAGTGGATCATCAAAGGAACTAGTACAAAGCCTTACAAACACCTTTTGGGTAGATAGAGTAACACCCAAGACATAATTAGCTAGGTACCTTACCTTTATTTTAGCTATTATGTAGAGTAAAGGCTATACTTGCCTCACACTAGCCTATTACATTAGGGAATCCAATTGTCTGGTCATACAAAACATGATTGATACTCAATCTTTTGAAATTGGAAGATCAGGAAAGGGAGAAAGCTCTAGAGACTTCTCACAGTTTCACTAGAGACTTCTCATAGTTTCACTAGATACTTTCATAGTTTCACTAGAGAATTTTTAAACTAGAATATCAGGAAAGGAAGAAAGTTATCTACTGTAGTATCCCCGGTTTTGACCCCGGTTGCATTAAAAGATACTTGATGTGTATATTGTAATTAATCATGGTGTGGAGCTAAAGAAAAAATCCCCACCATCGATTTGGTTGTGTTATGTTTCGGAAATTGGGATTTTTTCCAATGGTATATCGTGTTATCCGACATAATGTTTTTGGCATCATGTAAATATGCACATTAATTAAAATGAACCTACAGCCAACTACGACAGTGCAACATTAATGAAAAGGGCATGATTTCCTAAGGTTAAGGGGGGGAATTGTCTAACCCGTGGGAGCCATTGGGAGATTGCCATGTTTCGACCACCCATTTAAACTTCTGTTGTATATTAGTTGGGGGGCAGTTATTGCTGAGTAGTGGTGGGTGTGGCAGGGTTGTCATTCCTTGCCCACGTGCCCACTCCACTAGCGGACTCTTCCTCTTCACGTTGCTTGGACAAAGGGGCAACAATCCTTTCTCTCCACTCTCCCATGATTCCACTCTTCAGAGGTTTAGGTCTGGCTCATTCTCATGGGAGATGCTCTGCTTCCTCACGCGCACCATTCAGGGGGAATTCTCCATCATTTGTTCCTCTCACGCAAGGACACAAAAGGTTCACCTTGGTTTTGGACTCACGCAGCGAGTGGGAAGCCTTGTTCTATCTCTCAATATTTTCTGTGAATGAGCCTTCACGTTCTGTGCAGTGTGTATGGGTGTGCTCGTTCTCCTTACCGATTGTGGTCTATGTATGTGTTTTCCCCTGTCAATGCCGGGAATTTGGCTTCTTTCCCATTTGCAGACTGTGTAATGCTACTGTCATTTCATTGTGTGATTGGGTTGTTGTTCTTCCATTGGTTTCGGGTTGCTGTGTGTGCAATTATATTTTGGGTTGCTGCTGAGTTTTTTTGGCCACGCTAGGGCCAAGAACAACTCTGAATCGCCTTGTTTGGCTTGAGCCGCATCCACCTTTTTGGGTTGTCACCCTGTTTCCTTGTGTTTCTTCATAGAGCTATGAACTGATTTTGTTTTACTACGGGTATGCAGTGGTTGGTCTTCGGACTATGTGGAGTGGGATTGAAGGATGGGTATGATTGAGAAACCTGGGTTTGGGAGCCACACAGATAGAGTTAGATGGTTGGATTTATTCTCCACAACCCTGGAAGAGCACTGGAAAGGGAAGTTAGGGCCTGAGGGACAGTGAAGTAGAGAAAGGACCGATTCCTGGTGTCAGGTGTGTGTGGGTGTCTTAGAAGTCAGGCTAGCTCTGGTGTAGGCGTCCTTAGCTTTCCATGAGCACACCAGTTTAGCATTCAACCTTTCCTAGCCCCTTGACGGCCTGATAAACCCAACTGTGTTAACTTGGCTATTTTGTGTAACCTTGGCTATGTGTAAGCCTGCTTTGACCCTTATTCCTTGGGGAATCATTCTCAGCTTGAGGGTGGCAGTGTTGCTAAGATATTGATGAGCACGATGGCCTATGGTTGGGTGGAATGTTGCAGTGACGTAGAAGGTTGTGGGACGAGATATTTATAAGATAAGCATTCTTGTCCATTTTGCTTCTACATTTACATTTACTGTCTATTTCCTAATAAATCATGATGAACATGTTGATGCCTAAATGAATGTATGTGGTTTCCGCTGTGCATATGAATGACCAGACATCTTAGCATGTTTTATGTTTGAGCATTTTATTTCAGTTTATATACATGTAAAACTTCATGGGGCTATTTGCCCAGACGTTTGATGGTTTGGTAGCATCCTCTTCGAAGGTCGGAGGGTCAGGGACGTTACAGTGTGGTATCAAAGCTCATGTTGCAGTATGGGCCTGGATGGGCTGTGAAGATGCAGTGACAGAGCCATCATTGCAGCATTTGGGCCTCAGAGGGCCATGAAAGATCAGCTAGCAGAGGCAAGTTACCTTCTGCCCAGCAAAGATTAGAAAACTTCCACAAAAATTGCCTAAGTTCCTGAACCGTCAGCTCATCAGAAGACTAAGTAGGAAACTCTTCCGATGCAGTGGATCACCTAGTCAGAATGTCACCCTATGGAGGAAGAAATTGAGAAATTTCTCTAAGTGTTCATCAATCGTCGACGAAAGTTAGAGGATGTGGGAGCTGCAGTTTCGGCAGAGATCAACCGAAGACCACCGAAAATGTCGGCTTCATTTACTTAAAAGAACATCTGATGATTGACTGTCGGTGATCAATGGAATTTAGTCGATTGGATTGGCGACGAATAGTGGAAGGAAGAGCCAACAAAGCGACGGAGAGGAAACTTCCATCGAAAGCCATCATTGGAACACTATCGAAATGGCGGCGCGATTTAGTGGATGGAGTACCCACAGTTTAGGCGGAGATTAGTAGATTGATCGAAGAAATTTAAAGGATGTGAGCACCAAAACGTCAGTGTAAAGGAAACGATGCTAGTTGGTGAAGCCGTCGACAATGGCAGTGGAAAGAAGGATAAAAAGAAAAAGAAAATTTTCTCATAAAAAAAAAATCTAAGTCGTGAAATCATCGACGATCAGTGATGATTAGAGGATTGAATCGCCAATGATTAGCCGATGAGGTCACCAAAACATCATCGTCGTTGGTGAAATTTAGTTCTTTGGGGAGCCGATGCAGCGAAAGACAAAGAAGAAAATTCCCGAAAATTTTCTAAGTCACGAGACGAATGGCGATCGAAAAAGTTTAGCTGATTGGATCACCGATGACTAGAAGATGGGATCACCGACAAATAGAGGATGAAGTTGTCGAAGTCTAGTGAAGTGGATCGATGATTATTAGTTGAAGGAAGAACTGCAGTTTCAACGGAGATCTTCCGAAGACCGTCGAAACGTCGGCGAAACTTAGTTCTTTGAGGAGCCGATGCAAAGAAGGAAATTTTTCCGAAATTTCTAAGTGATGGAATTGTCAGTGAAATTTAGACGATGAAGGTGCCGACGCAGATGAAAAAGAAGAAAATTTTCAAAATATTTTCTTAGTGTTGAGCCCATCGGTGATCGACGGAAGTTAGTTGACGGAACCACTGAAATGTCATCTCACTTAATCAGAACCATCGACGAAATTTAGAGGATGGAGCCGTCGATGCGGCGGCTGACGTCGAAATAAATTAGTTGTTTTGGTCGCCAATGAATGACATCGAAAGAAATTAGTTATTTGTGCATCTTCCATTGTATTTTTCTAGTGGACCATCCTTCCGTTGGATAGAGGCTTCAACCGCCAATGCTCCGATCACCAACACAATAAGGTTTAGAGCTCTGATCCACTGACGGGTTTGTGGACCATGGACACCGCAATGGATTTGTTGGCCGTCGTTGCGGATTCCTATGGGACTAACCATCTGATGCCACAGTGGTTAGTTTCTCCGGTCGTCGATGCTACAGTTGTTAATTGCTATGACCGCCAACAAGGTTATGGCCACGGAAGCCATAGAGAGTTCGTTGGCCTCCGTTGCGGCTACCTAGAGAACTAGCCACCTGATGTATAGTGGATCTGATCACCGATACGGTGATGCGGCAGTGCTTATCGATCCCGATCACCGATAACTGTCCTTGGTAGTGCTGATACAGTTCGAAATCCTAGATAACTACGAACCTGACACGTCAAAGAAAAATAGATGAGCAGACCGCCAATGAGTAGTGAAGAAAACTAGTTGTTCTGACCGTCGAAACGTCGAAATTTTTTATGGGATGAGACCCGATTTGGAAAAGGAATTTTGGGGGTTTTTAAGTGATATTTTTCATAGATTTCAGCGGTTTTTCAGTGAAATTCTTAGTAGTATTTCAGCAGCTTCAGGGCTGAAAAGGAAGAAAAATCCTAGGTGGTTGAAGTTAGCAATTCAGACCAAAATACAGTTGTGTGTTTTGCCAAAATTTGATGAAATCATCATTTTAGAAGTGGTGTGGTTTTCACACCCGAGGTCAGAATGAAGCATGGGGATAGGCATTGGAAATCTTATCCAGCGGGGAACAAGGAATAATCACCAGAATTTGAGTGCAGAGTAGCAAAGTACTAATGATTGCTTGAAAAAGAAGTGTGTTGCTGTCAATATGGACAATCTGGGAATTGCATGCCTAGAGGTAGCAAGACCATGAAGTCAAACCAGTTGTTGTGTGGAAGAGGAGTTCCATGCAAAGATGAGGGACTTGAAAAGGGAAATTTCCTTAAACCTTGTCTTGCTAATTAATAATTACATTTTATAAGTTTCGTACATGAAATGTATGAGGATATGCCTTGCATGCATAGGATATTACATGTTGGTAAGAGTAGTGACAATTATACATTTATAATGAACCACTAATGGTAATTGTTGCATTGGTGTTGGAATTAGTGGGAAAACCAATGACAACATGGACATGGTTGAATATGTTGCTAATGCTGACGAATGTGACCAGCAACCCTATGGAGAAAAGGATAAGGTAACAAGTCCAGAATCAAAAGTTGGTGAGAGAATTCTGCAATCTCCTGCAAGAGACCAACCAAACTGGTAATGTCAAGGGTGTAAGGAGGACCCATGAAGGTAAGGGTTTAATTATGACAATTGCATGAAGTGGTAAAAGCAAGAGATCTCATATCATGTGGTTATTTAAAATTTATACTACATTCATACAAAAATGTATCATGCCTGTATAGGTTGTTATGAGCTTAGTAGCCCAAAGAAAGTAAGCACTGATGGTCTTAATTATAGTAATGCATCCTATATGAAGTAGTCATGGTTAGTCCATGCATGGTATGTTTGAATGCATAGTATTCTTGAATCAATGCGAGATAGCATTGAGTGGATATGCATTAAAATATTTCATAAATCTTGTGGTTATGCATTGAATAGATGCATATGAAAAGTATGAGTAAATGTTGTAGATATGCATACATAACTATGGGTGCAAATGTTGTGAAGCATTGCATGAATGCATCGAGATAGTGCATGTGTCATTATGAATAACTAATGGCTGAAATGATGAATTGACGATAGTTTTGGAACCATTTCAAGAGCTGTTATGGATGTAGGATAGTAAGTGCATGAAGAGGGTAGTCATGATCGATTGGCTTCCAGAAATGCTCTATGGAAGGGCAAGGTGGTACAAATGATATGCTTGTGAAGTAAGGAGTATCTAAACATTTCATTTTTGCATAAATGATGTGACCTTGCAACTTTAGTAGGATAATGATTCATGTGAAGTAAATGAGTTTTGGTAATATTGATATGCTAACAGCTGGAAGTATTTGAATTCTATAATTCTGAAAATGCTTCAGTGATTGCTGCAGCAATGGAAAAAGTTATATGCATCAAGAATTACCAAGTGTTTGGCTGATTGAAGTTCATATTTTAGGTAGATTGTTGGGGCATGGCAAAGTGGGTAAGACCCTGACAAAGACCGGAATCTACTATGTGAAAGAGCCAAACCTCATGAGAAGAGTCTCATGAATTGTGTCAGGAGGACGCATTGGGTACACATTGCAGGAAGATCATGTGTGATGGCCTGCAAGAGCCAAAATTCATGGGGAGGTTTTCCCCTATCTTGGAAATGGGTTTCGGGTGAAACTCCACTGGACATTTTGGAAATGTCTCATCTGCACTACATGTTTGGTAAGCAACATGAGTGAGATGGTATAGATTATGTCAGTAAGACATGTGTGGATATGAAATGTAAAAAGGAGTTGGGATGGAAAACCGAGGAACTATCAACTCAGAGAAGGGAGCCCCCATTCCTCCTTAATGAAGGAATACTGCCTCGGCAAATGGATAACTGTTCTGTGACCCTAGCTAAGAATATGCATGTCAAATTTTTAAATTCAATATGAAGAGCATGTTTTGATTTTATTTCCATTATGGCAGATTGCTTGAGTATGAATAGGGCCTACATGGCACACATCGGAAAGGGGTGCACACTTTCCCGATGTCGGATCATGAAAGGGTTTTCAATATTGATTACACCCTAGGGGGTGGATGCACTCCTGGTGTCTCAATACTTGATAGTGAATGATATGAAATATGATTACAGTTTTAGAGCAATAACGCTGATGAGTTTTCTTCTCTTGCTTATGTTTTCAAGCTAAACAAATGCAGTCTGGTGTTTCACACTAAATAGACAATGGCTTGGGCTCATCCTACCTTCTACTGAAGAGCACAAAGAAGGAGACATTCCTGAGGGACTAAAGAGAAGAGAAGGGAGTGGTTTCTTGTGTTGTATGGGGTAGTGGAATTAGAGCTCATTGTTGGAAATGAAACCTGGAAATGGTAATGGTAAAGTTCCAAGCCCAGTCGGCGTGAAGGTGTACTGACTGGACGGTCTGATAAACCCAACTATAGGTTGGCTTGACTGTGCTGGATATATATAAAAGGATGTTGTGAAGCAACCTGCGTGCTGACCTAACATCCAAGTCCATAGGCAATCCCAAGGCTTGCAAAGCGAAGCAGGACCCTTTGGACTAGAGAAGCAACGCACAATACAGATAAGTATTGGATTATTTTGCAATTTCTTGCTTATGAATATACATGTGTATATGATTTGGTTATGATATTCTAAGCTCTTTTTTAAGAGATAAAACCATTGAGAATAAACTAAACATGTGAATCTATTCAATGTTTGAATATAGGTATCGCTGGGAGCGAGGACTATGAGAGCATCCTAGGGGTGCATGTGGACATGTGACTGTCGTGAAGAGCTCAAAATGAGTAGTAATGAAAAAGGTGCTAGTGAGACTATGAAGGTCCTAGCAGCTGAGACAAACCATGTGGGGAGGATCCATGGTTGAGAGGTCTGAAATAAACCAGAGACACTAAGTGTCATGACCAAGAGGGATTGGTCCAGCATTCACAGTGAAGTGAAAGAGGCTGAGAGCATGAAAACCACAGTGGTGGTGTGGGTTCCANGTTGGAATAATTAATTCCCTGCCCAAGAATGGACATGAATGAGCTCATGTTCCTGTTGGGAAGGCATGAAAAATATAAAATTCTCCTTGATGAGACTTGGACTGTCATGCCAACTGGGAAATTAATTGACTGGTTTTAATGCCTATATTATGCTTGGTCTAACAGAATTTCAATGATGCATTTCACAGGTGAGAAAAGTGAAATCCAGTAGTGCACATTGATCATGGAAGCAGACCAAAAGCTGTTGGATTTGGCTGGAAGTCTCATTCAAATGATTGCCAAGAATCAAGAGAATCTTGGAGAGATGCTCAAGATACAGAAAAGGCAGAATGAGATGAACCACCAGATTTTGCAAGACTCTATTGGTCTGCAAAAGGAGGTAAAAATCCTTCTGGGAGGAATCCATAAGAAACGTTCCAGGCATGAAGACTCAAAGTAAAATGAGCAAGTGAAGATGAAGTAGCCAGCGAAATGTTGGAAATGCGAAGGACATCATTACCGTCGGGACTGCCCAATGAGGGAACATAAAGAGGGT
Organism: Pseudotsuga menziesii; assembly: GCA_001517045.1. NCBI lineage: Eukaryota > Viridiplantae > Streptophyta > Pinopsida > Pinales > Pinaceae > Pseudotsuga > Pseudotsuga menziesii. Next base: position 1,035,172 of record LPNX010480925.1, read on the forward strand.
AGCAGCCACAAAGTTCCTAGACTTGGGGATGAGTTCAAAGCTGAGAACCAGCAAGAGAATCTCATAGAAGCTGAGGGGATTGGCCCTGAAAGTTCAAGTAAATAATTGAACATGGGACAGATCTTCAAAATCTTGAAATTTTGATGTGCAAATTGTATATGTATTCCTATGTATTGGAACACCGAGAACGATGTTATTCCAAGGGGGAGGGGATTGTAATATCCCTGGTTTTGACCCTGGTTGCATTAAAAGATACATGATGTGTATATTGTAATTAATATTGGTGTGGAGCTAAAGAAAAAATCCCCACCATAGATTTGGTTGTGCTATTTTTCGGCAATTGGGATCGTTGCCGATGGTATATCGTGCTATTCGGCACATAATAGTTTTGGCATCATGTAAATATGCACATTAATTAAAATGAACCTACAGCTAGCTATGACGGTGCAACGTTAATGAAAAGAGCATGATTTCCTAAGGTTAAGGGGGGGAATTGTCTAACCCATGGGAGCCATTGGGAGATTTCCATGTGTCGACCACCCATTTAAACTTCTGATGTTTGTTAGTTGGGGGCAGTTATTTCTGAGTAGTGGTGGGTGTGGCAGGGTTGTCAGTCCTTTCCCATGTGCACACTCCACCAGCAGACTCTTCCTCTTCACGTCGCTTGGACAGAGGGGCAACATTCCATTATCTCCACTCTCCCACGATTCCACTCTCCGGAGGTTTGGGTTTGGCTCATTCTCAAGGGAGACACTCTGCTTCCTCACGCACACCATTTGGGGATAATTCTCCATCATTTGTTCCTCTGACATAGGGACACAGAAGGTTCACCTTGGTTTTGGACTCACGCAGCGAGTGGGAAGCCTTCTTCTGTATCCCAAGATTTCTTGTGAATGAGCCTTTGCATTCTGTGTAGTGTGTATGGGTGTGCTTGTTCTCCTTACCGATTGTGGTCTACCTATGTGTTTTCCCCTGTCAATGCTGGGATTTTGGCTTCTTTCCCATTTGGAGACTGTGTAATGTTGTCTTTGTTTTATTGTGCGATTGGGTTGTTTTTCTTCCGCTAGTTTTGGGTTGTTGTGTGTGCAAGTATCTTTTGGGTTACTGCTGAGTTGTTTTGGCCATGCTAGGGCTAAGAACAACTCTGAATTGCCTTGTTTGGCTTGAGCCGTCTCCACCTTTTTGGGGTGTCACCCTGCTTCCTTGTGTTTCTTCACAGAGCTATGAACTGATTTTGTTTTACTGCAGGTATGCAATGATTGGTCTTCGGACTGTGTGGAGTGGGATTAAAGGCTGGGTATTCTTGAGAAACCTGGGTTTGGGAGCCACATAGATAGATTTAGATGGTTGGGTTTCTTCTCCACAACCCTGGAAGAGCATTGGTAAGGGAAGTCAGGGCCTGAGGGACTGTGAAGCAGAGAAAGGACTGATTCCTGGTGCCGGGTGTGTGTGGGTGTCTTAGAAGTCAGGCTAGCTCTGGGGTAGACATCCTTAGCTTTCCATGAGTGCACCATTTTAGCATTCATCCTTTCCTAGCTCCTTGACGCCCTGATAAACCCAACTGTGTTGACTTGGTTGTTTTGTGTAACCTTGGCTATGTGTAAGCCTGCTTTGACCCTTATTCCCTGGGGAATCACGCCCAGCTCGGTGGTGGCAGTGTTGCTGAGAGATTGATGAGCACGCTGGCCTATGTTTGGGTGGAACGTTGCAGCGACATAGCTAGTTGCAGGACGAGATATTTATAAGATAAGAATTCTTATCCATTTTGCATCTACATTTACTATCTATTGTCTAATAAATCATGATGAACATGTTGATGCCTAAATGAATGTATGTGGTTTCCATTGTGCATATGAATGACCAGACATCTTAGCATGTTTTATGTTTGAGCATTTTATTTCAGTTTATATACACGTAAAACTTCATGGGGCTATTTTCCCAGACATTTTATGGTTTGGTAGTGTCCTCTTCGCCGGTCGGAGGTTCGGGGACATTGCATCTACCATTTTGAAGCTAGTTACTATTTACATGTATGTTAGGAAGAAAAGAAATTTCACTATTTCGAAGCTATTTACCAATCTCATTGTTTCAAATCTAGTTACCAATTTCAAAAGAGGAGTTACTTTCCCATAATAGAGAACCAATAAGGAGGATTTACAACTTTCATTAGGGGCATGTTGTTAGGAATTATGCAATCAAAGCGGACACCGTTTGTTCCTATGCCTTGTAAGTCACAAGCATAGAACAAAAAGACACAACAGTATATCATTTCCTTAAGTAATCAATTTAAAAAACATGAAATAAAACATAACTCAGACCTATATCTCTTTGTCTTTGCTCCAAAATGCCTTGCAATGGTACCACACCTGCAAAACAGATCAAAAGACAAACAAACAAGATGAGAGCATTGTGATAGATTAATTACATATATCAGTGATCAAGGAATCTGATAATATTCAATTGAGATTAACAACACATAAAATATAGAAAAGGGGAACACTTTTGTATTAAAAACAAGAGGATAAAATTACAACCAAGCCTTGATGTTGATTTCTTCAACCTCTACAAGAAATATGCAATCCTTCACAATTATGAGCATCTCTTCACATATAAGCCAACTCTACTTTTCCTCTAATTCATACTTCAATCCAACAGCATAAGGATACTTTATTTTGGCCTCCCTTACTCACATCATGAAGGCTTCATTTATAGGCCCAAAACAAATGAGGTTGACTTGGGAATGGATAGGAGGTGATCCCAACAGGTAAGGGAGGTAAATTCCACCTCTCCCAAGCAAATAGGAACTGACTCCATGAAGGATTTGACACAGAAGCTTCCAGAACCTTCTTGTTTCCCCTTTTTGGCCTATCGACGCACTAAGAAGAAGAGGTAAAGGAGCCGACCTAATTTATTTCCAAAGAACAGGTAGGTCGGTACTCCTTTCTCCACTGCCAAAGGCATCGTCACGCTCTGTGCAAACAGGGTAAAGGCATCGTCCCTCCAAAATATGAAAAAAAGGGCTAACCAAGGTGTCTCAGGTTAGGGTTTCTGAAAGGCTAACATGCAGGTGGAATTTCCAAGCGCAACAGAATGCCCCCCAAAGTATGAATCTAGAAGGAAGTGATAGGTGAAATATTTGCAAGATATCCATCTGGTATAGAGGAAATGAGAGATGTGCTCAGAAATGACATAGGACCAGTAACTGACTTACCCAACTCAATCATGGTTGTGGACCAATACACTGCAAATCCATGATGATGACCATGTCATGGATACCAATAATACACTATAGATCCATGAATGACTGATGTAAGAGGTAGGACATGGCTACAGAACATACAAAGTAGATCCATGTCATCTAACCTCAAAATACGGAACATAGTTATTTATCTCAGGTTTTTTTCCTTATCCTATAGTTGTTGTTTACCATAGCTTCTCTTTCTTTATTTTAGTCTTTCTTGTAAACCTTTAGATTAGGATTTTCTTTTTATTTCATGCATTGCACATATATTAAGTTTCTTTAGCCTAAGTTCCATTAGATGATTAAAATTTCATTCAAAGGCTTTATAAAATTTCTATATGATTATTAATGTGAGATGGTACGACATGAACATTACTCAAGAAGTAGGTACGCTACCAGCTCCTCAAAGATTAGATGTTTGCAAGTACCATCATTTTACTAGCAATTTTCAAGCTCTGTGTTTATCTGCCATAATTCAACATCTGGTGTTGAGCAGTACTTGGGTTAAAACACTTGTACAAAACCATTTTTATTCATCATTTTCCACCTTACAGTTTGTACTCTGAAAAAGTTTGGGTAACCATTGTTTTACAACAACAAGGGTTTCTTCATGTTTCTCAAGGATCTTGCTCCATTATTGCATCTACAGTTCACATCCCATCTATGAGTGTTGACAAGAAATTTTGAATGAGCGGTCATCTGCTTAGAACAGAACCTTCAAATGTTCAATGGATGCAGAAATTTTCTTCATCCCTCGAGACAGTAAAGGAAATTGGTTGGTATGTTATGTTTGAAAAAATTCCAGAACATCATATTTGGGTTACTAAAGCTTTCTGTTAGAATTTTTATGGATCTACGGTTAAAGTTAGGGGTTTGGAATTTACAGTCACATAGGAGTCCATTTCGCATGTTATTGGTGTTGTCCCTAAAGGGGAAAGGTGGTATAAAAGACAAACTATCAATGAATATTATATCCAATTCTTGTTACCAGCTCATAAAAATCCAGATTGGAGCCAGGGCATCCAAAGGGATTTCCTTTTTAAAGAATGGCAAGACGTGTTACATATCATCCAAAGATATGTCACTTGTGAGGGAATATTCGACACAATGTATAGCTATCATATGAGATTTCTAGAGCATGTAATAGGTGCTAATAAATTAAACCTACCTTTTTACTTATTAAAAAGTCTGGAAAAAATGTATGTTAGGGCTCGTGACGATCCTAGTTCTTCCAATAGTAATTTGTTTAATCATGGATTGATTAAGATTCTAATTGCTCAAGAGTTAGGAAAAGTAGAAAGGTCATGGTCCCATTTTATTTTCTGGGGGGGGTTCAAACTTAATCTTGAAGATGCAGAGAAAAGAAAAAGAAAGCAAAAATATTCTAGGAAGAAACTTTAATAGATTCCTGATAGTGTAGAGACAAAACCCTCATCTGAATAATCTGAAGATTGTCATGAGCAAGAATATCCTGAAGAGATAACCTCAGCATAACTACCAGAAGAAGAGCCTGGGTGGATAAAGAATGACAGTTTATTTTTAGGTTCTATCGATGAGATAGAGACAGTTAAAGAGGGACCTATTCATACTATTTCTACTTTTAAAAATATTTCAGAGCCAGCAAGGTTTTCATTCAAACCTCCCAACGTATATTCCAGGCCTAAAACCAAACCAGTGAACAAACTCTGGATGAATATGAAGGCATTATTAAACCCTACGTTTAATTAAAGGCAGGTGATAAGTGTTCAAGATATGTCCAGTGATGATGAGGAAAACAAGAAATCTAAGGAGTTAGAATCAGCCATGTATCAAGTCTTTAATAACATTAACCAAAACTTAAGACAAATCCTAGATCTAACTCCTAAAAGTTGCATCTATAATTCTAGTGATATGGAAGAAGATAATCCATCATTGTTTCCTGAAGCTGAGATTGGTGAAACATCAGAGAAGCAAGCAAGATATAATGAGCAGGTTCTCACAGAGAAACAAGAGGAAATAATTGCAAAATTAAACAAGAAAAAGGTTACAGGTGAAGATGCGGGAGGTAATATGATGGAATTAAAACAAGATAAAGAAAACAAAGAAATTAGGCAGCTTAGAAGACAGAATGCACATTTAAATCAAATCAATGATCAACTGGTGAAGGCAAATACAATGCTGAAGCAAGATTTGCAAGAGGTGAATCAGAATTTTTCTGAGCTAATTCATGTCTCAGAGGAAGTAGTGAAAAGGAGGAGACTGGTACAAGAGGAGAAATATCAGTTAGTAAAAGATAAAGAGGAGATGACAGTAAAGCTTCTTTGCATGCAAAAGGATATCAAGAGGTTACAAGCAAAGTCATGTGCGCTAGATGGGCTAGCCACTTTGCCTGAGGCAGCAAGAAGGATTTGAATGATATTTAGTTGACACTTGTAATAAATTAGATTTCATTTTTTATATACTTTTTCTATAATTAGAAGTCTTATCCTTGAAAAGTGGATCTATTAAACAAAATTCTGGGATCCTCCCTTTAGGTTCTATTCTATATATTTTGTAATATTTTTGAGAAATTGGAGACACACATGGGAGTCGGGGATGCTGGAAGCTTATACAATCCTGCATATACTTTATTTGTGTAAGCATTTATCTGCTTTATGAAAGACTTAATACATCTTTTTGGAGCTAGGTTTTGAATTGATATTGTGTGGATGTTTCTATGGTTCTATTTGAACCCTTATTTACATTGTTGGTTAATTTGATGTTTTCAGTGTAGCTGTTATGTTTGTAAGTGAATGTTTATGCTTATATGATATTTGAAATATTATTTCAACTGCCTATACTATATACATATGATGCAAATGTAACCTGTGTGTTTTTCATTTGTATTTGTGTGTTTTGAAGCCTATCTCCTAGACTTAAAGTAATATTGTCTTTCATCCTGCAGAATCTTATTCTTATACTTGTATCTTCTGATGTTTTCATATTATAGTTTCACTGTATATTCTCTTATTTGTTTCTTGTTTTCCATTGTTATCTTAAAACCCAAAAAATGGTCATTATTTATTGAGGTGCCTGAACACTGCTGACCCCATAGTCTAGGTAGCAGACTTTAGGGAAAACAACAGCCATCAAGCATACAATGTGGATATGTGTCTAATCTCCAAACGCAACCTGAGCATAGGCGACCATAGTGATGAAGCATAACTACTCAGGGTCTTCATTCCAATCCCCAACCGATATGATTCTAACCATGTGAATAGATGTTTTGATGTTGAACATGGCAGAAACCACTTTATTACCAGTCATTGATGTAAAATGTTAACAAGTGCAAGGAAAATCATCATTAATGTCAATGATCACCAAGGTATCTAAGTACATTCTCCCAAGTGTGAATAGATGTTTTGAAGTCGAACACTTGATAGAATCTTTCAATCAGAGGTCATTGATGAAAACCTACTGTTGAAAGTGAGAAAACCTCCCATTGAGGCATGCAGGCTTCAAGGTACTTGACTAGGTTTCTAGGTCTAATTACTGGGTGATGAGCTGAAGTCAACAGGAGCAGACTTGTCACAGGAGGGCCATGATGATTCCCACATGAGTGACATGAAACAAGGAACAATATTCATTTTGAAGTGATGAGCCTGACTCAGACATGACTAACTTTATGGATAGGTAAAGTTACTGACAAGTTATTTTTTGGAAGAGATAACCTTTGAACAGTTTGTGGTGCAACAAATGACTTGGCAGCATTGACTCGACGAGACCAGAACCAGATGTAATGCAAGGAATATGACAAAGAATTCTTTGAATTGACTCAAAGGATTTAGGTAACTCACGAAAGTGGATCGACTCGAAGACAAGATAAATACCCAACTATTTAGATATGCAAATGCAGACAGGTTCCATGTTCAAAGGTGGACTGTAGACTGCCATAAATACAAATGAAAAGGCATTCCCCTTTCCCTTAATTTCCCCATCATGATTGATGAGTGCCTCTTTTCTTTTTAACGAGCTGGAAGAGGGTAAAAAATGCTCGATATATCTTATCCTTCAGACAATTCCAAACTCATATGTTTTACGAACATGAGAAAGGATGGGTTCGTTCCCAAATAGGCTCTTTCATCATTTGATTTTATGAGTTTGATGAAAGTGAACTCATCATCATTCATGTTTAGATTCTGAATGAAGACACAAGGAGACTCCAAGAGGGTTCCTTTTTTCATAAAATAGGCCTAGTCGGTCTGAAAAAAGAGATAACCTACCACCGACTAGTCGACCATCCTAATCCTTTTACAAGCGTGAACGTAACAAGTTTGCTTGGAAATATTTTTGTGTTTTTAGGGAGACGGAAAAGAGCTTAAATATAAATCCGTAATGGGTTTCCTTTTTCATAATCCACTTTTAATGAGTCTGAAAAAGTGAAAAAAGTATACTCGACACTCTTTTACTGTCGTTTTAACGAACATGTGAAAAGTGCACAAAGATGCTCGGTACTTTTTCAACTTCACTGAAAGCCTGGAAAAGACTAAAAGATATTGCATCATAGACATGAACTAAAACTGGACCTGAAACCTCAAAAACATATTAAAAGCCAACTTTATTAGAACTTATATAAAAACAAGTGATAGAACCCACTTTTATAAAATAATTTTGGATTTCAAAAATAATTAAATTGTAATGAAATAACAAAAGTTTCCAAATTTACTATAAGTAGACAGGAATAGTAAAAACATTTACCATTTTACTCTTAACACTTGGAGAGTTTGAAATTTGGAGTGAAAGGAGAGAGCTTCCATAGGTGATCTTCCAAGTGGTCTTGTCCATTGTTACTCAATCTTCTTGGAAGAGGTAGGTTTTTCAACCATTTCCATTTCATGCCCATAATGATTTTTATTAGTTTTTAAACAATACTAGAAGGTTTTACTTGTGCATAGGAGATTTTTTAGTAATTCTTAGGGGTTTTTAGCATTTTGATTGGTCAAAATGTGGGCTATGGAAGCCTTTTTATTTTTTGGGTCATGGGCATGACGGCGCCCTGTCATGCTGGGACAGATGCGTCGTAGGCGCTCTATCCACAGCTGATAGAGGCGTCGACGATCAGCACTCTATGCTAGCGGAGGTAGAGGCACCGTAGGCGCTCTATTCGCAAAATGAAAGGGTGCCGCATTCCCAAAAAATGCTAAAAAATAAACCCTATCTTTGCCAAAAAATAGTTTTTTCCTTTTATGTTATCAAAAACATCATTTTTGTGCTTCCTTTTGGTCATAATGTGATTATTAATGAACATTTATTTGTGCTTATAGGTGCAATACAGTGTCTACATCATGGTCATTTGGAAAGAACGAGAGCATTAGATGGCATACTTCCAAGCCGTCAATGATCCAGCCACCGTAGATGCAATGTTGAATTGCGGGCTGCTGAAATACTTTAGAGTACCAGGCATGAAGGAATACATCTACCTACTAGAGTATATCATAGATATGTGGGATCCTGAGGAGAAACACTTTGTGGTTGGGACCCATTCCTTGACTATATATATTGAGGATATCTACTTCTTGACTGGTTTGTCATGGAGAGGTAGACCAATAGTCTTATCCAGTGCACGGGGAGGAGAGCCCTCCTTAGATGATTTGATAGACCAATATTGTTCACTGGGTACACAAGCCCAGTCTAAGAAACTACGCATACACCAGATAGTGGGTCGTCCTCTGAGGACGGTGGTCTATACTATTGGTAAGGTGGCAGGACTAGGTCTGCTCATTTGACTACTAGGTCACACATGGTGTATGCCCTAGAGTGCATGGAGCCCACAGTATTCAATTGGTGTGAAGGCATGTTGGTAAATCTGAAGACACAACTAAACAAGTGTAAGAGGGGAACACTTACGCAGTTCGCCTATGGAGATGTGGTGGTATCTTTCATTCTACAGAGAGTGCTCCACATGAGGACTCAAGTGATTGTGAGCAGGCTAGACCCTGAGGATCCTAGGATGCTCATGTGGGTTTTAGTTATGGCCTGCCATGGAGGCGGAGGACCCAAAGTTGTCTATGGATCAACCTTTTTCGTTGGATAAGGGGCCAGGTACTCATGATAGAAGACTATGCCTATGAGGCAGCAGACTTCCAGAATGATCCAGAGCTTGTACTACCTGAGGGGGAGGTGTGGGATGACTGAGGTAAGAAATACTTTTAAACACCATGTTTTAATTTTTTGAAGTTTTATTTCATTTTTATTTTACAATACTGAGATAAGTGAAAAAAAATTTCTATATAGATATTGGACCAGTATGCCCAGCTGGTATGGAACCTATTTCGAGGTGGGCAGGGACCAGGGAGATGGTGTCTTATCGCTCTGAGGCAGACGAGGAGCTAGGATATTTGGAGGAGAACCTACAGCATCTAACTATAAGGATTCCTAATGTGGCCATCGATGATCTACCCAGGCATTACCAACGCCATAAAGCAAGGGTCTCTGGACGGTTTTCCAGGATGCTCCGTAGAGTGGCTCGTGCTATTATATGTTATCATGAGCATCGTTAGGAGGATAAATAGTTCATAGGTATTTTCCATCTTTGTATATGTACACTAGAAGCTATGAAGCTTCATATTTTTCCCTATATATGTATATTTTGAACTTGTTACAGTCCTGAACTTTGAGGGAACTGAAAGCTTGATGCTTTGGCCCAATTTTGTATCTCAGTTTTACAGTTTTATATATATGACAAACTTTTTATATTTACAGATGTGTGTATGAAAATGTGATGTGTGAAATCAATATCTACTTATGAATTTATATATATGTCATTTATGTTACAAATGAACTTTTAATTATGAGCAATGTACCAATATAAGACATAATTAGCTAGGGAATCCACCACAGCATTCAAATGTCTTGGAACATGTTGATATGTGCCTTGCTCAAAAGATATTTCTAACAGTATACCCATTCGAAATGTTCGAATAAGTAGAGGGTTTCAGACGATATAGATTCGATTAAGTTGTTGAACAACTAATTCAGAATATAGGTAAACCCTAATCTCTCTTACATCACTAGCTAGGGATTTCATCAACAATCCAATCACTGCATTATATTCGGCCAGATTATTGGTGGAGGGACCCAAACAAACACCCCCTGAACTCACCAGATCACCTGTAGGAGAGTACGGTACCCAAGCTGCTGATGCAAGATTCAATGTATAATTATTAGCACCGTCAGTGAAACCAGTAAAGGTTGTCATTTGTCCATTTAGACATAAGGTATACATAAGAAGGGTTTGAAAGACACATATTGGATTATGCAAGAAACCACACTTTTCAAAAATAAAACACATAGCAAATTATAAACAATATTTACAAAGAACCTATGCTAGATGACCTAGGCATAATATCTTTCCAGGTAGAGTCCGTTGCGAGGCTCACCCAAGGGTATCCTATCATAATCTACTAACTCATATGCACTTTTTTCTAAAACGCGATTGATAATGTAGGTTCCATGCCACATAGATTCGAGTTTCCCTGCCCCCAGCTTATCATGCTTTTGGTCATAAGTCAATACCAAATCTCCTTCATTGAAAGAGTGGGGCTGAATGGTTCTGTCATATTGAGCTTTCATCCGTCATTGGTGTGACTTATTTGCTAAGGTAGCATCGTGGCGGGTTTCATCAAGTTTATTTAGATATAGAAATCATTCTTCTTCTATCGTGGTATTAGGCAGAAGTTCTACAGCGATTTTTAGAGAAGGGATGTCGCATTCTATCGAGAGAATTTCTTCCAACCCTTATACTAACAGTAAAGGCATGAAACTAGTAGAAGTATTCATAGTAGTTCTATAGGCCCACAGTGCATAAAGTAGTTGCAAGTTCCAGTTTGATTTGGCCTTCCCTACCATACGTTGAAGCATAGATTTTAATACTTTGTTAATTGCTTTGACTTGGCCATTGGCCTGAGGGTAGTAGGGTGTTGAGTTGTGATGACAAAACCCTAACTTTGCACTAAGCTCTGCCATCATCTTGTTCTAAAAGTGTGACCCATGGTCGGTCACGATGACCCTAGGAATCCCGAACCTAGTGATGATATGGTTAAACAAGAATAACGTAGTTGTTTTCCTGTCTTCGGCATATGTGGGCATAGCCTCGGGCCATTTTGTGAAATAGTCCACAGCCAAAATTATGTATCCATGCCCCTCGGTTGAGGTAGCTCTACAATGCATGAAGTCTATGCCCCATTTTGCAAAAGGGCCAACTACTACGATAGGATGGAGCGAAGCTGGATGGGTGCGCTTATTGGTAGTAAACATTTGACATGGCGGGAATTTCTTAACTATTTCAATGCAATCTTTGAAAATCGAGGGCCAAAAATACCCTGCGCACAAGATTTTATGGGCAGTATCCAACCCAGAGAGATGACTGCCACAAGCTCTAGCATGGCAATAATTCAGGATGATTTTAGCTTCCTCATGTGTGAGACAACTTCGTAAAATAGAATCAACACCATGACGATATAGGGTATCATTTAAAATGAGATAGTATTTATCCTGGTAGCGGATTTGACGACGTTGATCACAAGTAACAGCGGGATGATATCGTAAGGTTTGGAGATACAAAATAATGTCTCCATACCATGGATCAGTCATACTAATGAGAAACAGCTCTGTATTCTCCGTAATACAGGGAAGGTCACATATGAGCTCTGCAAAGACAAGAGACTTCATTGAAGTATTTTTGGAAAACTCTAACTCAAATTCTTGGAGTATAACAATCCATCATGATTATTTTCCCCCAAGTACCTGATGTGTCAAAAGGTAGTACATGGAGTTAGGGTCAGCATAAACAGTAGTAGTGCGGAGCAAGATATAGTGACGAAACTTCTAGACCGCGATGACCGTGGCTAGGGCAAGCTTCTCCACATGTGAGTATCGAGTTTTGAAGTCTAGCAAACTCTAACTAGCATAATAAATCGCATGTTATTGGTCGTGTTCATCTATTTGAACAAGGACCATGCCTATAGTAGATAAGAATGCAATTACATACAAGGAATAGTCCCTCGTGTAATCGGGTGGCTACAACACAGATGCATGGGTAAGTGTATGTTTGAGGTTATCAAATGTGCGTTGTGTGAAATCATCCCAGAAAAAAGGTGTATCAGTTTTAAGAAACCTCATGAAACCATGTGTCCTTTCTGCGTAATTGCAGACAAAACGACGTAAAAAAGTTTCCTTCCCTTGCAAACTTTGGAGTTCACTTACATTCGTAGGAGCAGGTAGGGCCAAAATAGCTTTGATCTTCAAAGGATCGATATGGATGCCATCCTTAGAGATGATGAAACCAAGCAGTCTGCCAGTTTTAACACAAAAAACACATTTATGGGGGTTCAACTGGATGTTGAAGTGACGACATCAAATAAATATGGTTCTTAGATGGTCAACATGAATGTCACGCTGCTTAGAATGAGCAAGAAAGTCACCAAGATAGGGTTCCACAAGGTGTTTTATATCATGAAAAGCATATGACATGGGTGTTGGAATGTAGCGCCATTATTTTTCAAGCCAAAAGGTAATTTGTGATAGGAAAAGGTTCCCCATGGGTAAATAAAGGTTGTCTTATGTTGGTCTAACAGGACAATTTCAATCTGATTGTATCCAGAGAAGCCATCCATAAATGAAAAGATGACACTTCCGACAAAGTTATCAATTATCTGATCGATATAGAGAGTGGGGAAATTGTCTTTTGGACAAGCCCTATTTAAGTCCCTAAAGTTGAGGCAAAACCTAATAGTACCTGCTTTTTGTTCACATGGACTATATTGGACACCCATTCAGTTAAAGGCACAGGGTAAATGAAACCAGCCTTCAGATGTTTTTCAACTTCTTCCTTAATGGCTACTGCTTTTCGTGGATGAACTTGTCGTAATTTCTGGCAGACGGGCTTGGCACCAGGGTAGGTTTTGATCTCATGAACAACAATGGAGGGATGAATCCCTGGAATTTCTTCATATGTCCAAGTGAATAAATCTCAAAATTCTTTGAATAAGGTCATATATGATTGAATCTCATAGGATGAAGAATTCTGGCCTATATGAATGTTCTATGAAACACCTAGTTTCACTAATATGTCTACGGGCATGGTTTTAGTAATATTGCATAGATTTCCTTCAGACTCGACACCACAAGTGAGAATCAAAGACTAAGGATCCATGACTATATCAGATGAAACATTGGAAGTGAAGTGCTCTTCTACCATATGGAAAGGGGGAAGGAAATAAGATCGATGATGATAGTCTTCCCAAGGCATCTCCTCTAGCGACATAACTTCCATAATGGATTCATCGGTTGGAAGTGTATGTGAAAGGTAATCTAGAGATGGGGGGGTTTCCTAGCCAATATGGCATGTGATAATGATATGAGGCCATCAAAAAATGGTCGTTGATGGTAGGGTCACTAGTGGATTGTATTGCATTGTAAACTTCTTCAAAAGGGGTAAAAGAGCTTAATTCATCAGCAATTGATTTTCCTTTGTCTAGGTTATAAATCATATTAATGGATGCAGTTTGTGAAGTAGGAGGATGATTTCACAACCCATGAGTGAAGAGACTTTGATAAGACCTAATCCTATATCCTGATATTGTGGAGTATTCATAAGCGAACTCTATTTGCATAGTTGGAAATAGCACTAGGTGTAATGAAATCTAACTAACCTGTGATGACAAACCATCCTTGGAATGGGAACTAGATTATTTGAAAAAGGTTCGATGCTACAGCTTGCATAGCATAAAACCAGTTGTGACCAAGGAGTAGGTTGTAATCCAAAGGAGCATCAACGACCTCAATATGAATGGAAACTTATTTTCCCCCAAGCTCAACCTAGGGAGCAGGCAGTAATCCATAGGGTTAAAAACCAATACCATCAAAATTCTTGAGAGTGGTAGGTGAACAATTGATGTTAGGAGAACCAATAGCTCTCCAACAATACAGAGACATGACCGAAGTAGAGGCTCCCTCGTCCAAAAAGGTACAACAAATATTCTTTCCAGAAATCTTAGTGTATATATGGAAATCTAATTGATGTGAGAGCCTAGTCTTAAAGTCATCCAGTTTGAAAGCAATGACATTACTGTTTTCAAGATCCATAGCTCCAAGTGCTGTGAGCAAATTTTTTCGTTGGGTGTGGCAAGTCTGGAGTAATTCTAGGGCCGACATAGCGCATGGTTCTTGGGCCAAATATTCTACAATGTTATAATATTGGGCAGCACGTGCGTTAGGATTGATAATAGACTTACAAAGAGTACTCTTAGGTGGGAGAAACATTGCTTCAGGCATAGGTTTTTGAATATGAAAACCATTGCTAGGAGGAGGTGTGGAACTTGAAGGTTTTTTAGATGTAATTTCATCGGGTTTCTTCTCTAGAGGAGAGTCATAACTATGTGTTCTTGTGTTTAAATTAATCGTTTCACTAGACATCATTCTAACTTCATCGGTGGATGAAGAAGGCCCATGAAAGGATTGATGATCAATCAATTGTTGTTGGGAGGGGAAAGGGTCTTTGAGAACTGCTGGGGTAGGTGAACTTTTTAAAAACTTATTAATTTCCTCACGACGAGGACACTCTTTGGTGAAATGATCACCTCCACAGATTAAACAATGATTTTTTCCTTTCTCTTACCTTTTGAATCTGCATCAAGGTTTTGTGGTTTATTGCCTTCCTGTTGATTATCACGTTTTTTCAATTTATTCTTTCCTTTTTTCTTTCCACCCGAAGATTCAGCCGATTGAACCGCGTTTACTTCGGCAGAACAAACAGGAGAGGGTGCAGTTTTGGAAGGTGGTGTTTGTTGATTTGTTGATGTGGCAGGTTGAGTTTACTTCTTGGAATATTTTTTCGTCGTTTGCGTTTGAACTGAACCAAGTATGCCATCAGCAGGTGGTTCAGTTGCAGGTCCAGCAAGATCATTTGTAGGTCGAGGAGCATGAGGAATCAAATCTTATAAAGTACCTAACTGGGAAAAAACCAAGTCAAGGTATTGAGCATGGCTAATAGCTTTCTCCTCAGTGACAGCGCCTCCCATGGAAACATCTCTAGCAATGAGTGGGAGTAAATACTTTGTAAACCAATCAGCAAGCAACTAGTCAGGAATAGGGGCCTTAATTAACCTTCGCCTTCATATCCATTCATGAATATGATCGGAGATATGTTTTTCAAGGCGAAGTTCACAGGTCTATACCTTTCTCACATCGGATTGGTAATTGAAAGTGAGTTAAAAATGCCATTGTTAAAGAGTTGAAATCCCAAAAAGAGTGTTGTGGTAACTCTATATATCATTTTGCAGCAATGACTATGAGGGTTCTTTGAAAGATTCGTAAACGGATTGAACCGTCCATCAAAGAATTGGATGAGCACCATAGACAAAAAGTCATCACATGTTTTTTTGGATCCTCATCAGGTTTACCATAAAACATTGGTATATCTGAAGGCAACTTGATAGGAATGGTAGGCCAAGAGGGGTCATGATGAATTGGATCATTTATCAATCTAGACAAATCTGGAAAATCTAATGTAGCCAGAAATGGAAATTGTTGATTTGGTTGTGGATATTGGTAATACTGGTATGGCATTTGTTGGCCAGTAGGACCATAGGAAAATTGATATATGGGCATGGATGATGCCCCCAAGGCTTGTTGATTAGGTTGTTGATTACCAGAATGTCCATTATGGGGTGGGCCACCTGAGGGAGGTGGACCTCCGGGGGGTGGTCCTCCACATGGTAGTGGTGGCCCTCTAGGTGGGGGTCCTCCAGGTGGGGGTTCTCCAAGGGTTTCCTTCAGGTGGTGGTCCTCCATAAGATGGTTCTCCACGTGGTGGTCCACCAGGTGGTGGACCTCCAGGTGGGGATCCACCAGGTGGCGGGCCTTCGTATGCTCCACCAGGTCCTCCAAGTCCTCTCAAGAACCCTCCAGGTGGACCACCATACCCCCCAGCAATATTTACAAAATATCCTCCATAAGACGGGACATTAGACCAATTTGGTTGTCCCCGAGGTACAAAAACATTCCCAGGGTAAGGCATTCTGGGATAAACTATCACTGAAAGTGATGGTTCATAAGCTTGATTACCCGTAGGTGGCTAAGTTCTGGGATAAGTATATCCCCAAGAAATTTGATCGATGGTAGGTTGTACCCCTAAGGGTTGGCCTGAACTAGACGATGGATTCACCATGTTGGTGTTGGTAGGAGGAAAAACTACTGCAGGTTGTTCTACAACCGAAAATTGTCCAGAACTATAAGTAACAATCCCACTAACAGGTGACATAACCCGCACCAGGGGTTTCCCCCCAATTTTAGAATGTGTTGGCACCACTTGAGTTGTGGATTCCCCCCCAACTACAACGGGTACGGGAGGACTAGTAACAGACCCAGGATGTGAAACTATAGGGTTATAAGTTTGACTTGGATTATTAGAAATCACACCACTAAATGGAACTTCTTCAATAGGACCTAAAGTCTCAGCAAGGGAACGATATCCAAAAGGCTATGGATGTGACAGACGGGGTAAAAGAGCCAAAATAGGTTCTTTGTAAGACGTAGGTGAGGAGATAATTCTTTCTTCTCTTTCTGAAAAATTACAAGCGCAATCAAGAGATGCTTGAATTATTCTATATTCATCATCCCCTAGAGGAGGGTTCTCAAGTGAAGGCCTAGAAACCCCGAACTCAGAAATGGATTGGCCCAAAGAAGTTCTCCAAAAAGGAGCATTAGGTCCAAACTCTGCTTCAATAGGACTATTGATATGGCCTTCCATTGGCGAATGAACAAAAGCATCATTCGTAGGAGGTAATTGGACCAAAGGATTTGGATAAGTAGTGAAATATTCTCTGGTTTCAGTAGCTGAGGTAGTCCCTATAGGAGCATCAACAGCAGTTGGTCATTCCATGTTTACACCTTCTTGTCCTTCCATGGCTGGAGGAGAGTCAGGTGGTAAACCCTGTAATCTACGGGAATGACGTCTCGTAAATTGCTTAGCCGGAGTGGCGGC
This sequence comes from Pseudotsuga menziesii, assembly GCA_001517045.1. Classification (NCBI taxonomy): domain Eukaryota; kingdom Viridiplantae; phylum Streptophyta; class Pinopsida; order Pinales; family Pinaceae; genus Pseudotsuga; species Pseudotsuga menziesii. The sequence continues at coordinate 1,052,415 of LPNX010480925.1, forward strand.
TGAAGTTTTCTACTCTAGTTCAAAAAGAGGAAAAACACACACAAACATACCTACAAAAGCTAAAGGTCGCAAGTAGTCTTAAATTATAGGATGGGATTAAGATAGTCGGTCTCTCACTAGGATTGTCAAGAAGGTGCAACTCACAATATACCACAGGGTCCAATAGTAAAACGCGGTGAGGAGTATCAACCATCCTCACCTGAATACCCAACTACCTGGACGACACATGCATAGTAATCTCCTTGAGTGTTGTTCTCAATGTATTTCTCCAAACAAGACGGCCAAAGGGTTTTTGTCAGATGGACAAGGAATACTAGTAGGGTCTCGCGATATACGCAAGGTACGTGGGAGCTCAAATCTGTAGTAGTGTTGTCTAATGCACAACCATCCATAAGGGGCCTTCTGATATACAATTGAGTATGTGAAGTACCTTTCTATATACCTCAAGCGTACGTGAAAGGTCGTTCGATATACAGACGGTACGTTGAAGAACCACATAGGTCCCAGGTTGCAGTGCAGGCAAATAACGATAGCCCCTACATTTTATGACTTTTGAACACATCACTAACCTATCACTCAACTTTCTATACAATTTTACCTAAATCTACCATTTATCGTATCTGAATGATTAGTGGATGTTTTTGAGGTGTTGTCTCCAAAATGCAGATTTAAACTATATGTGATGCACCTTTTGACTTCGATGAGAACTAGCTAGGGTAAGGAAGAGACCATTTTCTTTTTCCTTTCAACAACACACAAAATAGAAGCCACTTTCAATCAATTGAAATGCAAGACCTGACAAGAAATATTTAAAGAGAAATCTTCAAACACAAATTTCCTTCAACAAGAACTCAAAATCTCTGAATTTAAGAAAGAAAATAAAGCCTCTAATGTGCTTACAAACCTAACTTCCTATATGATACCAAAAAGATCTATTTATCCCAATTACTTATGGAAATGAAGATAAACTTTCCTAAGCATAAACAAGGTGAAATAACAAGTTTATTTTTGTATTTTCTGGAAAATATAAATCACACAAGCTCAAAGCAAACTAATCTTAGAAAGAGGCTATACGTTTCCTTTTCAAAAATACAATTTTCAAAACATATACCACTTAAAAAAACGCAATACTAAAAATTTTCCACTTTCCTTTTAATATTAATGAAGAAGAAAAAAGTTTTGGAAGTGAGCTCAAAAGATGAGAATCAAATTCACCAAAACCACCAAACTCAGAAAATGAGCCAACAAGCAGATCACACGAAATTTTCAAAGAAACAAGAACTCAAAAAATATAAAAAATTTAATAGGAAGTTTGAAATCTGACCTCGATGCACTGAGAGGCACTACACCAAATATTTGTGGACTAGAATTGGCACACTTAGTCTAATGGATCAAGGCGCCATCGGTGCTTTATCTGGTATGCAAAGAGGCGTTGTCGGTGCTCTGTGTCAAAAACAAAAAGGCACCCTGAAGAGGTCGGTGCTCAGTCAGCCACAGGTAAGTGTGCCGTCAAATCAGTAAATGAAAAAACCAAAAACCTATAGGTGAAACCAAAAGGATGCAATAAGTTGGACTGCAAAAATTAAACAATATTTTTCAACCAGAGGCAATAACAGAGCAATAAGATAGATCGCTTACCTTATTAGATGAAATGACTAAAAGAAGAGAATATGACCATCATAGGTGAGATGGTTACCAAAGCTTATAGATATGACTGGATCTACACTAGATCTGACTGGATCTACCCCAGATCTGACCGAATTAGATGTTCCCCAGTGGATTCACCAATTTTGTTGTTAGGAATTATGCAATCATAGTAGACACTGTTTGTTCCTAGGCCTTGTAAGTCACAAGCGCAGAACAAAGAGACACACTAGTATATTCTTTCCTTAAGTAATCAATTTAAACAACATGAAATAAAACATACCTCAGACCTAGATCTCTTTGTCTTTTCTCCAAAATCCCTTGCAATGGTTCAACACCTACAAAACAGATCAAAAGACAAACAAACAAGATGAGAGCATCGTGATAGATTAATTACTTATATCAGTAATCAAGGAATATGATAATATTCAACTAATATTAACAACACATCAAATATATAAAAGGGGAACACTTTTGTATTAAAAACAATAGGATAAAGTTACAACCAAGCCTTGATTTTGTTGTCTTCAACCTCTACAATAAATCTACAATCCTTCACAACTATGAGCATGTCTTCACATACAAGCCAACTCTACTTTGCCTCTAATTCAGACTTCAATCCAACAGTATAAGGATACTTTATTTTGGCCTCCCTCACTCACATCAGGATGGATTCATTTATAGTCCCAAAACAGATGAGATTGACTTGGGAATGGATAGGAGGTGATCCCAACAGGTAAGGGAGGTGAATACCACCTCTCCCAATAAAATAGGAACTAACTCCACGAACGCTTCTGCACGGAAGCTTCCAGACCCTTCTTTTTTCCCCTTTTTGGGCTATCGATGCACTGAGCATAAGAGGTAAAGGCGTCAACCTCATTTATTTCCAAAGAACAGGAAAGTCCGCACTCCTTGCTCCACTGTCGAAGGCACCGTTGACGCTCTGTGAAAACAAGGTAAAGGCATTGTCCCTCCAAAATATGGAAAAAAGGACTAACCAAGGTGTCTCGGGTTAGGGTTTCTGAAAGGCTAACATGCATGTGGAATTTATAGGTGCAACAAGGCAACACCAAGTGGAACTCAAGGGGGTGCACTAGGAGAGAGAGTGACTCCAATTTTAATAAAAACCATCCGAGAAAAATAAAATCAAGGAGCAATACAACATAAGAGGGTGCATAAGTCAAGAGGGTCCACCAGCATAGACACAAACACTTAGGATCACACTTTCCCACTCCCCCTTGCTTGTAACATCATGGTTCCTCATACTCTTTTATGTGGCATCGATCAATATCAGGTTTTTTATTTTATTGATTAATAATAATAACATAAGAATAATAATGTGCATACCATAATCCTATCACCTCGTGCCATAATGTCACAACATCAAAATAATAACAACATGTATAGGGGCTAAACCATATGGTATTACAAGATCCCACTAAGAAAAATCTAATATGAATTCTTAAGAAAACTATAGTGGATCATCAAAGGAGCTAGCACAAAACCTTACCAAACACCCTTTGGGTAGGCAGAGTAACACCCAAGACATCATTAGCTAGGTACCTTACATTTATTTTAGCTAGTCTATTAAAGGTTATACTTCCATAAAACATATTCCTAACCTATCTCACACTAGCCTAGTCCATTAGGGAAGCCAATTGTCTGGTCATACAAAACATGATTGATACTCGGACTTTTGAAACTAGAAGATCAGGAAAGGGAGAAAACTAAGAGAATATTTAGTGTAGATCAACGTCAATTGATCAAGCATTGGTTTGAAAAGAGATGTGGATAGAAAAGGCTTCCAAGTAGGATACTTAATCCTAAAATGGGACAAATCCCATGAACCCAAGGGTTTAAACTTTTGTCGATAGATTAAGTGAGTACTTAATTTAATTTGTAGTTCCTTTCTTAGAGATATATCTTTAGTCTCCAACTTCTTACACATTTGTTCTTTCTATTTTATCTTCCCTGCCATATTTCCTTCTACTATATATCATGACTTCTTCTACTTTTTCTTCATAATTCAACAGTTGTTCCTTTAATTTCGTATTCTCCTTTAATTGATTTCTTTATTTCTTCCAGGGCAATTATAATCTCTCCCTCGAACTCTATTTCAACTAATTATTTTTCTTTTGAATCTTCATTCTCCAAATCTTCTTCAATTCCCATGAACAACATTTCTTTGGATCATCCTCACCGTCATCTTCATCAGATGAACTATTTTCCTCTGGCATGGAGTACTGACTCTTTTCTATTTAAAAAAACTTCTTATTTTCAAGCTTGCTTTATTTGTGCATTCTCCTTCTCTCCTTATGGTTAGAATATTCCTCATAATCACTATCGATGTTTTCGTTGTAAGGACATTAATTAGAGAGAAAGTGACCTATTTTACCACATTCAAGACACTTTAAAGGGAACTTACCTCTATATTAGCCACAACCCTTCATGAATTTATTCACAAAGTTAGCTTCTTCATCGTCTGATTCATAAGAGGAATAATAATTACTTTGTTCATGATTTCTTCTCTTTGTCTTTTTAGAGGCTTTAAAGGTTGATTCCTTTCTAGAAGGATTCTCCTTTTCAAATCTCATTTCATATGGAGTAAAAATCCAATGAACTATTTCATCCATTATTAATTTATCCAAGTGATCTCTTATGTCTTCTAGAACTGATACGTTGGAGTCAAACTTATTTGGAAAGGATCTGAATACCTTTTGTACTACTATTTCTTCATAAATTTATGCTCCATGACCATTGATAGCATTGATAATCTCATCCACACGAATAAAATAAGATGCAATGGTTTCTTCTTGCCCCATATTTATAGTTTCAAACTGTCCTAAATAGGTTTGTAGCTTTGCATTCTTAACAATATCATATCCTTCATTGATGTTTTTAAACACCTTATCCCACATTTATTTTATAGCATATGTACACCGCATAACCTTGGTGAACTTTGAATCTTCTGAAGAACATAGTATTGCATTCCTAGTTATTTCATTGCATTCGTATTGTGTTTTGTCAACTACCTCAACTAGTAGGGTCTTGGGAACTTTAGATCCGTTCTCAACATATTTCCAAACAACAACTCCAAGAGACTGCAAGTACACTTCCATTCTTATGCTCCAGAAGGTGTAATTTGATCCATCAAACATTGGTGTTCTGTTTGTAGAGATTTGTTCCAATCATACAACAAAAACAAAAAAAGACATACTTAGTGTGAATGAAGTGCATCCATATTTATTTCCCACAACAAACATAAACTTACACATATTGAAACATTAAACGTGTGGATATATAAGAAACTATTGCAAAATATTTATAGTGACTAGATGAAGATCTAGTGCATGTTTCCTTGTTGGGCATTTGACCACTTAATTAAAATTCAAAATTTATCCTTTAAATTGGAACATGGGACATGAATCATGGTACCCTCAATATACATAGGACATTGATGCGATTCAAAATTATACAATTTGTTTTCGTAAAAGCCCAAATTCCATGCGTAGGGAATTTAAAAAAGAATACAAAACATAAACACACAATAGAATAGACATATCATGGAGTCAAATATTACATATCGAAGCAAGTGGTTTGAAAAGTAAAGGAGTATTGCTTTAGCTTGTTGAGGCCATTGTTAACGCTAAAAATGATAAACTCAACTATTTTATTGTAGGTACATGTTTAAAGAGGAAATTGACACCATAACGACAACCATCAGGAGTTCCTTTATTGATCAAGTTATAGTATTATTTTCCTTGGTCCATTCATCAAACTTTCATTCCTTTAAATGTATGTTATCCCTTAGTTATTCTTTTGACCTCAGGGGCCATTAGGTTGACCACTTCCTGAGATATGAATTTTTCCCTCTAATCCATTGAAGGAACTGGATTTACTTCTAAAAAACTCAATATTGCTTGCGCCCCATGAGTTCCCCCCCAACAATTGGTTAGGCCCCACATTTTTCCTTAAATAAGTACATGGGAACATTGGAAAATTTGCAAAAATATAAAGGGTTTCATTAATTATGCATTCAATATTAATAGGTCTTTTATATAGAGAATATGCATGGACACAATTAAGACCCATACCAACCACCTTGTCCATATTATGCAAGTATTAGTTTAGGTAATTACGTTTGGGAAGGGGCACCACAATAGTAACGTAACCTTATATTGGAGGAATTGTGAACCAATCGACTAGGGTTGTTACATCCCATTTTTTATTAGGAACCTATTGGTAATTTATTTTCTTTCCAATATTGATTTGAATACTTAGTTTGATGAGTTATCCTTTCCCTACAAGTTGTAGAAGCAATGGAAGATTAATTACTTGTCAATGTCCTATATTGGAGTAACCCAAGACTTGGAGAAGGAGGTACTGCAACAAAGACTATATAATTTGTGTTATCCCTTTTAATACATAAAATATCCCTGTATTCCCAATCACCCACACCCCCAACAACAAAAAAGTTGTAATGGACATTGCATGCACTTGCTAGTGTATATGGTGGAGGACTAATCTTAGCCTAGAATATAGTTATTTGGGTAATAACAAATTTGGAATCTCTTTTAATTATAAAATTATTAGTATAAATGGGTTGAGAAAGGTGTTTCTTGCTTACTGGTGTGCAGGTGTACTCAAATGGGAATGACTTGGAGCAAGGACAAAAGTGGTATAGACTTTGCCGAACATTGAAATTACTTTTGAAGTTGCCTCCTCCATTTCACGTTGAGTAACTTGAAGCCAATAATGAGGAGGACAAGTAGGCTTTGTTCACTAGGAAAACCCCATTATGGATATTATTGGAACACAATAATGTAGTACACTATATCCCTTGATTTAGTGTTAGGAAAAATTAAACACACTCCCTCCAATGTTATGCTTCATACATGGTTTGATAACATTTTGTATTAAGTATATCATGCATTGAACAATTCTCCACCTTTTGGATGTACTTAAAGTATCGTGTCAACTAAGACTAAGGTATCATCATTTCGAGTGTTTCTTTCATATATAATTTGTAATGTATCTTCCAGATATTTCTTACTCCCTTTCTTTGTGCCCTTCTCTACCTAATATATATTCATTTGTTTGATTGACAACCAAAAAAATTCTCTCTCAAAGGTAATGTATTTAAATCTATAATGACCAAAATTTGGATTATTTATAGCCTTGACTAACTTCCTAGTTTTGCAACTATTCATAAAGTCTTAGTTAATCATTTCAGTTTAGGTTATGATATGGAACCAAATCTTATGTGTTCCACTTTTCAATTTCCATACATCATAAGGAATCACATCTAGGTAACCATTATCAAATTTATCTAGTCATTTCCCATATACATGTATTAGAGGGACGAATTCATATCCTATTAGGTATTATGTAGCCTATTTCCTTTGAAAATATAATATTTTCCCTAGGGAGATATTTATAGTGATAAAATTGGGCCCTATCTAAATAAAATATTTAAGCACATTCCTTTTTCATTCATTCCTTGTGTAATTTATTGCTTTGAAAATAACAAAGTATAGATTTCAAGCTCATTTCATTTTCCAAAGGTGTTTTGCAAAGGAAATTTAATATAAAACAAATGGCCTCTAAAATACTAGAGGCATCAAATACACGGAGCAATTTCCAAAATCCTAGAATACAATATTTAAGGGACTACTAGGTTGACACAGAAGGATTTATTGAAGTCAATTTTGACCCAAGTTCATATAAATGTACTTATTCCTCAAAGGGGGCTTCCATGACCACCTTCATCATATGATAAGTCATTCGCACCATCACGTCATGCATAATTATGGCGATAGTTTTATAATTTTAGAGGTATATGGAATTGGAAGTATGAATTTATCAAAATCCACCAAAAGGCCAACACGTGTACCGTCTTGATGCATTTTATGGGCGTCGTCACTAGAGGGTGGATTCGGGTCATCTAGCTTGATTTGTCTTGCATTCATAGCATGGAAAGAAGTGTTAAGTACACACCACGAGAGGAAGGTCGTGCGGACAATGGAGATTAATGTCGGCATAGATCGTGTGGGATAAATTTTTGTGGGGATACGAATGAGATTAGTGTGCAAACGGTTTCCATTGGATAATGATCAGACATGTTCCAAAAATGGGACTATGCAAATTTCCAGGATCGCGGGATTTAGCAGTGCCAACGGTCCATATTTCATTGTGTGGAGAGGGTAACCGGCACACCTATCGGATTTCATCAGCAATAGGTGAGTTATTATGAAATTGAAATAAAGAAAATTATTGTTCGAAATGCTTATATAGATAAACATTGGAAAATATTCCCACAAATTATAGCATCAAAATCCATTCCATTGGCCCTCAACAATGTCAATCTAGTTGCCATAAAAATGACAATAATGATGATGAACATAATCCTGAGGAAAAGGTAGAAGAATCAATGCAAGGTATGATCACTTCACGAATTTGTATTTTCCACAAAACTACTTTTAAAATTTATATTAAGGAATCAATATTGTCATTGTCTAAATTGGTATGGTTTTTTTTTTTTAAACGTTTAGGAGGAACCATCAGTACAACAATAGCATGGTCTGGAAGGGGCAGGTGCATCTAACCAAGCTATTATTTAAATGTAGAGAACCAACAAAATGTCCCTTTAGAAATACTTTAGAGGGCACTACATTACCAAAAATTTAAGTGAACGAGAGGGGCCAACCTATTGGTCCAGGGTCAAAGAAATTTACCTCTTGTATAGGTGTCCTTGCAATAGGAATTCCAGGCATTAAGTTTAGGGATTGGAAACAAGTGCATGAAGCATTGAAGAAAGACATGTGGAATGCAATCAATGTGAGCATCAACCAAATAATTATTATAGTTTTGTTTTTAATTTTGTTGATGCATGTTGACATATTTGGTTTCAAATAACATTTTGTTTCTAACAATGAAATATTTATCTATTACAGAGTAACTTCCAAGTAGATACTTTAGCAGAAAAGTGGTGTAATAAAATATTGTCTCAATGCCTCTGAAATTATAGATATCGTTTGTATACAAAATACTATTTGAAATACCAAACATATGAGGAGAGGATAGCAAATGTTCTAATTGGAGTAAATGAAACGAAATGGATTGAATATGTTAGAATATGATCTGACTCTAAATTTAAGGTAAACATGAAAGAAAAATATGCATGTTATAATCAAATGACATGTGATTTTAAATTTCTTGGTTATACAGTTATATTTATTCTAAGCATCCGCATGTTTTATTGAGTAGATGGAGAAGGTAAACATAAATAAGAAAAATACCTTAATAGAACAAGAGACCCACACTTTTGGTCGTAGAGGTTACGTTAGGGTCGAACATGACCTTGTAAGTTGTAATGGATTATATTTTTTTGTTCACAATTAGCAATTATAAATGTAGTCGTGGGTAACATTATCAAATATACTTATCCACACTAATGCATTTGTCATTACTAGAAACAAGCTCACAATACATATGATAGGCCTATAAATAGTGCTGAAGTGTGGGTGAAATGACATACAAAGAAGGATGCCACTCCAATGTCATCATCTATAGCAGCAACAATAGTGAGTTCTCAACATATTCTTGTATGTATTATTTAGGCTAGTTTTTTAATGTTAATTTTTTTTCTAATATTAATTGGTTGAAATGTTTAGCATTGATAGAAACAAATTGTATCATAACAATCAAATTCAATTTCTCTTGTATATGCAACAAAATAGGTTTCCCTCGCTATAGTGTTGGGGGGCGAGAGGAGGGGTCGTGTACATGGGGTTGGCTTGGGAGCCACTCCAACTGAATTGTTTGGAAAAGGTCATGCATACAAGAAGGAATTGCTTAATACACAAGATAAAATGAGAGAAAATATAAGGAACTAAGAGAAAAATATAAGGAACTTGGAATAATCAAATCGGTTATTGATGAATTGTTGAAATGGAAATCTTCCATGGAGAAAAGGAAAGAAAATGGCATTGTTGATCCAAAACCCAACAATGTAAGAATTTTGCATTTGTATATTATTTAATTTTTTATGTATGTCATTTTTGAAGATTTAGATTTTAAATGTTTGTCTCTTCTTATTACATTGTATCTCATGCAAACTACTCTATTGGAATAGTAATCCCCCCCTATCAGATGTTGCATTAAATCAAGGACCTTTGCAAATGTCGCCTCTTAATCTAGTAACACCAATCCATGTAATATTTGAAATTACCTCTTAATTTGTCCAATGTTACTTTTCATTTTTTATTTACATCTCAAAAGTGTTTATTTTTCATGAGAGTTTCTAAAAATTTCCTATTGAAACTTCAGTAGAACAAAGTGCAATGGATCCTACACCATCTAAGAGCTTGAAGGTATGTTTGAAACTATTTATTACTTGGTGCAATGTTATAATCCTTATTTCAATATAACCTACAAGTGTTTTTTTTATAGAAATCTTCCTCAAGTCCTAGTGAAGCTTTGATGAAACAAACTATATTGGCCTCAAGACAACTTAATCATGGACCAAATGGTAACTTGAAAGCATTGGTAAGTTCTAAACCTATTTATTTTCATCTCCAATAATATTTTCTTATTTTAAAGGGTCTCACAATAATTTGTTTATTGATAAAGTCAATCTCCATTGTCACCTTCAAAAATGGGATTGGAATAAATAAAATGTTTACTTACTTATTTTAATGGTGGGGTGAAGGTCGCCAAGGGTTACATATGAAGCGTTGACCCAAAATTTGTTACTCCTAATGGGGAATCCCTAGGATGGGATATTACTATGTGTGCCCATAATCACTTTTGGTTGATCCCGACTATGAAATCAAGCAAAAGCGTAGAAGAAATCGGTGCAAGTATTTAGCATACACACTTAACAGTTTTATATCCTGGAAGATCATTAACATTGAATTGGTCAATGACAGTGAAGATTGTAAATGAACAATTTTAAGGCATTTTAGATGTTATTTTTCTCTGTGTGATAAGGTTATGAGAGGATTTCTTCTCTAGAGATGGAATATAGTCTAACTAATCCTACCACATGTGTGTATTCCAAATTCCTTTATAGGCTCACGATTTTCTCCTTTGGATATGTATTATTATTGTACACATATTAGTGAATAATAGACAATATTGATTTTATTTAATTGAGTTATTTTTCATATATATTATATTCAATATTTTTTCACTAGTTTCCTACGTCAAATCTATGTTGTTTATCTCGGTAGGAATACATTGTGCTTTATATCCTTAGCTATATAATTTATTACTGCTGTCGAGCATATATAAATTTCACAAGGATTCTAATGACCAACCTCAATCCTGATGTATTGGTATAGAAAAAAAACCTATGCAATTTTTAGTATAACAACTATTATTTGAATTATTTAGACATCCAAGTGGTACAAGAATTCCAATACCGTAAATATGGACAAGCCTTTCCCTTTTGGTCATGATTTCCCCCATCTCTAACCCCATTTGTAATGATGGATGAAAAAATGCAACATTTACATGTGGGTTTCACTACATATGAAGGTGTAAATACAACAAAATTACAGTGGCATAGGCTACAGCACAATTTGCATCATGTAAGTAAATACAATTTTGTCTTGACTAGAAGTATAGTGATTTAGGGAATCCAAAACACAAGAAAAAGATCTTAGAAGAAAACCTGTAGACTTTATAACATAAATAATCCAATAAAACTGCCATAAGTCCTATATATGTGTGTGTTTGCATCATCCTAAAAGAATTTGAATGTATTTTCTCAGCCATGTTTGTGTCGGATATTCTTATTAAATTTGTTTTCCATTTAGCTCTTTTCCCTTAACAACTTTAAATATCGGCTGGGATCTTGATAACTTCTATGGATTAGCATGTCTACATAATTAGCCTATGTGGTTGTCCTGATCCAGTGGTGCACTACTGAAAGTTTTGCAACCCATAAATATAAATTGTGTTGTATGCATAACACTTGCATGTGACTTAACATAAAATAAAAAATAAAAATAAAACAAATAAATAAAAACCCTAGCTCGTGTACATTCACCAATTTTTTTACATCCACATTGGTTATAAATGTTTTTCAAAAAACTATTGATTTCAATTAAATAGTTCACCACTTAATGTTCAGTGTTAGAATCCATTTTCCATCCAGAAGCATACATACCGATGGTTCTTTAAATCTAACAAGATGTACTCTTTACTTTCCATTTACACATCTTGTACAACATAAATTTCAGCACCTGCAATTACTAGAGTGTCATTCTATTCCTTTAATCTTTCATCGTGTGTCTATTTGTCTTTACAGTGCTTCGATTTATGTAAGGTAATGATGAATTCCTATATTCATACTTTATATATTATTTACCATGATAAATTACTTTCTATACTAGATTTGAAAAAGATTGCTTTTATAAAGGTAAAGCTAAAATTATTTTCCAATATTAATAAATAAATTAGTGCTTTCATTGATATAAGAGTTCATTGTATTATTTATTTAATTATTGGGAGATGTTCATTGATAATAGGTTTTACATGGAAAAATGTGTTCCTTAATAATCCATAAGATAGATGTACTAGTTTTTGCATTTACATTTAAATATAGAGTGCCTAAACCCATAGGCTGCAAATGAAATCAGCATTTACAGAGAAAGTTATGTGTTTGAGGGTATCGACGATCACATACCATTTAATGAAAATAACACATACAATACCATACCCTACTATGCACTCAATTTCAATCTCCAATGTCCTTTCATACTCTGAGACTAAAAAAAACCATGCCCATCTTACAGTCAAGGGAAAAAAAATGTTGTCCAAGGATTAAAGAAAATTGTCCATATTACAGTCAAGGGGTGGAAAATGTTGCACATAGATGGGTATCATAAAATGAAGTAAAAGAAACACTACCCATCGCATTAAATAAATGCATGCACAGAGAAAAAGAAAATTAGATTTTAAGGTAGTTTGAACCCATTTTCATGGGCATACTTAAATTTTCAAGTTTCACTCCTTTTTTTCTATATAGGTGGAGTGACATCAACTACTGAAACATTTATGATTTTAAGGTATAATTGGAAATGGGACATAACAAAACTTGTAGATATAAGTATTTGTACTAATTTGGGAGTAATATTAAGATTCATATCTAAGTATATTTATACTTGGTTTTCATTGCGCCAAGAGGCGCTCTACAGCCCAGTATGGGAGAGATCTTGTAACGTTACATAACATTATGTAACGTTCCTCTTGTAAATTTCAGCTATAAATAATAATAATAAAATTTCTTATGTTGTAACTTTACTACTCTAACAAAATAATAAAAAATAAAAAATTTAATTATCCGTCAAATTAAATGTCGGCCAAAAAAACAACCTAATATGAGGGAGATCGTGTAACGTTTGTCGAGTAACTTTTGTTACTAACAAAATAATAAAAAATAAAAAATGTAATTATCCGCCAAATAAATATTGGCCAAAAAAACAACCTAATATGAGGCAGATCTTGTAACATTTGTTACTAACAAAATAACAAAAAATATAAATTTTAATTATCGACCAGAAAAACAACCTAATATGGGGGAGATGTTGTAATGTTCCTACCTAACAAAACAATAAAAAAAGTAAAAATTTAATTATCTGCAAAAAAATGTGGGTAAAAAAACACAAAATGGGGGAGATGTTGTAATGTTCCTACCTTACAAAATAAAAAATTGAATTATCCACAAAACATTGTTGGCCTTGCACATGGCTTTAAAACCATGTGCAAGGCCTTCTAAACAACCCATGGTTTTATTGTACATGTTTTAGGAGGGCATTGCACATGGTTTTAAAACCATGTGCAAGGCCTCCTAAACAACCCATGGTTTTATTGTACATGGTTTAGGAGGGCCTTGCAAATGGTTTTAAGACCATGTGCAAAGCCTCATAAATAACCCATGGTTTTAGGAGGGCCTTGCATATGGTTTTAAAACCATGTATGGGGAGATGTTTTTAAAACCATGAATGGGGAGATGTTGTACTGTTCGTTCCTAACAAAATAAAAAGAATAATAAATATTATATGTCAACCATAAATAATATTAAATATTAATAATAAAAATATTTTATCTGGACCTTAAATAAAAAGATGTGTCTTTTGGTTTGAATCAAATCAATGGTTATATATAGGACACACCAAAGTTGATAGCTCATTGAGTGCAACACCAAAGAATAGGTTTCACCTCAAGAGATTTGATCCCTCTCGGCGCTTGATAGAGCCTAGGATTTGGATCTAGGCTAGTTAATAATACAATTCATTTTTCAACATTGATTATAGTACATACATCAATTTCTCATAATTTACAAAATTTTCGCTCACTCAAGCATACGAAGAAGTTGCTTCAAGAGTCAAAAAGGAGTTCCATTGATAGAGCAAAATACAAAATAATCGAAGACGCTGTCAAAAGTCCAGTTATTGAATTTTACAAATAGAGATGCAATTCAATATGAGGAAAAAAAGTGTTCCTCTTGTTCCATAAGTTGCAAGGAAAAATACAATTTGGTCTCCCTTTATGGGTTACTTCTTGAAGTTGGTGACTCCAGGAGTCCATGCAATATCTGAAAAGGACTAATATTCATTCTCCATAAATAAATGTAACTCGTGATTCGACGAAGCTGGTAGGTCATTGTTGGTGACATCAAACATCATTTGAAATCTTTCTAAGAGCATCGAAGTATGCTCTTGTTGCTTTTCCATATGATTAATACGATCCTTCAAAGTTGAAGTTTCCTCTACATTACATTGATTAATTTGTATATGAGCATACCATTCGCATACATCATCCCCCTTCACATGTGATTCCCATGATTCCAACATGTTCTTAACTTGTAATAATTCTTCCCGATGTGCATGAATTGTTGTAGATAGATTGGCCATAGAATCATCATGTTGAAAAGAATCAGACATGGTGATAATAATTGTGAAGAAATTGGATATTGAATTCAAGAATCACTGACAAATTAAGTCAAAACCAGCACATAGGCAATGCACAGAATTATTTATGCACTTAGCCATAAAGTCTTGATGTATTTAAAAGATCAATTACCAAATCCGGTAAGATATATAATTAATCATCAATCATAAATAAGTTTAAAGGAAATGACAGGTAATTACAATTGTGTGCCTCCAGAATAAGGAAACGACACAAAAACGAGACTACATTCATAATTGATTTGACAACTTTGAATCCTACACACTTGCAAGTCAGTCGAACGAGACATCAATCACCTTTTTATCCAGTCTGTCACCCATGTCAAACATTTCGATAGGATTTTCGATTACTCTCTCCACATAATGAAATCTAGATCGTTGACTCTACTAAATCCTACAATCTTGGATGTTAGAGTAGTGGAATTTCTGCCACATGTTTCCACATCCTACGACAAGTACGATATAAAGTTGGGGGGGGCCGGGGGTATCTTGGCCTTTTTCATGCCATATCTCCTCTGTATCCCTGTAAAAAGTCATCCCTACATGAATGGTTGTGTTTAGTACCCCAAACAATCTAAGTTGTTTGTGCTCCTATTTTTGTAAGTGTTTGCGACATCCATAAATGGTTGTGAGATTCAGAGCTAATCCAAATGAGCTAAAGCTACGAAAAATATTTCATTTTAGTCATGGCATGGGACCAAAATGTTGGAACCAAGCGCTATAAATGATAGCCATGGAACACCGTTGATCTAACTTTAATAAACGGTCATGACTAATTGGGCGCGGTTGAGATGCACAGGAGATAAGGAAAAGTGGAAATATAATAAAAAAACAAGATTGGAAGACAAAAAATTGATATTGATAGCTCCTTAGAAAAATGATATGATGTTAATGGTTCTTGTCAAATATTTAGATAAGACAAAAAGGGACACTTGCTACCCCTTGATTGAAAACTACTTGTTGGGTTTCTTTCAACAAAACCACTAAACAGTGGGGAGTTGTGGTTTAACCAAACCATCTCGATTTTTTTGAAACCACCCAACCCACCAAAGTATGTTTATCTCGACCATGTAATATTATTAAGAAGAAAACATGTGTCCACCTAACCCCACTCCTAGAATGGAGCCAAGTCAATTTTAGCCAATTGTCCGTCAACTTAAATATTGGATCCGTTAATAATTTTGTTTGACCTATTTTCGTCCATACCGTCAATTGAGAAGAAAAAACTAAGCCTAAACCAGTTTACCTATACCCGATTGCATATGCAGCAAAGAAATTTCGACCATCCATATATCGGGTAGTTCAAAACATCCTTTATATTTCCCAATCATTTATTTTTCCATAGAAAACGAAGTTGTGTGCCCTCACTCATATCGTCAAACCTATTTGATAGAATTCAACTGCATAGTAAAGCTCAAAAATGGCACACCCCTCAAAATATTTACAGTCCAAAACATTGTTTATTGGTGATGAACATATTGTAGATAAACATGAAAATATATATAATACCAAAATAGAAAATGTCAACCTAAATGACATACTGTAGGAGGTAGAATCACAAGCCAACACCCAATAATACCAATTACACCTATGGGGTTTTAACCTCTCCAGAGCAGTGTGTCCTCAGTCGGTGTATTTTCCATAATTTGTAGCATGGTGCTCCAAACATTATTCCCCTAATAAAAAGGATAGCATGTTTCCAAACCTATCTACCACCTTACGAAATATAGAAGCCCCCAATCTATAGAGAATGTTCGGTATTCCATAATTTTTTAAAATGAAAGAGCTTGATGAGAGATTTGCATCATCCTCCTATCGAAATATTATCCCATCTGACATAAACCTTTTTCCCCTACAACATTTCGAGAGGGAGTTCCTCTTCCTAACACGCCCCCACCTTATGGAACTACAGTATTCTCTGAATCATCCAAAAAGTCATATCATTGTTTTGCATAATTGTTGGTTATGAGAATGATAGCCAAGTTGATGAAGTGACTTTGGGTTTCCTATTGAGTCTAACCCCCATGTCTGCAAATACATTCCCCACATATGACATATTGTTAACACCAAAAACTATTCACCTAGATATATATGGTCCAAACCATAATTATTCATCATAGTCCCACCATTATACCCTTCATTTTGACCTTCACAATTAAACTCCACCAAAATTGGTCCAAAACATTATTATTCCTTCCCCCATAAATACAGGGAAGTTGAGCATTTATTGTGACATAACCCCACTCTCTCTAAAAAGGAACAAAAAACCCTCAAATGAGAATGGTTCAAAAACATGGACAAATACCATGCATAATAAAATACCATGGGTCATTAGCACGGGTCAAAAAACCTTGGATAATCCTATAAATACATTGTGAAGGTCTCCCCACAAACACTTTTCATCATATTCCCAACTACATTGTGAAGGTCTCCCCACAAAAACTTTTCATCATATTCCCAACTTTTGGACATTCCTTACATTCTCTAGAACCTTTTTTCCATCACATCCTTTAGCCACACTATCCCACGTTGCATGTCGAGTTCTCTCCGTGAAACCCTTAATCCATTTTCCGATGACAACCCCTTGTTAGAGAGACATGGAGACCATGATCATGGGAAGCCTACAGACCATTTCCCCAAACAATTGTAGTGGCCCATTTCAAAGGTGTTTTTTGTTGTTTTATTGCATTAGTTAGATTAAATATTAAATTGTTTTTTTTGTTTATTGTAGGTCTAGGTTGAGTATGCCCTCACACCATGAACTATACCCTTTGATCTTGTTGACCTAGGGTAGGTTCTTTTGAACGTAGTAGGGGAGAAATCCCCAATACAGTTTTAGCGACTTCACTGGCTCCATCCCCTTGGATCTCTATTTTTGTAGGTGTTTCTACTGGTTTGTTCTAATTGGGTACCTTCAACCATCATAGATCTAACCTCCCTATGGAAAATATGAACCAATATTATCACAGTGCATGCCCCCCCCTAGCCCAAGCCAACATTTTTTCCGTAAAAAACACCTAGTTACGGTCGGATCACACCTATCCGGTAGAAATTTGCGACCCAGGTCACACATTTTTTCCCGATAAGCGCAACCTAGGTTGCGCCTTCTTCCACTATAAGTGTGACCTTGACAAAGACTCTAGATCGCACTTGTCCAGGCTTCTGAAGAGATCTCGATCACTATTGTGACCTAGTTTTGTGGGATCTCTCATGCATAAACCCCTTGTCAGCACCTGTGCTAAATTTTGAATATTTCTACAGATACACCCATACGGATCCCTCTGCAGAAGGTTAATCCAATAAAAATGAGGAGTAGGGTCAAAAACTCTTCATGTCTTCTGACCTAGAGGTATGCAAAAGGGGGTTTGAAGTTGCTTGGGAGGCTTATTCCTCAGTCTGATTGTTAGAATAGTAAAAAATCCTTAGGCACGACCTTGAAAATGATCATGACATGAAAAATACGATAAAGGATAGGCCTCGGCAAGAATAGACAGTGGATATCCAACCCGCAAAAAGAGATCAAAGGCAAAAAATCATTTTTTCCCAAGGAAAATCAAGAGCGGAAGTGCGGAAGAGGTAAAAATTTTGATTATGAAAAGTGGAACCCCGACTTCCTCCTTCCGCGATTCGGGATCTGATGGCTCGGACCGTATCCACTTAAGCTCAACAGTGCGGGAAGAAAAAGTCGTGAGCGGAAAGGCGGAAAAGGAAAACGAAAAGAAGTTCAATATTGAAAGTTAGAAACCTAACTTTCACTTTCAGCGATCTGCCAGATCGACGGATCAGAGCATGTCTGCAAAGATAAATGGTCCAAAAAAGAGAAGAAAGGGAGGAAACAGGAAATGGAAATACAAAGAACTTGGTCGTGAAAATTTAAAGTCCTACTTCCCACAATCCGCAAGATCCAACGGTCAAGAAATTTCCCGCACAGATCAACGGTGCAAAAGGAAAAAAGGTGGAAGCAAAAAGTCAGGAGCGGAAAAGGGTAAATTTTTGGGCTACAAAATTGGAAAGCCCATTTTCCACGATCCGCAAGATCTATGGTTCACAGAGATCCCACACAAATCAACGGTGTGGAAGGAAAAAAAGGGGTGAAAGCGGAAAGCTGGGAGAGGAAAGATCAAAATCAAACTTCGTCAAAAGTCCAAATCCCAATTTCTGACTTTCACAATCAAGATCCGACGGTTCAGAGAGCTCCCACACAGATCAACAGTGCGGAAAGAAAGGGCAGAAAGGAAGAAGTGGAAAAGTTAGTTTCTCCTTTCATGAAAATTTAAACTTCCACTTTCCAAAAAAGAGCCGGGGGGGGGGAGGCAGAAGTGGAAAGTCAGTTTCTCCTTTCACGAAAATTTAAGTTCCACTTTCTACTTTCCAGAAAAGTGCGGGGACGGAAAGGCGAAAGCAAAAAATTTAGCTTCTCCTTTCATAAAAAGTTAAATTTTTTCTTTCTGCTTTCCAGAAAAGTGCAGGGGCGGAAAGGAGGAAGCAAAAAGGTCAGTTTCTCCTTTCACAAAAAGATAAAGTTCTGCTTTCCGCTTTCCAGAAAAGTGCGGAAATAGAAAATGCAAAGTTTCAGCCATAGAAAATTGAAGATTTGAGTTCCGCTTTTCGCTTCCAAAAAAGTGCGGAGGTGAAAAGACGGAGGTGGAAAGGTGGAAGGGAAAAACTTAATGGATGAAAAGGTTGAAATCCTGCATCCCATTTTTTGTAGCCCACATATTTGATTTCAGATCGACAGTTCAGAAAAATTTCACATCTTAGATCAATGGTACAAATTGACCCCGCAGCAGAAAGGAAAAATTGAAGGTCAGAAACCGGAAAAAGATAGAATTTTGGCCATAAAAAGAGCAGAATTTTGCTTTCCGCAAACCCAAAATCGACGGTCGATAATGTGTCTTGCTAAGACCAACGTTGGAGATTGATTCCACTGGTTAAAGACGTCAGGATGAATAAAACCGTTGCAGGCTGTCATTTTCAGCGACAGAATTTGGGTTCTAGTTGTCAGGTTTTCTATTTTGATCCTCCATGCGCATCCCAGCGTGGTTGCATTTTTTGATAGTTGTGATCATGGGGAATCCGTTAGATCAGAAGTTGTTAGGAATTAATGATCATTTGGATTTGGTCCCCATTTTTGTAACTGATTTTGGCTTCGTTTCGAGGTTGGTCTCGGGAGCCTGTTTACACTATAAATATACCCTCAGAAGAGGAAGACAGGGTTGGATTTTCATTCAGAAGCCCTAGTGCTATGGTTTTACAACTTTGTAACTTTCCTTGGGAGCATTAATGAAATCATAGCTTAAATGTCTGAGATTCATCACGGTGTTCATTGTTCAGTATGTTTTCCCTTTGTAAACTTCATTTTCATGACGGTGTACCTTCTGCTAATGCATTTCTAGTTGTATGTGAGGAATTCGCTCTCTGTTAAGCGCTCTTTGCCTCAGATCATACATTTTTTCATGTGTTTCTAGTAAATGTTCTGGAATTCATCCTCTGTGCTCCATTGCATTTACTAGCATTTGTTGTTTATTATGCTAAAGGTGTTTTTAGGAGATTCATCCATAGATAGGTGCCTCCTGTTACATCGGGCTTTTTCTCATTTCCTCCTGCCATCTCTTCAAAGATATTTTGTTGAATATTGATACTTATTTTGCCTCATATTATGAAGGTTTTCTCTGGTCATTATTTTTTGTAAGTCCTTGATTGTTTCAGGCTTTGAATCTATTGCCCAATGCTGTTATATGTCTGTCTTACACTCTTTTAAAACCCCAAATACATGTTTCCCAGTGGAATCTAGCCTTATGATTGCTTGTTTAAAGCCAAATGTATATGTGAAAGTTTATGTGACAAGAGAGAGCCCTCTCTGACTGTAAGGCTAGACTACAATCTAAAGATTGGTTTGAAATGGTTACCCCTATGACTTCCTATCACAACCATAGGAAAATTACAAGGTGATAACATCTTGGCGTCGTTGTCAAGGAATAATCACTGTTATCTCCTTGGGAAAATGACATCGTCCTAGTTATACAACCTACTTAATCAATCGGTCATAGACGCATGTTGGTTGTATATGCTCTGACGACTCCACTCAAAGCATTTGGAAGGTGACTCCACTGGGAATACTAACAACCCAGAAGCTGCAAATATTTTCAAAATTTTCTACAGAAACTCTACTAGGGAAATGAACTCAATGTAAAGACATGGAAAGGCATGGTAAAAAAATACGGTACTCAAGTATAAATCTTCTCCAAGATATCTTATCCTTGATTGTAAATTTTTTCCTATCATTTCCTAAGCTTGTCAAAGAAATTTCCCATGGTTTAACCCAATGCAGGACCATAGGTTTACCAATGTGTATCCTTATTTAAGAACTGAAAGTATCCCTTCACCTTGTACATATGATTTTGACCAAGATCCTTCAATCAAGCCACATAAGAACAATAATCATCCATGTAAAATTCATGGTGTTGCAGTTGATACTGCATATTTTTTTGCGTCTCTAGGGAAGGATCTCCAACCCTTTTTTGATTAAGAGTGGCCCTTATTTCCCTCCAAATTAGCCTCATTAAGCTCCACTACCATAGAGTGTCCTGCTACCCTATCCCTGGCTCCCATTGCTTTAGAGCTTAAGCAGTCTTCATCATCCAGTTTTACAACCCCTCACAGCTCTACAGTTCCTCGTAGTACATTGATTCCATCTATCACACCTGCTTCAATTCCTCTTGCAAACCTTGTTATAATCCCAAGAAAGGATAAAATATTTTCTCCTATACTTCTCCCTGCTACTCTTCATGGCCTCCCCGAGGGATATGCCCAAAAACTCAAACAATTTAAGGGGGAGAGTGGGTATTCAGCCGAGGAACACTTGGAATGGTTATCAGACTGGAAAAACTTGGAGGAAGTAGACCATGAGGATATTAAAGTCAGAATTTTTTCTCAAAGCTTTGTCAGAGAAGTAAGAAAATGGTTCACAAATCAACCTGACAAATCCATTCTGGACTATCAAGCTTTGGAAGATTATTCAAAGACAAATGGGAAGAAAATAAAAACCCTAGGGAATGTTTGTCCCAATTCCATTACATGAAGAGGGGAGGGAGTGAATCTATCCAAGAGTTTTCTGACAGGTTTAAGAAAGTATATAATGTATGTTTGGGTACACAGGGTACTCCCAAAAGACCGAACACCTTGAGCAACCGCTTCACATAAATAGATCATAGATCAACACACCGATGTTTGTCACGTGGCTAAAACCCTCGAGAGGGAAACAGTCCATGGCCCCAGCCAAATAGCTACTTGGAGCAATTTATTATGCAAAAGAAAGAAAGTTACATGAGCTTCTCATAATTGATCAACTAGACAAGGACCCTCTATGATCTTTAAATAGAGATCATAGGCCAATCGAGTGGTAAGCCACGGATCAATGGTAGGTATGATCTAAGAGAAGTTGAACCGTCGGATCACTCTATGTCTAGAACATATTGTGACCGTCGGATTAGAATATTTACAAATGCATACTGATGCATACTAAAGAAACACACTTTTACCTAACGGATATATTACACAAGTTGATCTTAACTAACTCCTAATGTCTAAATATTCTAGCATCACCCCTTAAGAACAAATTGGGATAGGATTGAAGGATTTACAAAAGTGACACTATTAGGAGAAGGAAGGAGGCATTAGAGCCTATTCCCCCTTAAGGACACAGTCCTAAACTCCTAACATAGACCAAAGTTTAGAAAAATTCACTTCTGTAAGAGACTTGGTGAAGATGTCTGCAACTTGATCATCTGTAGGGAAATAGAGAACTTCAATAACACTATCATGGACAAGATTTCTGATGAAGTGCATGTGTAGCTCAATGTGTTTGCTGCCCTGATATAGAACTGGATCTTTAACAAGCTTGATGGAACTTTGATTGTCACGCCAAAGTGGAGTAGGTTGCTGCTACTCAAATCCAAACTCTGAAAGGATCCGTCGAAGCCATAAAGCTTCATGACTGGCATTAACTACGACTCGATATTCAGCTTCTGCTGAAGAAAGAGCAAGAGCTTGTTGTTTCTTACAAGCCCAAGTGACAGGTCCAGATCCTAGACTAAAAACATAACCTGCAGTAGACTTTCGATCATTAGGATCGTCGGCCCAGTCTGAATCAGTGAAACCAACCAACAAAGGTTTCCCCCCTGTACTGTAATGAATCCCAAACTGAATTGTGCCTCAAATATATCGAAGTATTCTTTTTGCTACTTTCTAATGACTTTCATGAGGAGTTTGCATATAACAGGAAACATGACCAACAGCAAAGGAAAGGTCAGGACGGGAATGAGTCAAGTATAAAATACTACCAACAAACTGACGATACAAGGTGGCATCTACTTCAGGGGAAGTACAAGTGGCAGAAAGTTTGACTCCAGACTGGAAGGGAGAAGGGGCTGGTTTACAATCTTCCATGTGGAAGTGACGAAGAAGGTCATAAGCATACTTAGACCGGGAAAGAAAGATTCCTTCTTTGGTTTGCAAGAATTGGAGACCAAGAAAATAATGCAAATGTCCTAAGTCTGACATTTCAAAATTTTGCTTAAGACTGGATTTCACATGGGTTATAAGTTTAGGGTCACTACCAGTAAGGATAAGATCATCAACATCAAGAACAAGTATGATGAGATGGTTTCCTACTTTCTTGGTATAGACATTGGGGTCAGAATGGCATCTAGAAAAACCAGTGTCAAGGAGAAAGCTATCCATTTTGGCATACCAAGCTCTAGGAGCTTGCTTAAGGCCATATAAGGATTTCTTAAGGAGACAAACAAGGCTAGAGTTATTCTGAACATATCCAGGAGGTTGTTCCATGAAAATTTCCTCATGTAAATCACCATGTAAGAAGGAAGACTTGACATCCATTTTATGGACTTCCCATTTATGTAAGGCTGCAAGGGAAAGAACAAGGCGGATGGAGTTCATTTTTGCTACAGGGGAAAAGGTTTCATTGTAGTCAATCCCTTCAACTTGGGAAAAACCTTTGGCAACTAACATTGCCTTAAGTCTTTCAACACTTCCATCTGATGCATACTTAGTTCTGTAGACCCATTTACATCTGACAAGTTTTCTTCCTTTTGGAAGAGGAACAAGATCCCAAGTATCTTTTTCCATTAAGTAATGATATTCTTCATCCAAAGCAGCATCCCAATCTGGATTTCCTGAAGCTTCTGCAAAAGTTTATGGATCATGATTCTCGGAAACTTGAGCCAAAAGAGAAGAGGCTCGTTGAAACTGAGAATGTGTTTGACGTTGATCTCTAGGATCACCGGCAAGATCACCAGCTGCTTCACATCTTGAACGGACCCATCGAGGAAGTATTGGTGCTGGTGCAATTTGAGGAACATGAGCAGGCGGAGGTGGATTTTTATCCTCACTGTCATCATCAGAAACTGGATTTGAAAACCTGTGAAGGAAGTTAGAAAAAGAAGAAGAAGAAGGCACAATCGTCGAATCAGGCTCGCAGGCCAAATATGGCACACCCGCCAAGTTAGGCTCGCAGGCCAAGAGATTTTCATCAAATTTAACATCTCTTCTAATGATTATATCATGTGAATGGGGTTGAAGAAGTCTATAACCTTTTACATCTTCAGAATATCCAACAAATAGGCACTTTTCACTTTTAGGCTGCAATGCTTTCCGTTTTTCATCCGGAATGTGAGCCCATGCTTCACAACCAAACACATGAAAGTGACTTACATCTGGTTTAATTTTACTCCATGCTTCTTCTGGTGTTAACTTTAGTGGGTGTGCGATTAACTATGTAATTTGCACAATTTATGGCCTCAGCCCAATATTGAAGACTTAGTCCCTTAGATTGGATCATACAATTAGCCATTTCTTTTAAAGTGCGGTTCTTCCGTTCAGCTACACCATTTTGTTGTGGTGTATATGGAACAGTGTGATGTTTTTGGATTCCTTATTCAGTGCAGAAAGTAGTGAACTTGTTATTAACATATTCTCCTCCATTGTCAAATCTTAACTTAATAATTTGATGACCAAATTGTTTTTCAACAAGGGCCTTGTAGGCCAAGAACATCTTAAATACTTCGCTCTTAAGTTTTAGGAAGTAAACCCAAGTGCGTCTGGAGTAGTCATCAATGAAATTTAAGAAATATTTGAAACCAGAAAAGGATGCAGATGGAAAAGGACCACATAAGTCATTATGCAAAAGCTCCAACGGGAACCAAGGCGTGCCAAAAAGCACGTTTGTCAAAACTATCCCGATGATGTTTTCCAAGTACACAACTGGAACAAACACCATCCTTTCAAGATACCATTGGAAGACCAGTCACCATATTGTCTTTACATGGTTGTTGCAATGAGCGATAATTTAAGTGACCAAATCGCTCATGCCAAAGTTTGCTCAAGTTATCAGTATGAGCAACAAAAACTGAAGGAAAAGGTGATGACCCAAAGTTGTTAAATTTGTACAACCTGGTAATATCATCAACAGTTCCAGTAGCAAGGAAATTTTGAGGATTTTTAAAATCCTTGATTACAACTTGGTGAGGTGTAAAATTCACAGTTTTACCTTCACTTGAATGAGTAATTTGATAGACTAATAACAAATTGCGGAAAATTTTTGGAACACATAGTACATCATTGAAATAACCATTTTCTACTGGAACTGTTCCAGATCCTACAACACTTAGAGATCTATCATCACCAACAAATATTTGTTTGGTGTTACATTCATGCATAGTAGAAAATATGGCTTGATCCTTAGCCATATGATAAGATACTCCAGAATCAATAAGCCATTCATTTGAAGTAGAAGAAGAAGATGCAGTATCAGAGTAACGAGAAGCACAAAGTGCATGTCCATGAGAGTTAGATTCCGAGGACGAATCTATGTTGATGTGGTGCTTCTTCATTGTTGCTTCCAAGGCTGCCATCTTCTTGAAACACTTAGATTCATCATGATTATCTTTCCCACAAAAATTGCAATGACACTCAATCTTCTTTCCTTTTTGCTTGGATCCTTTGTTATTTTTTAAAGAAGGAGCTAACTGAGAGGGTTTGGGACCCTTGTTGTTTGGTTTATTATTGCGAAAAATATGTTTCTTGGGAGGCTTGGACTTTTCTTTCTGTTGGAACAATAAGGCTTTCCCACATGTATATGCATTGTTAATTATTCCAAGATGAATGAGATTATCTTGCACTCTAATTAAAGAATCACAAAAGGATTCAAGAGTAGGCTCTTGATAGCTAGCTGCAGTCAAGGATTCTTTCATGGAGTAGAATGTAGATACAAAAACGGAATATGCAGGTCCAAGTTTGGAAAGAATATGATAAATACATTGTTTGTCTTCTTTCTTAATCTTGCGTTCTACACATAAGAGTCTAAGAGTTTTATACTTAGATAAATAGTCTTGAATGCATGAAAAATATTTTGGATTCAAGGAAAGCAACTCATTCTCAAGTTGATGACCCCGAATTTCATTGTGTTTACCAAACACAGATTCCAACTTTTCTCAAGCTTTATCATGTTCATCAATTCCAGATATGTGGAATCGCAAATCAGTAGAGATTGACATCCTAATCAATCCACGAGCTTCATCACATCTATTTGCCCATTTATTTTTCTTATCATCATCAATGGGTTCTGTTTATTTCCCTGAGGTTATCTTGAAAAGTCCCTTACTTCGTAGAACATCCTCCATACAAGATTTCCATGAGAAATAGTTAGAACTTGTAAGTATAATATCACAAGGGGCGGCCATACTGGCTAAAAAATAGAAAATAACTATCTAGTTGCAAAGATCTCGAAAAAATATGCGGTTTAAAAAAAAAACGGCATTGAAAATTGATTCTGGATGATGAAGTTATGTTTGATCAAAGAAAATGTTGAAGATGTCCCCAATAGTGACGTGGCAGATATTAACTTGACCAACTAAAAAAAAGAACCCCCCCTTCCCAACATCAACCTTTGACATTCGCTTTACAATAAAGTTGCTTTGAAGTGAATCACTTTTGTAGAATAAGTAAGGTTCACTTTTACAATAATGTTATTTTTAAATAGTGCGGCAATAAATTAAAAGACTTAAGTGACTCACTTTTTATTTTATTTTATTTATGTAAGATGCACGTTTACAATAAAGTAACTTGAAAATAGAAATTGCATGCACTAAAAAGTGGTTCAATAAGACTTGAACTCAAGACCTATTAAGGAATAAAGCAACTTTGGACCAAGTGAGCTAAGTTTAAAAGGTACGTAAAAGAATGGAAAGAGGAAGGGGGCTTCTTCTTTTTTTTACTTTTCTCTCTCGTTCTTCGTGATTTCCTTTTTTTCTGCAAATCACAAAAAAAACGAAAAACAAAAAACAAAAACAAAAAAATTCCACACAATGGTGTTAGATCTTGGTTAGCTTACCCGGAAAGTGTACGTTTTCAAGTTTTCTCGTTGTTTTTTATTTGTCGTGATCGCATAAGGTGCACGGCAAAGAGCATATGTAGCCGAGAAGACAAGAAAAAAACTTTCTCTTACTGTTTTTGATTCACCGCGATCGCGCAAGGTGCACGGCAAAGAGAATACGCAGACAGGAAAGGCAACAGTTCGAGACTAAAACAAAAAAGATCTAATAATAAAACTGATAAGATATGAGAGATTTAAAAAAAAACAATCCGTCACTGTAACATTATACCTTCAGATTTACCGAAATTGATGTTTCTGGACCAAACGAAAACAGTTTTCGATGAAATGAAAACTATTTCCAAATCGAAATGGCGCTCTGGACACAATGGAAGAGCTCCCACAAGCAAAAAATACACAGAAAATCCAGAACCAGAAACCCTTTCAAAATTTCAGCAACACCAGTTCCAGATCTAGATCAAAACTGAAAGCGGCTCTTCATAAAAGCTCTGATACCATGTTCGTGTACACAGGATACTCCCAAAAGACCAAACACCTTGAGAAACCACTTCACATAAATAGATCACAGATCAACACACCGATGTTTGTCACATGGTTAAAACCCTCAAGAGGGAAACAGTCCACGGCCCCAGCCAAGTGGCTACTTGGAGCAATTTATTATGCAAAAGAAAGAAAGTTACATGAGCTTCTCATAATCGATCAAATAGCCAAGGACCCTCTATGCTCTTTAAATAGAGATCATAGACCAATCAGGTGTTAAGCCACGGATCAATGGTAGGTATGATCTAAGAGAAGTTGAACCGTCGGATCACTCTATGTCTAGAACATATCGTCACCGTCGGATTAGAATATTTACAAATGCATGCTAATGCATACTAAAGAAACACACTTTTACCTAACGAATATATTACACAAGTTAATCTTAACTAACTCCTAAGTGTCTAAATATCCTAACAATGCCATCCCTACCCAGTTCAAACCTCCCCTTGATTCTTCCCAACTCCAATATGTTGAAGCTTTTGATAGTGAGTTTACCTTATGGCCAAGTGAAAGAAGATCTTCCTCCCTGGACAATATGATGAAGGATGCTATAGAGGTAGAAATAAATTTGATTGTTGCTAAAGAGAAAAGGAGAGAAGAGGGAGAAACAATGAAGGATAAATCACCTAAACAACCTTTTTCCTCTGACTCACAAGAGGCCAGAATGGACATGATGATGAAAATCATGGGAAAGTTGATGGAGAGACTTACTATGGACAGAAAACCACCTCCCACGGGAAATAAAAAGAAAGGTAATAGAAACCGGGACTTTAGAATACCCCTTCCTCCTCCAAGAAATCAAAGGATTCCTAAGGACCAACAAATCAGGCCACCTTTTCTGGATAATTATATTACTGAGGAGGGAGAATAAGATCCAATGGAAAATCAAAATCATCACTTTGATGATATTGATTTTGGTATATACCTTTCCGAAGAAGGAGACAATTTTTTTTCCCAAGAAGAGGTTGCCCATGCTCAATCAGTAGTTACCCTTTCGTAGCTGCAATTTCTTCAAAGACATAATATGCTTTGTGAAGAAGAAAATCAGCATGATGAGAGTAACTATTTTCCATTTTGTTATGACTCATTCGAGTTTCTGAGACAAAAATCAAGAGCCTCTAAGCAAAAACAGAAGCTTGAGGATATGAATAATGCTATGGAATTTGTAGAAGTGGACAATGAGAAGGGTGAACAAGTAGAATATGCTTTGCGTTCCAATCTTTCTTTTTATAAGAAGGATGATGATCAACCTAGTGTTGTACATGAGGAGTATTATAATTTTTTTGATGAGGAATGCCCTCAGCCTGTTATGAACTATGTCTGTGGTGTTTTTAAACAAATATCCAGCCCACCTATCTATGATGAATATGAGGATGGATACTTGGAAGACAAGGTTCCTAAATGGGATGTCTCTTCATGTTTTTCAAATTCAAAATATTCATGCCAAGAAGAGTTTATTTCACTTGATTTTATTGAAGATATTCCCTGGGAAATGCATGAAAAGAATCAAGTTTTAAATTATTTAATTTTCAATGAAATAGTTGATGTCTCATGTACAAGTTGTCATGAGAATTCCTTGCATGATTCTTTTGAATACCAAGTTGACAGTGTGCAGTTAGGGTTACAGTTCGAGCAGCTTTATTGGGGCAAGCAAATGACAAAAAAAATTGAAGACTATCCTGGGTTTTATGATCCAGTGTCTGAATATATGGAGCAGCCTTGTCATGGCAGGTTGACGACAAAAAATTTTGAAGGTTGTCATGATCCAACATCTGGACAAGTGGAGAAGTTTTGCAGTGGAAATGGTGGGTTATATGTGTGTAGTAAAGATCAGATATCTTATCATAACTTGTTGCCATTAAGTCCTTCATTTCTGATCAAGAGTGATGAAGGAGCTCAATCATTGGATCATTTGCTTGATTGGCTTCATTGGAAGTCATAAATTACTTGATTGAGCATTGTTGTTCAAAAATTAGGGTAGGTAGGTGTGAATAAGATCGACATGGTGAGCATTTTCTTTAGCAATTTTCTAGTTTGTTTTCAATATCTGTTCAGTTTTTTGTTTTCAGAGCATGTTTCAGGAAATCTTGGGACCACCCCAATGGATCAGGCACATGGTCTACGTGGATCTTTGATACCTCACAGGGAGGATAACATCCCCAAGTTGGAGCTGCTATCAGCACCTTTGCTAAATTTTGAGTATTTTTACAGATACACGCATATGGATCCCTCTGCAGAAGGATAGGCCAGTAAAAATGAGGGGTAGGGTCAAACATTTTCATGTCTTATGACCTAGGTGTATGCATAAGGGGGTTTGAAGTTGCTTGGGAGGCTTATTCCTAAGCCTGAATGTCAAAACAGTCAAAATCCTTAGGCATGACCTTGAATGGACGGTGGAGATACAACACACAAAAGAGATCAAAGGCCAAAAATCATTTTTGCTCAAGGAAAATCAGGAGTGGAAGTGCGGAAGAGGTAAAAAATTGTTTATGAAAAGTGGCACCCCAACTTCCTCCTTCCATGATCCAGGATCCAACAGCTCAAAACGTCTCTACCTAATATCAACGGTGCGAGAAAAAAAAGGTAGGAGCAGAAAGGTGGAGGAAAAAAAGGAAAATAAGTTCAATCTCAAAAGTTAGAAACCCAAATTCTGCTTTCCGCGATCCGCCAGATCGATGGCTCAGAGCGCATCCACAAAGATCAACTGTCTGGGAAAGAGAAGAAAGGGTGAAAAGTGGAAAATGAAAATACAAAGACTTTGTTCGTGAAAAGTTAAAGTCTTTCTTTTTGTGATCCGCCACATCCAACAGTCAGGAAATTTCTCGCGTGGATCAACGATGCGGAAGGAAAAAAGGTGGAAGCGGAAATCCGGGAGCGGAAAAGGGTAAATTTTCGAGCTACAAAAATGGAAAACCTGACTTCCATTTTCTGCAATCTACAAGATCTATAGTTCACAGAGATCCCGCATAAATCAATCGTGCAGAAGGGAAAAAAAAGGGGCGGAAGCGAAAATTCAGGAGCAGAAAGATCAAAATCAAACTTTGTCGAAAGTCCAAATCCCAATTTCTGATTTCTACGATCAAGATCTGATGGTTCAGAGAGCTCTCGCATAGATCAATGGGGTGAAAATAAAGGGTAGAAAGGTGGAAGCAGAAAATTCGGTTTCTCCTTTCATGAAAAGTTAAATTTCTGCTTTCCACTTTTCAGAAAAGTGTGGGGGCGGAAAGTCGGTTTCTCCTTTCACGAAAAGTTAAAGTTCTGCTTTCCGGTTTCCAGAAAAGTGCGGCGGTGGAAAGGCGGAAGCGAAAAAGTGAGTGTATGCTTTCATGAAAAGTTAAAGTTTTTCTTTTCGCTTTCAAGAAAAGTGCGGGAGTGGAAAGGTGGAACTGAAAAGGTCAGTTTTTCCTTTCACGAAAAGATAAATTTATGCTTTCTGGAAAAGTGTGGAAGCAGAAAAGGAAAAGTTTCGGCCATAGAAAATTGAAGATCTGAGTTCCACTTTCTGCTTTCTGGAAAAGTGCGAACATGAAAACATGAAGGTAGAAAGGCATAGGTGAAAAGTCGGAAGGGAAAAACTTGGTGGTGGAAAAGGTTGAAATCCTGCATCCTGTTTTTCGCAGCCCACATCTTTGAGCTTAGATCGACAATCCAGAAAAATTCTGCATCTTAGATCAACGGTATAGATCAACGGTATAGATTGGCCCCACAACAAAAAGGAAAAATTGAAGGTTAGAAGCCAGAAAAGATAGAATTTTGGTCATAAAAAGAGTGGAATTTTGCTTTCCACGAACCCCAGATCGACAGTCGATAATGTGTCTTGCTAAGACCAACGCTAGAGATTTATTTCACTAGTTGAAGACGTCAAGATGAATAAAACCATTGCAGACTGTCATTTTCAATGAGAGAATCTGGGTTCTAGTTGTCAGGTTTTCTATTTTGATCCTCCATGCGCATCCCAGCGTGGTTGCATGTTTTGATTGTTGTGATCATGGAGAATTTTCCATATCATAAGATGTTAGGATTTTATGATCATTTGGATTTGATCCCCATTTTTGTAACTGATTTTGGCTCTTTTTCGAGGTTGTCTCAGGATTTTATTTACAGTATAAATATACCCTGGCAAGAGGAAGAAAGGGTTGGAACTTTAATTCAAAATCCTTAGTGCTATGGTTTTATAGCTCTATAACTTTCCTTGGGAGCATTAATGAAAGCATAGCTTGAATGTATGAGATTCATCATGGTATTCACTATTCAGTCTGTTTTTCCGTTGTAAACTTCATTTTCATGACTGTGTACCTTCTGCTAATGCATTTATAGTTGTATGTGAGGAATTTGCTCTCTATTAAGTGCTCTTTGCATCAGATCATACATTTATTCATGTGTTTCTAGTAAATGTTCTAGAATTCATCCTCTATGCTCCATTATAGTTACTAGCCTTTGTTGTTTATTCTGCTAAAGGTTTTTTTGTGAGATTCATCCACAGATAGGTGCCTCTTGTTGCATCGCGATTCTTCTCATTTCCCCCTTCCATCTCTTCAAAGATAGTTTGCTGAAAATTGATACTTATTTTGCCTCAAATTATTACGGTTATCTCTGGTCATTATTTGTTGTAAGTATTTGATTGTTTTATGCTTTGACTCCATTGCCCATTAGTGTTGTATGTTTGTCTTACACTCTTTTAAAACCCCAAAAACCTATTTCCCACTAGAATTTAGCCTTCTGACTTTTTTTTTAAAGCCAATTGTATATGTGAAAGTTTATGCGACAAGAGAGAGCACTCTCTGACTGTAAGGATAGACTACAATCTAAATATTGGTTTGAAATGGTTACCCTTGTGACATCCTACCACAACCATAGGAAATTACATGGTGATAACACCCTTGCTTTTTTGCAACCTGAGTCTTTCTGTTGGTTTTCTGTCTTGATCACAATTTTTTTATAGTTTTGTACGATCCTGATCGCACATGTTCCACCAATAGGTGCGAAATGTAGTTTTTTCTAGTCATTTGCGGTATTTGAGACCCTTTTCCAGACCCCATGTATGTGTTCTACCCCTTCCCCAACTATTTCCTTCCTGATTTGATTACTTACATCCCCCTGGTTTGTGTTGTGGTCCTCTTTCTCTTGTATGTGAGCCCCCTTAATCAAGCTTGGTACTTAATACCCCCTGTTTGTTTCCTACAACTTATTAAGTTCCTTATGTGCTCATTTACTTATGTACATTTTATTATCTGGAAGAAGTAGTTGTTTTGAAAAATATTTACTTTCATTCACTGTTATTTATTTTTCTTCATTTGTGTCTCGGCAGTGAGATCGTTGGGTTTTATACATTACATGTTAACATTAACTCAACCAACATTGTAACCTCATTTAAGGACCAAAACAATATTTTAGTTAAGTTAGGACACTAGGGATAGCATCCAAATAACACCCCTTTATCACTTGCATCTAAGGCATAGTTGTTGTCCTCCAGGGTACCAAAATCTTCTAGTACTTTCTGACACAATCACAACTAGTTTTTTGGGAGGCCCCCCACTCTGCGGGAGTAACCCACAACAAAGGGGTTCCGAAATTTGGGATGGAATACCGCACTCCATTCTGCATTGGAGGATAACCCTTCATAGTCCTCCTCTTGCATGTCAAGGACCATATCAAGTGTCGAGGACCAAAGGGATGAAGTGTCGGGAAACCGTCTCCAACGTGTCATGAACGAGGCAGCCTAGTTGCAAGTATTTTAGGGCTCTTTTACCCGAGGTCCCTCTCGGTAGTGGGATTCTCTTAGCCTTTCATTCTTCCATTTCGTATTGTTTGATTGTGGATTTCATCACCCATCGAAGGATACGATTTGTGAGGGGATTCCATCTTGTAGCTAGATTTTATTTGCACTTATAACCCATCGGTTAGTGCATCATTTTCTTTCTAATTGAGTGCTTCTTGTTGGATTTCAAGCCACTTTGTTGTAGACTCACCGAATGTAACACACTGTTGTAGTTCGGTTTTAGAGGTCACTTTTTGTCCTATGTGCCACCATTTATCAGCTTTCCTTATGCACACTCAGTTGTAGTTGGACTTTTGAGCTTGCATTTGAAAACCTTGAGCCTTCATTCATTACATAGCACACCATCACGCCACCATTTCTCCACCACACTACTCACAGAAACTTAGTGGGCATACCCCTCAATTCGATTCCTTGAATAGTCACCATCGGATCCATATTCAACACCATTCAACACCTTCAGAGCCATACACTTCATCTAATTCTGATTCAGATTCCTATCAATCTAAACCTACCTTGCTCACCGCCCCATCTAACCCCATGGATGGTGCACCTCCAAACCCCTTTCGAGGGTGATGGTTGATATAGAACTCATGGTCGTACCACCTTTCATATCTATTATCCCTTCCATTGAACCTACAGGTCCTTGTCTTAGTGTGCCCCTCGCCACTGCACACACTACTATTGGTATGCTACCCACTAGTGGTGGCCCCACTCCAGCCACCATAGTTCATACCATTCCTGTATTTATGCATCCAGAAATTGGCCCTTATACCACCATTTTTTCTATTCACACCATCCCAATGACTACTCCTACTATTAGAAGTTAATCATACCAACCCCTGTTCCATGTAGCAACTACATGCCCACCAGTCCTAGCACCATTGCTAGCCCTCCTCGATCTACTCCAGGTCCTAGTATTCCATTTATGGCTAGTCTCAACCTTCCTGAATTAACATGGTTGACGAATGAGCCCATCCTTCATGACCCGTTATGACCTCCCATTCCTACCAAACTCCCTTCACACATCCCTAAGTTTGAGGGAAAGGAAGGAGAAGGCCTCATAACCACATCATGCCATTCCACTTGTGGTATTCATCTAACAACATAGTGGATGATTCTATCTGATTGTGGCTATTCCAGTGCACACTCACAATTGTTGCAACCAAATGGTATATCGAACTACCCCATGCCACTTATCCATACCTTTCCTCGTTAGCCTTGATGTTTCTCCAATACTTCCAGTTACTCGTCCATTATGATGAGGGAGTTAAAATCCTATTATCTTGTAGACAAAACACTGCTACCCATATCACAGATTTTCCTCAATTGGTTTCTCAAAACCTTACTTCCCCCTATCACCAAGGATTTTGCATATGAGCACCCACAAACGAAGGAGGAGGCAATCCTCAAGGCACAATAGTTTGATCTCATCTATTCCCAATCGGGTTATTTGTATACAATCTTACCCGATGCTCCCTGTGTTGGCTCCTCACATCGAGATACGCCAAGGGCATCCCATGTTGTTGATGGAGTCATTGGCTCTATTACCCAACATCCCCACTTGTACACGACCTCTCCTTCGATGCCACCTCACTTCGATAACACCCCTAGTGTTTCCCAACCTGGATACGCCCTTGATTTTTCAGGCATAGTGGCTCAGTCCAGAGCCACACCTTCATATGCGTCTCTCTTCACTAGTTCCTCACATTCATGGACCAATCTACTTGGCACCTCCGTGTAATGGCTAGACAGTAGGCTTTGTATCTGCTCTTGATGCTCCTGCCTATTACCCACAACCTATGCAAACTACACCTGCTTCGGCCCTGACTCTTCTTATTCCTTAAGGATAGGTTTACGCTTAGCAGAACCACCCTAATCAACCCACCCCCAATTACCAACAAAGGCAAGGAATACGACAAAGAGGTAGAAACCAGGCAAGTAACCAACCTCAAGGAGGTGGCCAACAACCCCACCCTCCGAATAAAAATGGAGTTAATCCCCCTGTGCAGAATCCTCAACGTCCACCTAGACCTGGGAATAAGCCTCAATTCTAGACTAACCATCCATGCACTATTTTTGACACTTATGGCCATTATACACTTCAATTCCCCCATATGAATCGATTCCACCATTTACTACAAACCGATAATCAACATGACCCCAATGTGGTCACTACGGCACATCCAAACCCAACACCACAAGGTCCTCCACCTATGGTGCTGCATAACCAATTACCAAATCAAGGTGTGGTTACAACCCAACCCTTGGTACCACCAAATTCGACAACCACTTCTACTATTCAACCCATTGATCCTGGGGTCCATCATCTTATGACATTATTGTCTGATGTCAACTTACAAACTCGACGAAACCAATATAGTTCCACCATGGAAATAGTTAAACCTCCACAACATCTACCTCCATCGCTCTCGATATGTCCCTACATTTTCCAATACCCCCCACGAACAGGAATTCCAAAGTCTCTTGGTTCCCTTTGTGTCACTTCATGAACAATCCCACTTCTAGAGCCACTATTAACTATAGTATCATCAACGACTTGGCCCAGTCTCCCTCGCCCATGTCTTCTCTGGAAGTCCTCAAAACTTATCCTTTGCAACGCAAAGCTTTGCTCTCCACTTTAGGTGTCATTGATCCCTCTGATTCCAAGTTAATCACTTTTATCTTGGATCAAGGAGAACCTCATATGACCTCATTCGTAGCCTTCCAAGTTCTGGTCACTATCCAGAATTTGGTCATTCATCAATGCATCATCGATGAGGGAGCATCCATCTGCGTTATGTCAAACTTTGTTTGGCAGAAACTTGGATCCCCAACCCTTCAGCAATCCACCACCACCCTTAATGCTTACAATGGTCGTGTTTCTCGACCACAAGGCCTTCTCACAAATTTCCCCATTGAGTTGGCCAAAAAAAACATGTTGATTGACATTGAGGTTTTAAAATCCCAACTCTATTACAATCTCCTCCTTGGACATAGTTATAAGTATGCAATGTGAGTCATTACTTCTACTGTCTTTCGACTCTTGATGTTCCCTCATGATTGGAATATCATGACCACTGACCAATTGACATATTACGATCCTAAAGGACCATCCACCCCATAGCATGTCCTCCCTATGATCAACACCAACATTGACAACGTATCCATCCCTTCCCTATATGTAGTTGATCCAGGCCTATTTACCAATGCTCCTTTGACAGACACCTTTTTTTCCCTACCAACTCCTCCTTCGATGACTGACATATCGGATTTGTGCACTATCACATTCGGGAACATTCCAACCTCCTCGCAACCTCAATCACAACCTCAACCACCAACCCCAAGCAATTATTGGGGTTCACTCCTTGTACACATGATTCCCTTCCTATTTCCACCTTCTAGCATTATGAGTAAGCCATTCATGGATACTCTCAACCTTCTGAGTTTCACTTTGGGTATTCCTGTGTGGTCCCTTGATCCCCCCACCCATCCTGCGATTCCACGGATCGTGTTGACACTAGTTCAAACTATTGAGACATTTTCACACCCACCTTCTGGTACACAACCAATCATTCTTGCATCCACTTCTTCCCTCCCTCCTCCCATGAATATTAGGGGCAAAGCACCCAAAGCCCAAGCAGAACCATTTCCTCCTCCTACTTTTGCTTTATGGGATGTCCAAGGCCATGTGATAGAAAATTGTCCCAATTTACCAATACTTTGCACCCACATGCGCACAGTAGTTGAAACCTATGACTCTCCAGTTGTATACATACCAACCATACCTGCAGTTAAGAACAAATCGCTAAAAACCAACCACTCATGTGCAGTTTGTGGCCTATATGACCATTATTCCCACCATTTCCCAAACTTGCTCGAGTACCAGTGTCTCCTCAATGGCCTTTGCAAGCACTCCCATGAGTCTAAAATCATTGTCCTCAAGGATATCCACCCTCCGGCCTATTCCTCGGACACCACTAACACCATTTACATGATCTCTATTTCCAATAGTCCATTCCTCTCCTCGTCCATGGAATATTCTTCCAACCTATCCACGTGCTACTTTCACAATGACAAAGAAATCCTTGAAGCTATTTCAAGTCCTGAATATCCTTGGGATTATTTTCACCGTCGCTCCTTCTTCATCCCCGATGAACCTTCTTCATCGTCGGACCAATTCTTTGTCGAAGCGAAATACTTCATCCATGGAAATGTTGATTGGTTTAAAAACTCAATCTCGGAACCTGATACCTTTGAATAAGGTAACATGGCCAACATTTCACAAACCAATAAAGTCGATATCTCAACCACACTTGGCATAGTAGAGGATAGTATGCTCGGTGCTTCTTTCTTCCCTGAAGAAGTCACTTCCTACAAAACACTTTTTCAGGAATTTCATGATATCTTCACTTGGTCATATACCGAGATGCTCGGGCTTAATCCATCTATCATTAAACATTTTATCAATACATGGTCCAATGTTTCCCCCATTTGCCAAAATAAACAACCCATTCGCCCATCAAACGCCCCTGCGTCAAAGCTGAGATTGAGAAACTACGCAAAGTGGTATTTATATACCCAGTTGTGTATACCACTTGGGTTTCCAATATTGTTCCCGTCAATAAAAAACAGGGTACCATTCACGTTTGTACTTACTTTCGTCACTTGAATTTGGCTTGTCCCAAAGACAACTTCCCCACTTTGTTTATTGACAAAATCATTGATGCCTATTTCGTTCATGAATTCTTTTCCTTCATGGACAATTTTTCTGGTTATAACCAAATCAAGATCCATAAAGAAGATCAGTATAAAACTGCTTTTAATACCCCTTGGGGAACTTTTGTGTATTGTGTCGTGTCATTTGGCCTTGAAAATGTTGGAGCCACTTTCTAGTGGGCCATGATCTTTTTCTTCCATGACCTTATTCACATTATCTTGGTCTATTTGGATGACATCATGGCTCGATCTCGGAAGCATTCTCAACATTTCGATGACTTATGGCAAGTCTTCTTGCGATGTCACAAATATAACATCCTCTTGAACACCCTCAAGTGTGTGTTTTGTGTCCCAGTCAATCACCTATTAGGTCATCGTGTCTCACAAATGGATTATTGTGGGTCCTTTGAAGGTTTAAGCCATCTTGAATCTTCCCCCCCACGTACTCTGCGCCAGTTGCAGAGTATTCAAGCCAATGCCAATTTCCTTCACTAATTTATTTCGGACTATGCAACGAAAGTCCATGGATTCTTACACTTGATTCGTACCAACATTCCTTTTATGTGGGATGAGCATACGTAAGCCGCTTTTGATGCATTGAAACAAGATATGAATTTTGCTCAATTGTTGTCTCCTCCTGAATTCACCAAGGATTTTATACTCTACATATCGACGTATGAAAATTTTATCGATTGAGTCTTAGTCTAGGAAGACGATGCTCGTCAAGAGCATGTGATCTATTATGTAAGTCAAAAAACATTCAGACCACCTTTACACTACTCCATGAACATAAAATGGCCCTTGTCGTCGTCTTTTTATTACAAAAGCTAAGTCACTACATTCTCTTGAGCCGAACTCGATTTATGACCGATTCCAACCCCATTCTCTATCTCTTCAGTCATCGCCTTCTCCAAGATCGTGATGCCAAGTGTATTGTCATTCTCTAAGAGTACGACTTGGAATTCATCACACCTAAAATAACTAAAGATTTGGTGTTATCTTCATTGATGGTAGACTTCCCCTCATTGTCCAACTCACCCTCTATCACAATAAATATTTTTGATGAATTCGTATTCATCATATCTACGAAAGACCCATGGTATGGGGGCATCCTCCTTTACTTGCACACATAGAAATTCAGGCTCCATTTTTTTAGAATTATTGTGCCATTTAGATCATCAAGCAATGGGTCCAAATTATTGATGCAGTGAATAGGAATGAATTATACAAACTGAACAAATCAAATATCACAGGAAATAGACAAGTATTGCTCAGAGAATTATAGTATTATCTTCATTACATAATGTGGTGTTACAATAGTGTTACATAGAAAATAATTTGAATCATTATGGATGAATTCATATCTACCAACTGGATGTGACTCTATCTGACTACATGGCTAACTAAATAAGTCTAAATCACTATCGGAGTCCAAGTGGTTAACTCCAGATGTCTAATTCAGTCAAACAATCAATTATAATCAGTCTAACTATAAGTGGTAGGTGAGAAAAGGTGCCTCCCCACATGCAGCCATGTATAACCCACGCTAATTGAACTGAAAGTGAACTAATTGAGTGTAACTGAGGAATAAATAAGCTTAAATATTAACCAACTCTTAGAAATTGAAGGGGGTTGGTGTCGGGATTCCCAGTGGCTCCTAAAATGTAGGGATTTGTCTAGGAGGCACCTAAACTGATGCATGCAAGTGCAGAAGGTAGCCTCAATCAGTGTTCCCCGCACTCTACTAACTATTACATGTGGCCCCATTATGCCAAGTGGACCCAATGGTACTATTGGACCCAATAATTAATAAAAGACTCCTAAGTTAGGCTAAAATAATCTAATAGACAGTTTGGTCAAGGGAGGATTATAAATCCTAACACATTTAAGCCATGAAGATCATTGTCACATCCAGCACCAAGCTACTCGATATCTCCTTATCGATGATGTCTTGTACTTCCACAGTTTAGACACCATATTGCACCATTGCCTCACCCATGATGAAGCTGAACAATTCCTAAATGACTATCATAATGAGTCCTGCGATGGCCACCTCTTTAGTTTGGCTACCACTCAAAATATCCTTCATGCTACTTATTTATGTCCCAATTTCTTTGTTGATTATGTCCATGAAGTTAAACACTACCGCAATTTCCAACTCTTTGCCCCAAAGTCCAAGCCACCTCCTACATCGCTACATCATGTCGTCACAGTCGGTCCCTTCCGCAAATAGGTGATTGACTTCATGACCTATAACCCTCCTTCGGTCGGAGGCAATAAATACATCATTGTGGTCGTTGATTACTTTACCAAATGGGTTGAAGCCATGCCTACCTTCAATTGTAAGGTTGATAATGTTACGATCTTGTTTTTTAACCATGTTATCCCTCATTTCAGTGTCCCCCTCCAGCTAGTCTTAGACCACGGTTCTCATTTCAAGGACGTTTTTTGGACATACCTCTCTACCATGTTGAAATTTGAACACCAGTATTCGTCTTCTTATTACCCTATGGGAAATGGTCCAGTTGATGATGTCAACAAGATCCTCAAAACCATGCTCCAACAAATGGTGGACAAACACAAGACCAACTATCACCACTTGCTCTTTTGTTCCCTCTGGGCCTACCAGACATCGACTAAAATCGCCACCGGTTTTACCCCATTTCATTTACTCCATGGTGTGGAGTCAATTCTTCCCATTGAATTCCAGATTCCATCACTATGCCTTGTCGTCGAGCTTCTACCTGATACTTCACCATTGGAAAGACGCCTACTTATTCTTGAACAAACCAATGAGGACCGTTGTGATGCTCTCTAAATGATCAAAATGGCTAAGACTCGGTCAAAGTCCCATTATGACTCCCATGTCCACCCACGCACCTTTAGCGAGGGGGGCCTCGTCCTCGTTTATGACCAAGCCCATGATAAGACTATAAAAGGGAAGTTTGAACCCATGTGGTATGGCCCTTATGTCATCCATCGATTCCTCAGCAAGGGGGAATGTCTCCTTGTTGACTTTAACCATTGCCTCTTGAAGAATCCCTACAATGGGATCTACCTCAAGAGATTCTATGCATAACTCGATCAACCTACATACCCTTGTATCATAGTTTTACTTACTTGTTTTGCATCTTTTTTACCATGAGTCTCACAGTTTGCTTCCTTGTTTGTCCCAGATGGATCCTACATTTCCCTCCTATTTTGGTTTCGTTGATGGTGCAAGTAGATGGTCTCCTAATCTCGCCTTGGCTGTGTGGTTAATTCATTCCTCATCACATGACTTGATCCATATCGATGGAATGTGTGTTGGTATTGCTACCAACAACTAGGCTGAGTACGATGGTGTCGTTGGTCTCTTGAATGTCACCCTTCACTTGGGTATTCAGCTCCTTAATGTCTTCCTAGACTCCCAGCTACTTGTCTCCCAATTAAATAACTGCTACTAGGTACATGATCCCTGCCTCTTTAGAAATTTCCTAGGCAATAGATACTTGCTTAGACATTTTGAATCCATTTCATTCATGCATGTTCCTATAAGTATCAATAGTGTAGCAGACCAACTGGTTAATGGCGTTCTAGAGTGGCAAATCAATCATCTTATATAGGAAATAAAGATACATCATGCATCATCACATAGTCATGCATACATATGTCATATACATCATATAGGCATAATCATAAAAAGAGACTCATTAAAAACCCATAAAAATACAAAAATATGCATCCATGTACATTCATATCATAAATATCATATTCAATACAAAAAGAGAAGCTCCACAGGATTTCTCGTCTTATCATATATATCATACAAAATTTTCCATGCTCAAATGAATTGGGGGCGGCATCAAGAGCTGATAGTTTGAGACATCCTCTTATGACTTTATTTCCTCCTTAGTGTCCTCCTCCTCATCTCAGCTCTCCTCCTCCATCGACACATCACAATGTGTCGTCGCTATGAAATACTCAACAACAACTGCGATCCTCCTCATCGAAGAGATCTAATCTAGAGGATCTCTATAGCACACGACGATCAGACCATCGTCTAGGTACTTCCACCCATCATTGGTGACCCCCTCCAATAATCTCTCCACGTCTAGTCGCATTGAGTCCAATGTATCACTCCACTGCCTCCTCTTCCACGAGCGGATGGATCTAACCTCTCCACCCTACCCTTTTGTTGTTGGTACCCCACTGGAGGGTGTGGTCCCACATTTGTACATGCACACAGTATGTCATCAGCATCTATCACATGTATAATCTAGCTACCACAATGTCAGTAAACTATATATGACTGAAACCACAAAGAGTCATGTATACATACCATCAAGTCCCCAAACCTGTCCTGGAGGTCAAGGTATCTTCGAATCTCCCTGGTAGTCCATCCTCGCGTATGGATAGTCATCTACGAGGATAATATCTTATCGTTGGTCGCCCGAGATCAGTAGATGGCTGCCCAAGATCTTGTGAGGACCTTTCCATCCCAATATCTGCAACACCATCATTGCCACTGCCCGAGTCTCTAGACTCTCAATGTCACACACCAAAATGTATGATACATGCACATATGTCGAGGCATAGCAATGCCTAGAACACAAGTCATCCATCAACTTCCCCCTCAAGAGTTTAGATGAGATATCATCGATACCACCTAGAAGTGGGAGGCGAGTCCAAAAGTACACATCCCGGAGGGTGATCTCCAACTGCTCACCCTGTATGATTAAACACTCCGAGTCTCTATCCCAAAATATCACCATCTTGTTCAGCAATAGCTTTGTTGAATGCATCAGGGGGATCTGGAAGAACTTCAGTAACCCACACTGGGCGAGCGTATCCTGCACTACTCCATACTCATATACCTCATCTCTAAGTTCCCCGATGTCTCTCTCTCGCCATTCAACTTGAGACATCATGCACATCCAAAAATTCCCTCTAAGACCCAGTTACATAAAATTTCCCATTCTATGCTAGGTCGTTTTGTATGACCCAAGTCGCGCAAAAACACTTAACAGGTGTGACCTAGGTCACACATGTCTCCTAAATAGGAGCGACCAAGGTCGCGCCTATATCCCCTACAAGTGTGACTGATTCATGCCTATCTGCTTGATAGGTGCAACCAAGGTTGTGCCTTTTACCTCAAAAAGTGCGAACCATCTCCACAATCCCTTCAGGATCATCCATGGCCCCCATAATGAGAAAAAAAAAACCCAAACCACTGAAATTGAAGGGCTAGGTGAGAGTTCTTACCTGCAACTCACAAATCAGAAAATTGTCAGTCTAATCGAAATAAATTATCAAATTTTCTCTAGGGCCCTCCACTCCAACTTAAGACTGCACAGTGAAAATTACATGTGTCATGTGGTCCCCTTTGTTTATGGGCCTCCATTTGGTCAACTCTTTCTTTCGTGCACCACATATTCATCTAGCGTCCATTTTCCACACAGTTTTCACTATTGGGTTCATTTTCCATCCTCTGTCTACCTATGGGACTCTCATCTCATGCTATCCCTATCTTATTTTAGGAAATTTCTCGAAGTTACCTCAATTTGCATGCCACCAAGAAAATCTAACCCCTCGTGTATTGGAATGTGCACGAGCCATTCACTCCATCCATACTACAAACTTGGCCTTATTTTACTACCATTCATCGTCCCGTAAGGACACACCACCAGTGTTCCACTGTTATTTTTTATCCATATTATCCATGTTCACAGCATCACCCCTTTTGGTACATTGAACACTTCCTCCTTGCTTGACTGACCATTACAGAGTTTATATTAAGCTCTTTTCTGACTCCTTAAAGAATGAAAAGATTGTCGAGCACGCTCATTAAAGTATTTGAAAGGGCGTCAATGTGGCTTTGTTTATCCCTTTTTCAGACTACATAGAATATTTAAAGAAAAGGACCACCCTAACACCTTCTAGCTAGAAACAGTTCCATGTGTATCCCTTTTATAATTTTTGGACATTGGGACCGTAATTTCTGAAAAAACACACTTATGGGTTGTATTTATGCTATTTTCTAGCTTAGCGAGCAAACTTGGTTTCCTTCATGCTCGTAAAATTATTTGAAACATCGTCCAATCAATATAGGTTTAACATTTTTCATCCTAGTTGGACTACCTAGGAAAAATAAGTCCTTGTGCCCCTTCCAGTTGAGAGAGCTCTCCTTTGTACACTTTTATCATTTTTTGGAATTAGGAGACTATTATAAAAAAAGAGACCCACTAGAGTCTTCTTCCTATTTTCAGACTCTCTAAACATGAAAACACCATCGAGCATTTATCATCCCGGGCTCGACACAAATCCATGAGATAGTATCATATTAAACATACTTCAATCCTTTCTTTGAGCTCCTTAAAATATGAAGAAGGCCCAAAAGGTGTCTTTCGGTGCCCACATATGGCCTCACATTATGGCAGCATTCCCCCATTGGGTTGCCTTTGTTCAAAGTACTCTGCAATGAGTCTCCCTTGGATCTCCTAGATATCACTTGTCCAATTACTTCCCCATGTATCTCCCATTGCATCTATCTCTCTGGTTTCACAGCCACGATCCCCTCCCCATGATTCAGTATCATCTGTTGTTAAGTCATCCCTGCCATCATACTCTGAACAAAGGAAGTTTGAGTCTCTTGTACTCCCTTTCCCTTATTCCCCATTCAGTTCCTCAATCCCAGTATTGTTCCATATCTTTGGTTGTCCCCCACATGCTTCTATCAAGGAAACCTCATTTCCTTGGTAGTTGCAGGTCTCCCTCTGTTGAAGTCAACACATCTATTCCA
This sequence comes from Pseudotsuga menziesii, assembly GCA_001517045.1. Taxonomy (NCBI): domain Eukaryota; kingdom Viridiplantae; phylum Streptophyta; class Pinopsida; order Pinales; family Pinaceae; genus Pseudotsuga; species Pseudotsuga menziesii. Next base: position 1,097,261 of record LPNX010480925.1, read on the forward strand.
GAGGATAGACCCATACGTCCCTGTATCTTGGTTTCATCCACCTCATTGATGAGTTCCTTGGACCACTCGAACGGATTCCTTAGTACCTTTTGGGTTCTTTGTGTCTCACGTGCTCGACTTCAACTCCATCATTGCACCATTGAGATTCGTACAGGGTATCGTTTCCTTCATTATTTGGTTGAAGACCCCGATTGTCACCTAAATCTAGAACATTGGTGATTCTATTTTGGGGACCCATACAGTTTCATGTCCCTCGTGATTTCTGTGTTGCGTTGGAGACAATGTTTGAAATCCTCTCACTGTCATGTTTCTATGTATCTATAGTACTTCATGTTGTTTATTGTATGTTAGAGATTCTGACTCTCGGTCATTTAGTCCATCCAGTTTTCTACACCTCCAAATTCATTAGAGCATCAATTGTTGTGATATTGCATTTCATGAGAATGCCATTTTTCCTACGTACTAGTTCTTCATATCAGTATTTTTCTTCATCCTGCCATTGAGGCCACCATTATGTAGCACCAGTTGTACATATGTATTGATCGAATCCAATTTTTTCATCCTTGATCCCACTTTGTGTATTGATACATTAATACGAGCATGGGTATGCTTAATTATATCTACCTCATCCATTTTTTAGAATTAATACAAACCAAAAGCCACTACAGTTCGAAAGAGGAAACTCTGACTCCTCCACGGTTCCCTCTGGTTTCTCCATCATTGTCGCCATTTCACCCTTTAATCCTATAAGGTATATCGGCCATATGATGAGCTTCTACCCTCACACCTCATGGGGAAATATGTTAACACCAATAATTGTTCACCTAGCTCTCTATGGTCCAAACCATAATTATACATCATAGTCACACCATTATTCCCTTCATTTTGACCTTCACAATTAAATTCCAACAAAATTGGTCCAAAACATTATTATTCCTTCCCCCATAAATACATGGAAGTTGAGCATTTATTGTGACATAACCCCACTCTCTCCAAAAACGACCAAAAAACCCTAAAATGAGAATGGGTCAAAAACCATGAACAAATACCATGCACAATAATATACCATGGGTCAAAAAACCTTGGATCATCCTATAAATACATTGTGAAGTTCTCCCCACAATTACTTTTCATCATATTCCCAACTTTTGGACATTCCTTACATTCTCTAGAACCTTTTGTCCATCACATCCTTTAGCAACACTATCCCACGTTGGACATCGAGTTCTCTCCATGCAACCCTTAATCTCTTTTCTGGTGACAACCCCTTGTTGGAGACACACAGAGACCAGGATCCTGGGAAGCCTATGGACCATTTCCTCAAATGGCTACAGTATCCAATTTAAAAGGTATTTTTTGTTGTTTTATTGCATTAGTTATGTTAAATATCAAATTGTTGCCTTTTTTATTGTAAGTCAAGGTTGAGAAATCCCTCGCACCATGAACTATACCCTTTGATATGGCTAATCTAGGGTATTCTTTGACACATAGTAGGGGATAAATCCCCACTACACATATGTATTCTCCTAGCCATAAACATTCATGAACAGTTGGAAGAGTTCCCTATCATCTCTTTTTTCAAATACACATCATATCTCTTTTACACTTGTTTGTTTACCAAAATTATGAATATTTCAAGGGTTTAAATTTAGAGATGACCGATGAGAAATTAAAACCAACTTCCAGTATTCAAGTGGAGTGAAATATTCCTAAGAAGGGATGATAAAACCAATTATTTTGAATTTACCAATAAAGCGATGAAAATATCTTACACCATAATACATTATTCAAAGCCTCCTAGAATGTTCCCTAAGAATCAGAAACATCTTCAATTCACAGCCAAGACCGGGTATTATATTGGGGAATCATCAATATCAAACAGTGTCAACAAATTTCATGAGTTATCCATCACCTATATTTTTCAGGACACCGGTAGGGAAATTGAATACACTTGTGCCACCATGCACATATCCAGTGAAGACTCCTACTACTCAACAAACTGCTCCAACTCAAATATATTTGAGGGGACATGTGTCTCTAGCCAAAGGCAAAAATAAAAGTATAGATAAGAACACAAACTGAAAAGTGTGCGAAGGAGTCAGTAAAAAAGTTAAATGTAAAAAGTGAATTTTTGTAAAAGATTCATTAGGTGAAAGTCTGTTACGAGTCACTTTAGGCTCAACCAAGTTCAATTGGATTTTGAAGGATATATATAGTAGTACAGGCCATGATCTCGATGTTGTAAATTTTAGATTCATAAGTATTATGTCTTTATTATTGAGTCAAATGAATTATTTTTCCCTATAATATTTTTGTTAGAGATTAAGGATACAGAGTCATACAAAGAGTTCTTCCTCTATTTTTGTCCACTGTAATATTGTTCCATTATGTATGAGAGGGTTGATCACAAGGTGATCAATAAAAGTTGCAGCAGGAGATTTGGTTCCAATTTAGTATCGATGATTCTTTATTGTGATTAAATGTTGATTGTTATGTTAGAGATTCAAATTATTGTTTTCTTCTGCCGTAATCTTTAAATATTTTATGTTGATATACCTGTGTATGGACTTCTTCCGCCAGTGTTGTAACCATGAATGTCTTGTTGCTCAAAAATTCACAAAAATACTCATGTGATTACTTTGTTTCTGTAAATAATTACTAGATTATGTCTTGTGATAGCTCAGTAAGTTCATATTTTGTCTCAATTTAGGAAATCTGTTGGTCAGCGCTTCTTAAATTTGCAATTTCACTTCCTATGTTAAACATACCTTCATTTCCTTTTTTGTGCTCTATAGAATTCCTCTACGATTCACCTTTACATATGAAAAATTGTTCATGAACCAGTTAATTACTCAAAGAACTCAAAGAATGATTCAAATTCACATAAATTTCAAGATATAGCTCTAATATCTCTAAGAGTTGAGCCCTATCATGCCTGGGTGTGGTCTATTTTCAACCTATTCCACATCTAGGAACTAATAGGCATATGTTGTTTTGGTTTGGACTAAAGCTAATAAAAGAAATGTAGGACAATATGAAACATACATGAATGTTCTAATGTGGATCGTCGAAGGGGTAATGGAAAAATTGGAACAACATTTGGGTGAACATAGGAAGGATCATCATAATATTACGAGAGACTCTTTTGGAAAGTGGTAATAATGGGAAAAGTAATTTCACTCAATTATGTCTCTTGTAGCAACTACTTCACCACCTTGAAAGTGGAAAAAATTGGTCATATTCACCAGTACAATGTGATCTTTTATGTAGGAGGGGTTGTTATGAGGGCCTTGTACATTGTCAAAGGAGGAATGCTAGCATATCAGGGTGTAAAATGGTTTTTTAAGGCTCATGGACCATGCACACGATCCAAAGTAATACACATGTTATATAAAGGGAATATCTGGTGTATGTGTGTAGTATGGGAATCATTACAAGGTTTTTTGCATGAATTGTGCTTCTCACAATATCACTTCACCCATGCAAATGAATATTTGGCAGACATGTTCCATATGGGCATCATCTTTAGTTTTTATGGAATGTGGATGTTTCTTGTCACCTTGTCAATTGTTCTTGGGGCCTTGTAGATGGTATGAAGCAAAACACCACAATCGTAGGGACTAAAAGAGAATTTTACAAGTTATGGACTATGGACATTATTCAATATCACCACATAATCCTTCTAAAGGAATATTTGGCATATAAGTGTTCTATGAGTGCCATTTCAATGTTTTCAGCATTGGGGATGAGGAAAAGTAGTAGTCATCTCAATTAAGTGTTAGAGGATCATATGAAATAGCTTCATCATTGAACTTGCCATAAAAAGGTGAGGATCAAAAACCACCATTGATTAGATTTCTGACTATGGTGAGTATACGAGCCAAGAATACAGTAAGCAACCACTTATATAGGTGCAACTTTCAATATCTCAGCTAAGAAGTAACTTCCAAGGGATCTATACCCAAGTAATATCCAATTTTCTATCTAAAAAGAAGGAAATGGTCTTATTAACTATTAAACTAGCCATTGAATTGAACACCTAACTCTAGGAGTAAGCTATAATAATCCAACTTCATGGAACTAAACAAGTGGAAATCACTTGCACTTTTGACTACATCTTAAATGATCTTGGACAATCATATTGCAATACACATTATATACTTGGTGAAGACAGGGGCTAATGGTTCTTCATAGAAAACATCGTAATAAAGATGACACAACCCCTAATTCAAGAGAACCTTTACATCCACTGAATAACTGAAGTGTTCATTCGATGGAACTAATGAACCACACATTCAAAGCTAGTTGGATGTGTCTTAAAGAGGACATGTCGCACACTCAGACTATTGATTGATTGGTCCCCCACTTTTTCTACTTCGATGGACACCATATCAATGGGAATAAGAGGGCCCAAGTAGATTTCATACACTTACTTGGGTGTCAAAGGAAAAGATAACGAACAAATAGGGAAATTGTGACCAAGGAGTGTCAAGCTTTATCCAACTCCACATTGTTGGAATCCGACAATTCTCTAAGAAAATTTAGGAAATTCTTAGAAGAATCAAGATCTGCCTTCATTTCTAGAAAGAGTGACAATATTCACATACTGCCATCATATTAAACACAAGTTGAGATGGGGAATGCATTCAATACTAACATATATTTATGTTGAAATCACAATTTAAAAGGGTAAAGTTTCCTTGCTCTCCCACTTAATTATGAATATTGGGCTTCTCAAATACAAATAGTTAAGCCATAATTTTTAAATGATATCATTTCTCCCCCATGAACAATCATGACTATTACTAATCCCCGTGCCACACCTATAGACTCTCTAGACTGACCTTAGTTAGTAATACCAAGATGTGTCTTCAAATTTCATAGTGAGAAGAAGCTATATATAATCGGATTTGATTTCTTGTTAGAGGAATCTTCTCCTCGGGCCATGTTGTTGAGCCTTTAAACATGTTATGGGAGAAAAAAATATGACTTGAATTTAGATTATCTGGGTTCCAGGATATGCAAAAAAACATAAAAGATGCCTAATGTTAAACTAAGATACAAGTCAAGCATCTAAAAATATCATCTTATCCATTTCTATATATGAAATTAAGTCAATGCAATGTATTTTCTTATTTGAGCTACTCCACTTAAGTTTTTTAGAAGTATGTTCAACTGTTATGTGAGGTTTTTCAACAAATTTGGATTTCTCCATCCTACCCTTGGACCAATTTCTTGATCATCCTAGTCTAAAACTTACCCCAAGGTTGTAATTTGGTTCTCATACATCCATCCGTAAAGGTTTGAAAGAACGTTATTGTGAACCAAGGGTTGTTTCCCAAGAATCTGGTCTTCCCATAAATGAATTCGTGCATCAATTCATAGAACTTATGTTAGTCTCCATTGGATAATGTCAATTGCATCTCTACTAGAGTGTAAATACTCTTTTTCGAAAACTTATTTCCACTTAGACTTACTACCATAAATTAATATCCATAGATTTATTGCACCCATTTCTTGATTCATAATTTGAGGATGTTCTATTTCTAGTACCCTACATTCCTTGGTTTCCCTTATTGTTGCAATCACATAGGTTGTTCCAAACTTACAAATGATATAAAGAATTGTTTTTACAATAAGTAATAAACCACATACATAAACATTATTATCATCATCACAATACAAGTAAACACTAAACTACACAGATTCATTTATTCATGTAAATTCACTGTAACACAACAGCTACGTGCAACTTAGTCCCTGCCTTTAATATATTATAAAAACAAAATTCAATATTAAATATCAGTAAGACAATAAAAATAAAATAAAATAATTCACAAATTCAATATAATTTAGTCATGATGACCTTCATAAGCACATTTAGTAACATAATAGTCTCGTATCACCCATAAACATATATATTAAAATAATATTATTTATTAATAAAAATTAAATTCTAATGGTACTATTTCAATATGAACATATGGATTTAAGTTGTATAAGTTGTTTGGAATGGATAGGGAATTGATCCATATGGGTATTGGTGGCCAAGCACCTATTCCACAAGCTCAAGACAATCTTTCTAGTTTGGCTGTTTTTATGGATTTTTGTGTCCAAAACTTTTAGGGTCGTTTTGAGGCCCTAAACAACATTTTTTGGCAACGCCACAGTCCATTTGTAGATGAGGGAAAACTGGATGGGTGAAATGTGTACTTCTCAACTAGAACTTTCCAACATGCTACCAGGCACCCTAAATAGAGATCTTATGCAAAAGTTATTCCCCCTAAAAATTGACACCTCAAGGCCCGCAAACATTTTTACGAATCATCTCCTAGGGTTAGGTTTTTGGATGTTATGGTTTCCTCCCTCGTGCTTATGATAAAAATTCCCTTCGGCCTCCTTTGTAATCAACTTGTAATCAACGAATGAGCGTAGGATCCACATCTCTTCTCAGAGATAAAGCTACCACTGTTCTAGCTAAGTTTGTTTTACATTTTGTTCTATTTTATTCATTTAATAAAATTTGTGTTTATTGTATGATTTTGTTTCTTGCATTATATATGTTTATGTGGTTCTATATATGCTCTTTCATTTCGTTCTCACATAAATTTGAATAAGGAATGTGTGTGTGTATATGTGTGTGTGTGTCTTAAAAGATATTGGAATATTAATGGTATTATTTCAATTTTAATATATAAAATTAAGTTGTTTAGGCTTTTTGGAATTGGTAGGGATTATGATTATGTGTGTGTGAAAGAGAAGATTAAGAATGTATATGGTACTATTTTAATAAACGCACATAGATTTAAGTTGTATAAATTTTTCGAACATATAGGGAATGTATATATATATATATATATAAAGTGATTTTTTGAAAATATATAAATGAAGTGATAACAATATAACACTATGAAGCGACAACAACACTCTTACATGAATATTTCATGAACTTTGTAAAGTTTTATAATGTATGTAAATTTATTTTGTATCCTATTTTTATCTAATAATTTAGTCAAATCAAAACCTATAAACCAATCCAAACTTAACCCATATCAAAATAAATGAAAAAAATAAAAACAAAAAAATATTATTTTTTACAAACTTTAAAAATATATTTTGGTTTCTTTGTATCACTATCCAAACTAATAAAATGAAACATATAATTCCTAGCTACCATAGAGATTTAAAAAACAACATTATACAAAGTAAGAAAAACCACATGAACGTCCAAGCATTTGCGTGTCCAAGTTCATTCGAAAGCTAACTAAGTCAATTAGATTCATATGAAGTCAAACTCAAAATCCTTAATCCTTATCACTTAAATACATCCACGTAGGTCCTTTCGGTGTAGCGTGTCTTCTAACGTGATAATCTTAGACAAACTATATTCTCTATGGTCCGGTACAAGTCGCAAGACTAGCACAATCCAAGTAAAATTGCAAATTGACACAAAATCCGAAGTTTAAAAAAACAATGCTAACATGTGACCCTTGTTCTACTCTCTACTTGCATTAAATATAAATTGATTAAAGTATTCGATATATCTTTTTATTATGTCCGTGACATCTCTGTTCTATTTTGTAGCTATATCTTAACAACTAAATAAAAGTGTTTGATTTGAAATACAAATGTATTATATTTTTATGAGTAAAGTTGGTGAAATAAAAGTGTTTGATTTGAAATACAAATATAATATATTTTTATGAGTAAAATTGGTGATTACATCATAAAGATTGACGTCATCTTAGTGACTAACAAATTAAACAATTTTGATTTGAAATATTTCTCCTTATGTGCTTCGAGATTTATAAGTTGATCCTTGATGTTGGTAGACGTCCTCAATTTATGGGCACTATACATTGGTATCATAACAAGTTTCAACACAAGGAGGGCTTTGTATCTTGGTGCTTGCTTATAGAAATGATTGGTAGAAGTTGTTTATTTTGTGGAAAATGTTTTGATGGTATGTTGTATGTTTTAGAGATATTATGGTGAGGATTATCGAAATGAGTGAATTTTTTTTACTTAATTTTCTTTCACCATTGCCTTTACCTCTTTTGGTTCAATCTCTTCCACCATCATGCCCGCTTTAGGGTGGTGATCAAGTTCATGTATTTATCATAAAGACGAGAGACATGATGTAATTATTTCAAATGATAGTTGAGGTGTTAATTAGTAAGTTTAGTGGAAATCCTTTTGAGCCTGGCACTTATGCTTGGAAGCAAAGTCATGATAATCCACTGAATGGTGATGTATATTAAGAGTGGGAAACAATTAAGCTATGTGAATTCAAAGGGACAACAAAAGGTGAGATAGAAAAATATTGGTTGGAAAATATGATCTTATGTTTTGCTTTATGAGATTACACTAGTAATCAAAAGGCAAGTTTGGCTATATATCAGTTGAAGGATAATGTATTACATTGGAAACATACTCTCAAGACACAAATGGGTTATTCAATCTATTATATGATTTGGGATAAATTTAATTAACAATTATATACGAAGTATCTCTCTTAGGGGCACTTGGAATGGAAGTTGAGTGAATTCCATGTTTCTTGTAAGGATCCCTAAGCCATAAATTGAATTGCAAAGTATATAGAACCCTTAAACTTCAAATATACCAAAATACATTCACACCATGAACAACACAATAATCTAGAGGAAGAACCCTTAAGGTATGGTAACACTATCAGATACTCATTATGGTAACACAAAATTTTACATCCAACATATCCAATACAATGATATTCATGTATATTTATACATTCTCATAGGGGGTATATCCCAACTACCCCTTATTAGTATATTATTTCCTCTAACTACCTAGTGGGGCTATTTATCACTCATCAACAACCAAGTGGGCCTATTCCATGATCATTGGACACATTACATACATTATCCCCTTCAATACCTCCCTAGATATTGCATATTATCCTCCTTGAGTACATTACATTCCACCCCATTTCGTATGTTTTATCCCTATAAAATGGGAGGAAACCTTACAATATGATCTACTTGTAAACATACTCAACTGGTATCAAGAAAGAGCATCCATCCATCCTAGTGAAATGTGGACATGGGATCCAACCACTTTCTTGTAACCTCAATCTTGATTTGGTTGCTCTTTTTCTTCCATCTTGTCATTGTGTTATTATGATACCTCCATGCATTACTTTCATTTCTCCATGTACTTCCATATTGGTTACCTTTTTGGTTCCATGTTTGTTGATGCTCTCAACCTTGCCTTGATGATTGATGTTTTTCCAAGTGGTATGGGTGGCGATATACAACAACCTTAACTATTGTTTCTTCCTCCTTAGACTCTTCAACATGTGGTTCTTATGAGTAATGCATCTCCTTATATTCTTATTCCTTTTTATACCCTTCACTAGGATTTTCTTCATGTTTTTCTATAGCTTTTTCTTCTTATGATTCAACCTTAGACTCTTCATCTGATGTATCAGTAGGGACTTCCTATATTTTACCTACAAGGACTTCTTCAAGTGCTCCTTTCGGCCCTTTTTGTTTAGTAAGACAAATGTACTACCATGCAAATTTCTTTTCCTTATCACAGAATTTCATAAAGTTATTTTGAACATTAATATTAACGGTACCAAATTAGTCCATCCAACGATAGCCCAAAACAATATTCTTATCATCAATATCTATAGCATGAAAATATAAATGCAACACATATTTATCCATGGGTGTCTTCAAATCTTTAAAAAGTTTAACATTCTCACCCTCAATATGTATGCTTTGAATATGATTTGCGAGGACTTTCAACCTTAGACAAGTTAACATTTATGAACTTATGCTTGCTAATAGGGTTCATAGAAATAATAACAATTTTCTATTGAACACATCCATGAACATGTAATAGAAAGTTGTCACATAAAAATAAACCCATTTTTATTTCTTTATCATTCTTCATAACATGAAACCATCGATATAAAAACACCTTTTCAAATTCTTTATCTACAAATTCCTTTATCTTGTCATGGTTAGGAAAATCCCACCATTTGGTATCATCTTTTTCTAAACACCAAGGTAACAAAATTATCCAACATTTTGGATATAATGACTTCTTCCTTTATAAGCATTCTTCAGTACTAAGATATTCAACTTTTCCTATAAAATACATATCGTTGTCAGTCCAAAAATAGAACCGTTTTTTTTTAAATCACTTACTATCAATTTCTCAGAAGGACATATTTGCATCGTAAAAATGTCCTAAGGAGTTTCCAATCACCCTGAACACTTCAAAGGACCAAAATTTAATGGAAATTCCAAGAAGCTTCACCCAAACATCATTGTAATTTCAATATTTTCTATCAGAGTGTCTGAAAAAGGCATCCAAATTTATAGGATAAAGGCATCAATTCCCACCACTAGAAAGACCCCATGATTTTCTCCACGTCTTTAATTGAGTGAAAAAAAACACCATCGGATATTTGAAGAGAATGTGAAATGTCAAAGTAACCAAGTTTAGTTTCTCATTGAACCCTTATCCACTCTTTTAATTATTTTCAACTCATCCATCATACTCAAAATCATCCCACAATCACCCTCTCCACAAAACCAACAACCTCATTCATTTTAACCTCCTTTCCCAAAACTATATTCATTGGCCCTGTCCATTTTTTATACACTTCTTTCTTTTTGTGGATAATACACTAGATTTGAATCCACCTTGCGAACTAGCCTCCTCATGGGTACATGTATAAACCTAGTCAGTGTTTTCCTTATTTCCTCTAGCAAGAGTACAACTACATATATATGTAAAATTAAGTGATTTTCCATCAAACATTACAACGAACTCACAACTACCTCTACACTATGACCAGGATGAGAATGGAATGGTACCTAGTTCCAAAGAAATGGAAGGAATCTTTGATTTGAAGGATTTGTCATCATCTGTCCCTGCAACTTGAATATATGCATCCCGCAAACTATCAAGTTGGCCCTTCGTTTAACCCCAATGTTCGTCACAATGCATTAAGCTTAATTTCTTAACATAATCCGCCAATCCATGACAAGTAGACATGTTATTTCTTGCATAAATGCTATTAAGAATATTATTCACTAATGACATCACACTTTCCACCAATATTTAATCACTTCCACCAAGGTTTATATATTAACTTCGTCCAATAGTTTATAATGTGGCCTTGTAAACTTATGTTCCACCCTTTGAAAGAGACTAATAAAGACAATGAAAAGAGGAGAAGCCCAAATCAAAACTCCCTTGTGAGTATCCAAATAGTAATCAACTTGTTCAAAATCTGTAAGCAAAACTCTTCACTAAATTGATGAGTTGAATACAAACCATAATCTTCATTTCATCATCTCCATCATTGCTAACTTCCTCTAAATTGATTTTTTTTGGTCTATTCTAAGTATTTTTATTAATGAGTTTAGAGCATGGAGCAAATTATCCAACCTTGCTAAATTTAAGTGGTTGGATAATAAACTACACATCTATATGGTTCTCTTCATTTGTAAATATGCGCACTAATTAATGACACCCAAAAACTATAAAAAAATCATGACTTTTTTAAAATACCAAAATCACCCAAAGTTTGACCCAAGTGGATTGGAAATTCAAGAACACCACATGTAGAATTGTTATGGGGTGAAATTAGAAATAAATATAACCCTTTTATGATAAACTCAAATCTATCTACTAATAAACCACAATCCATTGGTAAACTGTGCTACAAATAAGGACAAACAATTTTTTTCATTACTTGGAGATATGTGTAATGTTCAACTAACATGGGTTCTTTCTCCGTGGACTCTTCAACATGTGGTTCCTATGAGTCATGTAACTCCTTATATTCTTATTCCTTTTTATACCCTTCACTAGGATCTTCCTCATGTTTTTCTATAGCCTTTTCTTCATATGAATCAACCTTGGACTCTTCATTTGATGTATCAGTGGGGACTCCAATTATTTTACCTACAAGGAATTCTTCATGTGCTCCCTTGGGCCCTTCTTGTTTAGTAAGATAAATATCCTGCAATGCAATTTACTTTTTATTATCACACAAATTCATAAACTTCTTTTGCACATTAATGTTAACATTACCAACTTAGTCCATCCAATGATACCCCAAAACAATATCCACAGCATCCATATCTATAGCATGAAAATCTAAATGCAACACATATTTATCCATTGGTATATTCAAATCTTTAAAAACTTTAACATTCTCACCCTCTAGGTATGCTTTGAACATTATTTGTGGGGACTTTCAACTTTAGACAAGTTAACATTGGTGAAATTATGCTTGCTAATAGGGTTTTTATAAATAATAACAATTTTCTACTGAATACATCCATGAACATGTGATACAAAGTTGTCACATAAAAATAAACCCTTTGTGCTTTCTTCATCATTATTCACAACACGAGACCACTGATTTAAAAACACCATTTCAAATTCTTCATTTACAAGTGTATTTATCATGTCATGGTTAAGAAACTCCCACCATTTCATATCATCTTCTTCTAAACACCAAGGTAAACAAATTCTTCAACATTGTGGATATACTAATTATTTCCTTTGTACGTATTCTTCAGTGCTAAGATATTAAATTGTTTTTATATAATACATATTGCTTGTTATCAGTCCAAAAATAGAACCAGGGTTTTTTAAAAAATCACTTACTATCAGTTTCTCGGAGGACATATGTGCATCGTAAAAATATCCTAAGGAGTTTCCAATCACCCTGAACACTTCAAAGGACCAAAATTTAATGGAAAGTCCAAGAAGATTCACCCAAACCATATTAATATCAATATTTTCTATCAGAGTGTCTAAAAAATGAATCCAAAGTTATAGGACAAAGGAATCAATTCCCACCACTAGAAAGTCTTCATGATTTTATCCACGTCTTTATTTGACTGCAAAAAAACACCATCGAATCTTTGAAGAGAATGTAAAATTTCAGAGTAACCAAGTTTGGGTTCTCATTGAACCCTTATCCACACTTTTAATGATTTTCATCCCATCCATCATACTTGAAATCGTCCCACAATCACCCTGTCCACAAAACCAACAACCTTGTTCATTTTAACTTCCTCGCCCAAAACTAGATTCATCGGCCCTATCCATATTTTGATACACTTCTTTTGTTTTGTGGATGATACACTAGATTTGAATCCACCTTGCGAACTAGCCTCCACATGAGACGAATATAAACCTAGTCAATGTGTTCCTTAATTCCTCTAGCAAGAGTACCACTACATATCTTTGTCAAATTAAGTGATTGTCCATTAAACATTACAACAAACTCACAATTACCTCTAGACTATGATCACGATGAGAATGGAATGGTACCTGGTTCCAAAGAAAGGGAAGGAATCTTCAATTTGAAATATTTGTCATCATCTGTCCCTATGACTTGGATACCTTCATCGCGCAAACTCTCATGTTGTCCATTCGTTGAACCCCAATATTCATCACCATGCATCAAGCTCAGATTATTAACATAATCTGCCAATCCATGACAAGTAGGCATGTTATTTCTTGCATAAAAGCTATTAATAAAATTGTAATATTCTTATTTCAATATGGCAAGTTATTTCTTGCATAAATTGACATTATAGAAGAATAAAGGAAGCACTAGACCTTATCCCCTCTTAATGACAAGTTCATGAACTCCTAACATAATCGAAGTTTAGAAAAAAAATCACCTCTATAAGAGACTTTGTGAATATTTATGCAACATTTTTCATATGTACGGTAGAATAACACTTTGAGAATGTGATCTTGAATAAGCTTTCTAATAAAGTGAATATGTATCTCGATGTGTTTGTTGAATTGGTGTTGAACTAGATCTTTGGCAAGCTTGATGGCACTCTGAATGTCACAATAAAGGTTAGTTAGTGTTGGGGATGTGTTATATTATTTGTGTGTGTGTGTGTGTGTCAACGGCGTGCCTAAAAATATCATAAATGGTTGTTAGGTAGCCATTTACGACCTCAAAAACGACCATTAGGGTCGTTTTCGATCATGAGCGCAAAAAAACAGTTTTTTGGGGCTATTTTGGAGAATTTTCTAAAAATATGCAATTTAATCATGGTTAATGGACTACGGTATTTCTAATCTGGGTTAATGGATTAGGATATTGGATGTTTTGGAAAACCTATATTGTATTATAGTTGATTTATAATGATAAAATGAGAAAACGGGAGGTGTGGCTCCAAGGTTTGTTGGTTTTTTCAGATAATGGTTTCCAAGGTAAATATCGATGTATTATGTGTGAATGTTATGGTGTAATATCTATTTTGATCAAAATAATTTGTATGTTTTTCTTCTTTGCATGGGTTTAAAACTTACAGTCGGATTTTGTTGCTTGAATCCAAACTCTAAAAGGATCTGTTGAAATCACAATACTTCCTATTTGCATTAATGGAAACTCAATACTCTACTTCTGGTGAAGAAAGAGCAAGAGATTGTTGTTTCTTAGAAACCCAAGTGACAGGTCCAAAACCAAAACTGAAAACATATCCTACAATAGAATTATTATTATCAAGGTCACCATCCGAGTTTGAATCATTGAAACCAACCAATAAAGGATTCCTGAATTGTACCCCGGATATACTGAATTATCCTTTTACTGCTTTCCAATGGATTTCATGGGGCACTTGCATATAACGGGAAACAAGACCAACAAAAAGGAAATATTAGGATGGGTACAAGTCAAGTATAAGATACTACCAAATAGTCGATGACAAAAGATGGCATCTACTTTGGATGAAGTGCAAATGGAAAAATGTTAGGCTATGGAATGGAAAGGAGATCGGGTTGGTCAAATTCTTCCAGGTGAAAGCAACAAAGAAGTTCATAAGAATACTTAGACTGCGAAAGAAATTTTCCTTCTTTGGTTTGTAGGACTTGGAGACCAAGAAACTAGTGCAAATTTCCTAAGTATGTCATTTCAAATTTCTTCTTAAGGATAGGATTTGCATGGGATAAAAGGTTATGGTCACTACCAGTAAGAATAGGTCATTAACATAAAGAACAAGGACGATGAGATGGATTCCAACTTTCTTGGTATATACATTGGGGTTAGAATGGCATCTGAACAAATTAGTGTCAAGGAGAAAGCTTTTTATTTTGGTATACTAAGCTCAAGGAGCTTTCTTAAGTCCATGTAGAGATTTCTTAAAGCGACATACAAGGCTAGTGTCATTATGAACATAGCTAGGAGGTTGTTAAATTTAAAAAAATTATTGCAAATCCCCATGCAAGAAGGCATACTTAACATTGATTCGATGGACCTCCCATTTATGTGAAGTGGAAATGGCAAGAACAAGGTGGATGGAGATCATTTTGGTGATAGGGGCAAAAGTTTCATTGTATTAAATTCCTTCAATTTGGGAAAACCATTGGAAACTAAAATTTCCTTAAGTCTTTCAACTCTTCCAATGGATGCATACTTAGTTCGATATATCAATTTACATTTGACAAGTTTTCTTTCTTACCAAAGAGGTACAAGATCCCTAGTATCATTCACCATTAAGGAACGATATTCTTCATCCACGGCTGCATCCCAATCTATATTTTCCTAAAGCTTATGCAAATGTATTTGGATCATGATTCTTTGAAATTTGAGTCAAAATAAAAGAGGTATGTTGGAGTTGAGAACGTGTTCGATACTAATCTCTCGAATCACGAGCAATATCACCAATTGTTTCGCATGTTGTATGGACCCATCGAAGAATCAATTTCTCTAGTGCAATTGGAGGAAAATGAGTAGGAAGAGGTGCATTTTCATCCTCATGATCATAATCTAGAGAAGAATATGGAGTAGGAACAATGTAGAGGAATTTGGGAGTAGAATATTTCATAAGTGTTGAAGATGGTTCGCAAGCCATAGATGGCACAAATGTTCAATTAGGCTTACAGACCAAGATATTTTCATCAAATTTAACATCTCTTCTAATAATTATGTCATTGGATTTTGGTTGGAAAAATTTATAACATTTTACATCTTTTGAATATCCAAAATATTCACTTTTCACTCTTAAGTTGCAATGCAATCCATTTTTCATTGGGAATATAATCCTATGTTTCACTATTAAACACGTGGAAGTGGTTGACATCTAGTTTAATGTTACTCCATGCTTCTTTTGGTGTCATATATTTTAGATCCTTGGTGGTAGTGCAATTAACTATGTAATTGGAGAACACAATTATCCACTTCTTTTAATGTGGATTTTTTCTCTCAGCAACACCATTTTGTTGTGGTGTATATGGAATAGTAAGTTGTATCTGAATTTCCTGTGCAGTGTAGTAATTAGTAAATTTGGTGTTTACATATTCGCCTTGATTATATGTTCTTAACTTTTGTATGTTCAAATTGTTTCTCTACAAGGCCCTTGTAGGCCAAAAACTTGTCAAAAACTTCATCCCTAAGTTTTAAGAAGTAAACCCAAGTGCATCTTTAGAAGTCATCAATGAAAGTTAAGAAATACTTGAAGCTAGAGAAAGAAGCGCCAAAAGGAAGCGGGCCACACAAATCACCGTGAACAAGTTGTGAGGGGGCCAATGCATGCCAAGAGGCATGTTTTTCAAAATTTTCTTGGTGATGTTTTGCAAGAACACATCTAAGACAAACACCAACACTATTTTATGATTACATAGTTGTTGCATTGGGCGTTAGTTTCAATGACCAAATCGATGATGCTAAAGTTGGCTCAACTCATTGTTATGAGCAATAAACACTGAGGGAAAATGTGATGACCGATAGTTGTTGAATCTATACAAACTGATAATATCATCAACAATTCCAATAGCTAGGACATGCTTAGAATATTTGAAATCATAATTACAACATGGTGAAGTGTAAACTCTACAGTCTTACTTTCACCAAAATGAGTGATTTTATAAATTCTAACAAATTACAGGAAATTCTTGGAACACATAATACATCAAAGAACTGACTATCATTTATATGAATTGTTACAAATCCTATGACATTAAGAGATCTATCATTACCAACAAAAAAAATTGGGTGTTAAATTTCATTTAGAGAAAAAACTATGGCTTTATCCTTATCCATATGATAATATGCTCCAGAATCAATGAGCCACTCATTAGAAGAAGAGGAAGAAGATTCATTGAAGGAAAAAATAGAAGTAGGAAGTGTATGTCCATGAGTTGTATATTTAGAATATGAATCAAGGTTGATGTTGTGCGTCTTCATTGGTTCTTTGTAGGTTGTCATCTCCTTAAAAATATTAGATTCCACATGCCCAACTTTCCAACAAGGATTTCAATGTCACTAAGTCTTCTTATATTTCAATTCGGTTCCCTTGTCACCATTTGAATGATGAGTAGGTTGAAAGGGTTTGGAACCCTTGTTTTGATTATTGTTGTGAGGATGTTGCTGTTAAATTTGAGCATATAGATCTGTAGACAAACACACAACTCACAAAGAAGATCTCACAATTTACTCAGCCATTGAAGAATGAAACAGTGCAAAAGGCTTGCAGCTGTGAATGCTTTCATTAATCAAAAAAGTAAGACAGATAATAATTACAATGATGTAAAATGGATTTAGTAGCCACAAGCAATTTGAATCCACATGAGGAAGTTCGAATTGATGACTCTACTTGACTGTAGGTAACCAAGACTTGTCTAAATCACAATTGGAGTTCTAAAACACAACTAACTATTACATTTAGTATTAAATAATGGTTAACTGGCTGTGGTAGGTGAGAAAAGCGCCCCACATGTGTGCAATTAATTAAACCATTATTTAACTGAATGTAACTGACTCCTAACTTGTCTTGACTATTCATCAACTGAAGTTAAGGACCCAGTAGTTAACTGTCCTTGTCTAAATCATAACCGGAGTTCTAAAACACAATCAATTGTTACATTTAGTATTAAATAATGGTTAACTGACTGTGGTAGGTGAGAAAAACGCCCCACATGTGTGCAATTAATTAAACCATTATTTAACTGAAT